>CM014731.1:31201091-31753591 GCA_004329165.1 Spatholobus suberectus
CATGATTTTAGAATAAAAAAAATTACTGAAATACAAGAAGATCAAAATATACATCTAATAATTACTGCTTATTCCCAATACATCAAAAGATCTTAGTCAAAGTAGTGTCCATCTACCCTATCCCATAAAATAACAACTATCAGACTAGCCCTATAAGTCCTCATCAATAGTCGGGGTCTTTGTAAAGCACAAAGATAACACAAGAAGGGGGGTGAATTGTGTTATATCAAATTTTGCAATTCTTTTGTCAACGACATATTGTTTGAAATAGATCAAAAGGATTTTCAAAAATGTTTTAAAAGACAGACGAAAGCTAAACGACAAAATCAGAAAACACACAGAAATTATACTGATTCATCTCACTCTAGAGACTACGTCCAGTTCTTGGCACAACCAAGTTCTACTAACTTTTACAAGTTACAAGTATTCTTTCCACTAGCCTCTTCAGGCTCAACCTAAGTAGTCTTTCACTTGCCTCTCCAAGCAAATACCCAAGTATTCTTTGAATCAAAGTCTCTTCAGGCTTTCACCAATCTCGTTAAGAAAAAGATTTATGTGTGAGTTTACCTCACTGAGTTTAACGTCTTATCAGACAAATATACAATGAAGTACAAAAAAATTTTACAAATAGATTTTAGAAGAGCTTTTTCTTTTCTTAAAGTAGTTATGAATTTTTAGAATCAGCAGCAATTAAATCACAACAATTATGATCACAACGCCGTGCTCAAAGGAGGTCTCTTCTTCTATTTATAAGCTTCAAAAAAGAATCCGTTAAGTGTATTGCAAAAGATGACCTTCGTCTGATGAAGAAAATCGTTGGAGCATTAAATGCAACATTTAATGCCTTTCACCAACTTGTCATATGATAAGATAAAGCAGTCTGCTTATCTTTTTATTCTTGTACTCAATCTTTTAGCAGTTGTCATGTCCGCTTTCCCATTCTGACATTCGCACACATATTCCTTCTTTTTCGTTGACTTTCCTTGAGAGTAGGTGTATAGGTATAATACGTTTCGAGGTAGCTTATACTCTGATTGCTGTGCAGATCATTTTAGAACGTTGTCATCGTTTGTAAGATTTGTTAGTTACGAAGTTTATCTAATCAAAAGATAAACGATATTCAATTTTAAAAATGTCAGATGATTGCATGCGAACGAATGATCAGACGATTATGTGAGGACATATATAATTTTAACTTGTTTGTTATTATCAAAATAGTTGAGGGTTATAAATTCGTCCTTTGTCTTAACAGTCTTCATTAACCGCAATCAATCATGCATAAAAAAAAGTAATGGAGTGAGGTGATTTGTTCTAAAATCACTTTTACATGTATGGTAAGAATTCTACCATAAAATACAGATAAAACACAGTTACCAATAAAAAGGGAACCTAAAGTTTTTTTATATGTTATACTATCCTTGACTTGGTATGGATCCATACTTTCTATTAGTGGGTAATAGTTCTTAACAAACCTGGGAAGTGACTAAGAGTACATATACCCTCTCTCAACATCATCTCATGGTATAGTCCTCATCATCATTGAGGACCAAAATAACAATTTAGGATATCCATTTATAGAGGTATACTCTCACCAATCCTGGTGATGCTGAGCAGTTGTCAGGGTTATCAAGTTGGTTAAGTGATTGTCTTGGTTCAAGAGTGCGACCTTAGCCATTAGGATGCTCATTACTCGATACCATACCCTCTAGACCTAACCATAGGTCCTTGCCTTTCATCCCACAACGTACCAAATTGTAGCAGGGTGTCATTCTACTACATGTCACTTGCTTTACATTACTCACTAATTTATCACTTTATAACTTCTCAAACAAAGGTTTCTCTAGTCTCAATTAATTTAAGTACCAATACAATCAATGGCTCATATTGCAAAAATTACATAATACCAAAATTTTAATAGAATAACGACATAGTAATTATGGTTTAATTACTAAAATTTTGGCACAAATAACAACTAAATAAATAAATTTTAATTTTCTAAATTTGAGTAGCGTAACACTTAGCAATTGTATTTTAATTTTCTAAAATTGAGTAGAGTAACAGCCTTAGCAAGTGCTTTTAATTTTCTAAAATTAAGTAGAGTAACAGCTTAACAAGTTCTAATTTAATAATTTAATTTGAGTAGAATAATAACTTAACAATTATAATTTAATAATCTAAATTTGGATAGCGTAACAACTTAGCAAAATTAAAGTTTAACATCAAACAATATAATAAGTAATAATAAAAATAAACTTAAGCCTAAACGAGTTTAGGGAAAAACCCTTCCTACTAACATGCAGAATGACAATAATTTCGAACCTAACTCCACTCCCCCCATTACCTCTAAGGTGGTTGATGAAGAGGATGAAATTGTTGATGCAAAGCTCCTAGGAAAAGAACTTTACTAGTTGTTGGAAAACTAGTAAAATTTTAGCATAAAACAAAGTAAAAGAAATTTTTTCTAGAGAGAGAAGTTTCTCTAAGAATTTGGCTAGCTTGAGAGAGTGGAGGATGTGTGAAGAATGTCCAAAATACATGGGTATTTATAGGAGAAGAAGGGAGCATAGGTGTCTCCTAAGTGACATAAGCCATTATGTCATAAATAAGGTTTTTGATTTATTTTTAATTCGATTAAGGGACAATATGCAAAACTAGGGACACATATCCATTTTAGGTGATGAACCACCCCCTTGTAGGTTGAAACGTACTGGGTGAGCTGTCTTACAGCTTCGTAGTATAAATTTTAACAGTAATAGATTAGTTAGTCTCGATAAAATTGCCTAAATTTGAAAAATTAGTTTTAATATCAAAATAATGTAATTTAATGTAAAACTAGAGAATTTCATTATTTTACATCAAAAATAAGTTTCTAATAATTAATTTTTATTTTTATTAATTTATTTCAAATTTTATGTATTTATTTTGTATTTTTAACTAAAAAATTCATAATAAATCCATTTTAATTCAATAAATACCAAAATTTTTATGAAAATTATAAAATTAAATATTTCACCTATATATAAACAGAAAATATTATTTTCACCATTTTTAGATATCAAACCAATATTGATTGGCTTATTGAACACCTAAGGGCATTTTGGTCATTTTACAAAAGAATTTCAAAAAAACTCTCAAAAATTTTCAAAATTTTATTTTAATATATATGACATGATTTCAAGCTCAAATTGATATTTTAATGCCAATTGAATTATTTTCTCATGCTAGCCCTTAATGTTGAAAAATAAGACAAAAGTGTCATTTTCTAATTTCTCCAGGCTTGGACTCGAAAAATTATTAAAAATCATGATTAGATAGCTCTTGAAATTCTGAGCATAATGGTAGGGTTTAGAATGTTGAAATTTCCTCTTGATTTTTCAAATTAAATAGTCAAATATTAGAAAAACTGTTGAAAAAAATTGAAATAGAATTTTTTTATTTTCACTATTTTTCTTTCAAGATAAAATTTTTATAATTAAATATTCTTTGTATAAAATTTTTAAAATATTTTGAAGTCAAAAAGTTTTTAGTTGGTTCCTGCAGTCAAATAGTGGTCTTTTTCTCATTTCACAAAAATTATCTCAATAAATTCCTCAAAAATTTCTAAAATTATTATTGATTATTCTAAGCATATTGATAACTTAAAAACAATTTGTAAACACTTCTAACTATTTTTTTTAATTCTGCTCTCTGACTTTTTAGGGGCAAAACAGTCATTATTACCCATTTTTGAGTTCAATTCCCCAAAAATTTATTAAAAATCTAAACTAAGTATTCATAACTGTAGGAATCAATTTTTGAGATTTTCATCTAGTTCTCCAAAAATAAATACAGAATAATTAGGAAAATAATTTGATAAGCAAAAATAAGGGTGTTACAAATGTTTACCTACGTCTCTTGATTGAAGATTTGAGAATGTTGTGGGAGGAAGGTGTTGATGTGTATGACAAGTATCGCCATCAAAATTTCATGCTACATGCAATGTTCTTCTGTACCATTAATGACTTTCTAGTATATGAGAACTTGAGTAAGTACAGTGTTAACGTACATAATGCATGTCCTAATTGTGAAGAAGACACATGCCACCTACAACTGACACATGGAAGGAAGATAGTTTACACTGGGCATCAAAAATTTCTTAAGCCTAATCACTCATATTGTAGACTAAGAAAAAGCTTGTTAATGAATGTCAGGACTGATATTACGCCACCTGCCATAATTGGTAAAGTAGGATTATGAACGGGTGAAGGACATCAATGTTGACTTTGAAAAAACCCAAAAGAAGGCTACTTACGAAAAGCATGTGGAAGAAGAGGTTGATATTATTTGATCTTTCATATTGGTGCAATATAGCTGTTAAACATTGTATAGATATTATGCATGTGAAGAAAAATGTTTGTGATAGTGTAATCGACATGCTTCTGAAATTAAAGGCAAGACAAAGGATGGTTTGACTTGCTCATCAAAATTTGGTTGAGATGGATATATGCTTGCAGTTAGGTCTGCAGTTAGTAGGTAAGTGGACATATTTGTCCTAGCATGTCATAGCTTGTCAAGAAATAAGAAAACAAGTTTTTGTAAGTGTCTATAAGGCGTGAAAGTGCCACAAGGATACTCTTCAAATATAAAAGCCTTGTGTCAATGAAAGATCTCAAATTAGTTAGCTTGAATTCTCATGATTGCCACGTCTTGATGCAACAATTCTTACTTGTGGCTATTCGTGACATATTGCCTAAAAATGTTAGACATGCCATAGCACGATTGTGCTTATTCTCTAATGCTATATGTAGCAAAGCCATTGACCTTCAAAAGTTGGATGAGTTGAAAAATGAAATTGCTATTATTTTGTGTCAGTTGGAGATGTATTTGCCTCCTTCATTCGTCAACATCATGGTTCACTTAATAGTGCATCTAGTGAGGGAGATTAGAATGTATGGCTCCATTTATTTAAGGTGGATGTACCTAGTTGAGCATTACATGAAGATCTTGAAAGGGTACATGAAGAATGCATACCATCCAGAAGCATCTATTGTTGAGAGGTATGTTACAAAGCCATTAAGATTTGTATAGAGTACTTATCACAAGTGAAAGCTATAGGGCTTCTAAATCTTGTCACGAGGAAAGATGTGGAGGTCATGGTACAAGAGGTGTAAAAGTTGACCCAAAATTTTGTGAACAATGCGGAGTAGAATTTATTGATTCTCGAATATGTAGATATCAAATGGGCTATATAAAATTGGCATGTCACCAAGGGTCGAGAGGAAGTGCTTCAAGCGTATTTGTATGTATTGAATAACATTGATGAGGCTTTCTCTTGCCTATCTGCTCACAAAACCCTTGTCAAGACAAATAACCCTTGAATGAATGAAAAATACATGTTGAACGAGTATAACAAGACTTTTTTAAATTAGTTTAAAGAAAAATTGATGATGATGATGATGATAGTGCTTCTGATACGTTAAAATGGCTAGCACATGTGCCTAACCTTGATGAATGATGCCATAACTTAGACTGGATTCAATATCAATAAGTATTCCTTCTACACAAAGTCATAAGATGACAAAAGCACCGAGCAAAACAGTAAGGTTATTCTTCAGGCTGAGTCCATGCACTTCTCTAGTTCAAAAGATAACAACCCTATTATACCATCCATAAGTTACTTTGGAATCATTGAAGAGATTTAGGAGGTTGATTACATTACATTTAGAATGCTTGTTTTTAAGTGTAAATGTGTTGACAATAACACTAGTGTGCAAATCGATAAATTAGGTTTACTTTGGTAGACCTTCGCAAGGTAGCTTATAAGGACAAGCCTTTCATCATGGCATACCAAGCAAGACAAGTGTTTTATGTCAATGATCCTTGTAATGAAAGGTGATCAGCGGTTCTCCAAGGAAGAAGCATGCATGGTACTCATGAAAATGAAGATTCAACACTTGATATTCTTTACACTTTTTCTTTCTCAACACGAATGCCTACTATCATTGAGGCAAATGAAGTGGACGATATACATGCCACATACACTCATGATGATCATGATGAAGGAATATGAGAGAACATTCCTACCTAATTGTGTAGGAAATAAGTTATGTTTATCTTGTTATTTAATTTAATAATGTTTTTATTTTGTTTATCAGAAGAGAACCTTACATTCATATGTTTTTAATCAGTGTAGTGTCCGCATATAATATTTTGGAGGGTAGGCCCACAGCAAAATCAAACAAGCTTGAATGGATTTATTTTTTTTGAAGGTAAGTAGTTTACAATCCCGACATTCAAAAGCACATTAATTATAATTTTATTGTTTATGTTCTAATGTTATGTTACTATATGTAGCAGTTATTCATCAATCAGCAATCATTAGGTGAAGACACAATTGTTTATAAATTACATCTCAAAATTTATTATGTTTCTTTAGAATGCATTTAGGTAGTTTAGAATTAGTTGTAGATAAAATTTATATGTTTGTTTAGAATGTATTTAGGGTTTAGTTGCTAATAGTTGTTGATGAAATTTATATATGTTTAGAATGAATTTTGGTAGTTTAGAATTGTTTGAAGTGTGTTTAAGAGGTACTTTAGCTTATAATTATGTTTTAATGCATATATTAATATTTATTAATGATATTTCGAATTTAGCATATTTTAAATATGATTGAAGGGCCTGCTTGGATCTGTTTGTAATTTACAGGTTGGGAAATTTATAAAACAGACAAAATATTAAAAAAAATGACATTTTGCATCGGTTGAGACTATAATTAATGTAGAAAGTCACTTTCTACATCCTCAATTGATGTAGAAAAAGGGGACTTTTTACATCATCAGTCTGTAACCAATGTAGAAAAGTTATATCTTAAACCTATGTAAAAAATCACCCCTTTCTAAATCAGTTCATCTTTGAACTGAAGTCAAAAGTCTTTTTTACATCAGTTCTTAGTCTGATGTAAAAAAGTCTGACTTTCTACATCAGCGAGATCTACATCAGTTCAAGAACCAATGTAAAACCCTCAAAATAATTGATGTTAAAAGGGTTTATTGCAGTAATGTTAAAAATAAGAATCTTTTAAATATATTGTTGATTTTAAAATAATTTTATAATAATAATAAAGGATACAAATTAAGAAATAAATTGTTATATATTATTTTGATACCCTCTCGCTAGATAAACACTAAGTTAGATTTAAATAAAATTAAAAAATATTTGAAAATCTTCTATATATAAAAATTAGAATAACTATGTTGAACGAGAGCATTTTTAGCTAATTTTCTTCAATGAGGGTGTTTTTAGAGATTTTTCTCAGCCTCTTATCTCTTTCAATCTATTCTTTTTAGTTTGATTTCTAAATTAAATTTTAATATTTTTAAAATAAATTATCAATAGTTAAAAGTAATCTTGTATCACAATATAAAGTGTTTAGGGTTAAAATGTTTTTAGTTCCTAAACTTTTTTCGATTTTCACCTTCAGTCCTTAAATAAAAAATTGATTGCTCTTAGTTCCTGTACTTTTTCTCCGTTAATATTTTTAGTCCCTACCGTTAAGTCCCACCATTAAATGACGATGTGACAGCCATATGAGTTGTCATGTCATCAACTAGTTTGACATAGTTGCCACGTGTAAAATTTTTTGATAAATTATGTTTTTAGTCCCTAATCTTTTACAAAATTCTCTTTTAGTTTCTCAATAATTTTTTGACCAGTCTTAATCCTTCATTTTTTTACAAAATTCACTTTTAATCCCTTATCAATTTTTTGACTGATCTTTGTCCTTCAAATATTGTTCGTCATTGATTTTAGTTCGTCCCATCAAGTATCACTATTAAGTGATGATGTGACAACCACATTAACAGTCAAGTGATTTGCCATGTGGATTACTAGTTTGATGTAGTCATGACAATAGGGTGGGTCGGGGTGGGTCGGGGGTGGGTTTTGTTCTCCCCGTCCCTATTCCCACAAAAAGCAAGGTGGGTCCAAGTTTAAAAGAGGTGAGTTTGTATTTTGAATCTCATTCCCATCCCTGTTAAGTTTTATTAGGTTCGGATAAATCTGCAAGAAACTTGCCACTTTTTTTTACAATTTTAATTTAGTTATAGATTTTTAAATAAATTATATATTAAGTTATTGATTATATTTTAATTCAAGCAATATATAAAAATTAATAAATGACAAAGAACTTAAAAATAAAAAATTTAAGAATTAAATTATATTTTAATTAAATGTATAATTGTAAGTTTGTTATTTAATTATTATTATAATTTAAATTATTTATATTTTTAATAATTATAAAAAATAAAGTATGAAAAAGCTTAACTCTAATATATATGTGTGTGTGTGTGTGTAATAAAAAATTACAAAAAAAATGTAACGGGGCGAGTGCGGGAATGAGGGTGAGGCGGGGAGTCACATACACAAGTCACATACCCGAACCCAACTTTTCAAGTTAGAGAAAATCCGAACTCGGTCAAAGCGGGTTTTCCCTGTCTAAGTCAGAACGAAGTTGTTGATTTTGCTCGCTGCATCTCCTTTTCTATTTTTTTTTTCCAAATTTGAATTGGAGGTTGTTGATTTGCTTATTGCATCTCTTTTTACATTTTTTCTTCAAAATTTTCAAACCATCTTTCTAGCAGTTTTACACAGCTAAAAATTTGTAGCGTCTTATAAACTGCTCAAAAATGTCTTGAACCAAAAACATTTTATCACATGATTACTACGTCAAACTAATAGTCCACATAGCAAGTCACATGACTACTAACATGGTTGCCACATCATTGCTTAATGGTGATACTTGGTGGGATGGACTAAAAACAATGACAAGCATTAGTTAAGAGACGAAGACTAATCAAAAAATTGTTGAAGGATTAAAGTGAATTTCATAAAAAGATGAAGAACTAAGACTAGCCAAAAAATTGTTAAGGGACCAAAAGTGAATTTTGTAAAAAGATTAGAAACTAAAAACATGATTTACCAAAAATGATGATGTGGCAGCCACGTCAAACTAGTTGATGATGTGGAAACTCACGTGGCTGCCACACGTCATCACTTAACGCTGAGACTTAATGACAAGGACTAAAAACGTTAACAGGTGAAAAGTACAAGAACTAAGACCAGTCAGTTTTTTGTGTAGGAACTAAATGAAAGTCGAGAAAAGTTTAGTGAACAAAATCATATTTAAGCCAATTGTTTATTGTAAATCTAAAATATAATTTGTATGTTCAAAAATATTTATTTATTACAAATTTTAATTATGATATAATTTATATTCAAAAGTATTTATTTATTATAAATTGTAGTTATATAAAATAAATATTTATCAGATGCATTGCACAGGTTAAAATACTAGTATTAAATAATTTGAGATAAAAAATAATATAAAAGAAAATTTTTAAAACCATTTAAAGAGATTTGAATGGAGAAAAAAAATTCTCAACATGAAAGGAAATTTTGAAAATAATTAATAATTTAGGAATTTCCGGAAAATAAAAAATAAGTACTACATAATTATAAAGTCAAATGTTACAACAAGAACGATAGCAGAATAGGAAATATTTTTACCTTTAGGAGTGAGATTCAAATTTACAATGAATAAAACTTAATAATTCAAATATGTACATAATAACAGTAAGAGATAGTTTGACGTCAAAGATTGACTAATCAAATTTATACTTTAAAGTTTATTAGAATTTAAAAGTTGATTAATTAGGCGCAAATATTTCTCCTATTATTCATTTGACTCTCCAATTATACTAATTGATAAGATTCCCGCGTAGTTTAAGACTTGATCATAGGAGGAGTAGGCAGGCACCCATATCCCTAAAATAAAGGAAAACGTTCAAGCCACTAACTACTTGCTCCACCACACTTCCCTCCAGCAGCGTAGAAACATCATTTTATTTTTTATTTTTGTGTATAAACGGTGGGGTTCGATTTTTTGGGTCTTCTGGTATATAAAAGCTTCTGTTGAGCGGTCAATTTTAAGTATTTATACCCGAATTCTCCTAAAAACATATTTATACCTCGCTATTTCCATCTATCTCCAAAATTTCAATTCCGTTTCAAATGTCTTCTACTGTAGACTCAGTTAGAGACCCTCTCATCAACGCATGGAAAACCCTTCGCTTCCCCACAATCAAACCCAGCGAGCTCCTCATTTGTTCCTCAAAGCAGGTCTCGCCGTTTCAACGTTCTTCCTCATAACCCTCTTCTTCTACCACACCCTCTCCTACCAACACAATTCCCTCGCATCCTTCAAACACGTGCTCCAACACAAACCCCGCGAAGAACAAGAGCCCACCAACATCTCCCACCTCCTGTTCGGCATCGGCGGCTCCTCCGCCACGTGGCACTCGCGGCGCCACTACTCCGAGCTCTGGTGGCGCCGCGGCGCCACCAGAGGCCACGTCTGGCTGGAGAGGAGCCCGCCGGAGAACGAGACGTGGCCGGCGACGTCCCCGCCGTACAGGGTCTCCGGCGACACGTCGGCGTTCAGGTACGCGTGCCCGTACGGGTCGCGCTCCGCGATTCGCATCGCGAGGATCGTGAAGGAGAGCTTCGAGCTGGGGACGGAGAACGTGAGGTGGTTTGTCATGGGCGACGACGACACGGTTTTCTTCACCGACAACCTCGTCGCGGTGCTGTCGAAGTACGACCACAACGAAATGTACTACGTCGGGGGGAACTCCGAGAGCGTGGAGCAGGACGTGGTACACTTCTACACCATGGCGTTTGGCGGAGGCGGGTTCGCTGTAAGTTACCCTCTGGCGAAGGAGTTGGTGAGGATTTTGGACGGGTGCATTGATCGGTACGCGGAGTTTTATGGGTCCGATCAGAAAATTCAGAGTTGTGTCAGTGAGATTGGGGTTCAGGTCACCAAAGAACCTGGTTTTCATCAGGTATATTCTCTTTCTCTCTGTTTTTTTTTTTTTTTCGGGAGGCACGTATATTAGAAATTAGGCTTAATTATATTCTCTCCGTTATTTTTTATTTGTTGATTTTTTTAAAAAAATTGTTTTTATTTATTTGTCATTTTTAAAGTTTAAATAACATTAATTACTTTTTTATCAATTATACCCGTTAGTATATGGAATCTTTTTCATCCGTAAGAATTATCTTTCTCACGAGTTATATTTTTTAGGAATCATGTTTTCTAGAAATGTCACAAAATATGTTTGGTATTTCTAAAACATTTTAGAGAATGAGATATATAGTTATAAACAAACTTTCTTCTTTTATGAGAATCTTGGATTTCCATCCCTTCCTATGAAAAAGTTTTAGTGAAAAACTTAATTAAAAAATAATTCCTAGATTTTTGAGAATAATTTTTAAAATATTTATACCAAATATAGAAATTTAACATTTTCAATATAAAATTCTTGAGAAACTTAAAAGAATCTCCTTACCAAACGTCCTGTTACTTCTTATCTAATTTTTAATTAATTTATACATTTAAAACTGTATACATTTATTGTGGAGTATAAATGAGAAAGACTATAGTAGAAAACTTCAAAATTATTTTATAGAAAAACAAGAAAATTTATTACATTTCTTTGTTTGTGTATAAAAACTTTAAATGACAAATAAGATAAAAAGGAATGCAGATGGTTTTTTTTTTTTCCTCGAAAATTTTTCTAATTTTGTCTCCAAATAATTTTTCTTTTTTGGCAAATTTTGCCTTCTATTTTATACAATATTGCAAATTTTTGCCATCACATAAAAACTTGTAGTGATTTAAAGAAAAAATCACTACAAAATTATATTAATTGTGATAATTTAAAGAAAAAAACTGACATAAAATTATTTTAATTGTGACGGTTTTTGAAATTTGGGAGGGGGGAATGCAATTCAACCTAGAAATTAATTTTGTTTTCTGTTACGGTTTACTTGTATTTATGATTTGAGATGGTTTCAAATTTCAAAATAATAATTGAAAATTATTAATGGAAGATTGAATGAACAATTGGAGCCGCACAAATTGCCGTGATGAGGGCTGATGTGCAAGTCGAAATCCAGCTACGGGATGTAACGTTTTTGTTTGTAGATTGGATTTTATCCTATCATTTTGCTCACCACGTTTTTGTTTGTTTAAATTATGAGTATAACAGGCATGTAACGTTGATAGAAAAAAATTTAATACCGTCAATTAATTAGAAATTATCTTTTTGTTATGTCTTTAAAGTTAGTCAACAAATTTATCACAGGTTGACTGTGAAAAATCTTTACACTATTTTACATATATTATTTATTATAGAGAGTGAAACAATTATTTTAAGTAGTTTTAATAAATTCCTTTGAAAATAACTTCTTAAAATATTGTTTCCAAGCATATCCTATTACCATAAGCCCTGAATATTCTTTATTGAAAAAACAATTGAATACAAAACTAAAGGCCAACTTATTGGCAACAATATGGTAAAACAAATTAGCAAACTACAAAATAAATATAGTTAAAACTTGAATAGTCCTACTCAACACTTCTCAGTTGAAGGCTTCTTATAATTCGGTTGTGTTAAAATTTGATTAAACGTTATGAATTTCGAAAAAACATTTTTCGTAAAAGTATAACTCAATATTAGAGTTAACATTGATATGTCAGAGTCAACGTTAAACTACTAAATTAATGCAAGAAATTTGACAGAAGAACCAAAATTATATATTTTTAAAATAAAGAGACTAAATGTCTCTAAAAAAAAATAAAGAGACTAAAATTGCAGAATTTTAAAAATAAGAGGACTAAATGTCTCTAAAAAAAATAAAGGAACCAAAATTGCAGATTGAGGAAAATAAGAAGGCCAAAAATATAATTTATCCTAAATAAATTAATTAAAAATGTCATTCTGCTATTCTGTTTTAACTAATTTTTACATTACAGGTTGATATACGTGGGAACCCATATGGGTTGTTAGCGGCACATCCGGTGGCACCGTTGGTGTCGTTGCACCACTTGGACTACGTGGACCCAATATTTCCAAACATGACTCGGGTTGACTCCGTAAAAAAATTGATCACAGCCTATAAAACGGATCCGGGTCGGACCCTCCAACGCAGTTTCTGCTACGACCTTCGTCGTAATTGGACCGTTTCGGTGTCGTGGGGCTACAGCGTGGAGTTGTATCCTTCTCTACGCACGGTCAAGGAGCTGGAAACGGCGTTCAGGACTTTCTACACGTGGCGCAGTTGGAGCGATGGGCCGTTTACGTTCAACACCCGACCCGTTAGTGGCGACCCGTGCGAGAGGCCGCTCTTGTATTTGCTGGATCGGGTTCGTACTGTGGGTGGGGACAAGACCCGAACTATGTACAGAAGAAACGGATCGTGGAAAGAGTGTGGGCGTGATGACTACGCTCGGGCTTTGGCCGTTCAACACGTCGACGTTTCTGCGTCCCACTTTATGCGGGACTTGTGGAAAAAGGTACGTGGTTTTTTCTGGCGCGTGTTTGACACTCCGTATAATGGTACTGTTTTTTCAAAGCTACTAATTTAACAATCATCTGATTTGGACCATTTGGTTACTTCTTCGGTCAATTTTCTGTTGTCCAATTCCTGATTCTTCAATGTTTAGGCTATGATTTGTTTGTTGATTTGTTTGGTTTGGTAGAATACTAGAATTCTAATTTTCGATTTAACCGTTTTGATTTCTTTTAAATAAGATACAAGCCTCTCTGCCTATGTTTAAGGAAAATATCCTCATACATAGGTTCTTTAATCTTTGTGGTGTTTTTATACGAGGTTAATTTTTATTTTTTCTGAAAAAACTATTTTCGAGGTTTTTATTTTTGAATTTAATAATCATGCAATGTTAGTGTAAAAAATTTTATATTATCTCTACCAAAAATCATTCTTAATGTAATTTTAAAAAAGTTATTATAAAAGTCAGTCACTATACATGACAATTTGACAAAAATCATTTTTTGTATGTTTTTTAAAATAATTATTATAAAAGTCAATCATCTTCTTATACATGACGGTTTATAATTAGATGAGTGTACAAAAAATTTATACCATAAATGTATACATTATTTATTCTTTATTTTTTAAAATTTTATTATTCTATCATTAGTGGTGAATATATTTTTAATTGAAAAAATATTTTTCTTCTAAGTAAGCTGAAAAAGTACTAGTTAATTTAAACATATAAAAATCATAAAAATAACATAAAACTTATTTTAAGAGAAATTGTTTGTTTTTTAAGATTTACCATGTTTTCAAAACATTTATCTCCTATATATTCCAAAAATTAATTAGCGCCTAACAAGATTGCAATGTGGGTGAATGAGCAGGCGCCACGTAGGCAATGCTGCGAGATAATCAACGGTGCAGATGGGGTGAATGTTCGCGTCAAGATCAGAGGGTGTCGTCGATTTGAGAGTGTGACTCCTCCGTAGAAAGTTGGAACAACGAAGGCATTGATTGTATTTGTGAGTCAAGTTTCTTGTGAATGGAAGACCAACGGTGATGATCGAAGCATGCCAGCAGCAATACGACAATACGTTGAGACTACGAAGTGGGAGATCAGAATACTAAACGGAGACACGTCTATACGTATTTCAAATGTACTACTCGATCTGTGCACGTATATAATGATATTGAGAGAGAGTCGAAGAGAGATTTCTGTAGAGTCAACTTGTTTTGATCATTCATAGTTCATAATTTTTTTAACTCTAATTTCCGGAACATATTATGCTAACTTTACAAAATATACTGTGATTTAAAGTGTTATGCGACGATAGTTGTCCAAATACAAAATATAATTAACAAATTAAATAAGGAAAAAGGGTGAAAATCAAGTTACTCCAAAATTAACTAAGAGTTATTCCACTTAGTAACTCTTAGTATACATTAAATTTAAACGATTTAACCATTAAATTAAAATATTTTCTTGAATAGATCAAGTTTATAAATTTTATAAAATTTGAAAACTATTTGATATTTCATTAAATAAATTTAAATTAACGTACAATATATTTTTTAAATTATAAGCAAATGTTGGCTATAAGATTAATTAGCTACAAATGTCCAATTTACTTAAAATTTGGTGTGCATGATCGTTGACATAATATTAAAATATTCAACGGTCAGATTGTTGAAATTTAATATATATGAAGAGTTATTGAGTGGAGTAACTCTATTGAGAGTTTCTTAGAGTAACTTGATCCCTAGAAAAATATTTAGAGGATCTTTAAAAATGAAACTTAAATTCATTTTTGTAAGTACAAATTTGAATGAATTTTTGGCCTCTAACATATAAAAGTGGTGGTTCTTTTAGGTGAACCAATACGATGAAGATATGGATTAAAATATTATATTTAAAAGCGGAATGGTTTCCTAGGTTGCTCACCAAAACCACCTCCTGCGTGGAATGGAATTGCTTGACGGTTAGGAAGCGCAGAAGTTCATCTATAATATATGTTGAAGACGCAGTCATCATACGTTAATAATGCTAATATATATATATATATATATATATATATATATATATATATATATATATATATATATATATATATATATATATATATATTATGTCGGGCTTACTCAATATTAGTTGAAATTTTTCCGAATTGTTCACTTCTTTGTTTCTTTCGTCCCTTGAAGACTTGAACCTCTCCTCTAACTTGTGCAAGGTCTCAGTGCTTATTGGGGAAATTGAGATGTGCCGTTACGTAAGACTGGAGACGGGGGTAATTAATTATTGCCCACTCCAACCCTCGTCCACCTTCCAAAAAAAGAAAAAAGAAAATCAATGGTGTTGATGTTGGTGGAGTTTCTTAAAAAATTCAAGTGTAGTAGAATTGCAAATTGATCACATGATGTAGAAGAGTCAAATGATGGTATCTGGTTAGATGAAATATGTAAGACCTGTCTTTTATAATTTATGCATAAGTGATTGATAATCTAAAAAGCGAAATTAAATTTAATTTCAGCATAAGTGAACAATTAATAATACTTGATTGTGTCAATTTCAGTAGAGTTTTTTTTATAAAAATTGTGCCTGTTTGGATTTCAGCAAATGTGGAGGTACACTGTGAAGGTTGACAGTATAAGATCTGCAACATGTTGATCTCTAATCAAGTGATTGGATAACTAACAAGAAAAATTAAATTTATTTTCTAATGGAAATTAGATAATAAAAAGTTGCATGTTGTTGTTTGAGATTCTGCAAAGATTTCTACAATAATCTAGTTAAGATGATATCTGCCGAACTGGTACTGGTCTGTATGGTTGATGAGCAATACGAGACCATGGAATTTAATTATAATGATTAGATTCTATTTAGTTGATAGCTTTCCTTACTCAAAAAGGGTCAAGATACTGGGTTTTTCTCTGTTGCCATTCTGAACTGTTTATCGAGAAACCTGTCTAGAATCCTATCAGATAAAGTGAACTCAACTGCCTAATTGGATAAAGTCTGTTCAATCATGACCAAAGAAATTCTAAAGAGTCATAAACTCATTTAGACTCTATATCAATTAAATTATTTTAATTGATTCAAGTGTTAGAAATCTAAAACCCAATTTCACGAAACTTGGTATTTGACCACATTCTTCGCTGACAGTGTAAGAAACATATAGTATCCATTGTTTAGAGCTAAGTGCACGTTTCCCTAAGCCCAACCAAACTAAATGTAACCATTAGTCCTAAGCTAACTAAGCTAGCTGTAACTTAACTAGAACTCCTTTCATAAAATCCTACCTTTTGTCATTTCAAGTGTACTTAAAGCATGAAAAAAACCATTTGCTCCTATGGTTTCTCCATGCATGGCCGTCCATCCACCTAGGGGAGAGGAAAAAGATTTTTGTTTTCATTTAAATTCAAATTACACTTCTCATTTTGCATGTTACCAATTTACCCCTCCTAAATGTGTCTTATATTAAACCTCCAAAATACAACAATCCTTCCATTTCTCCACCTCTTGGCCGTGGGCTTAGAGAGAAGATAGGGAGAGTTGGTTCAAGTTCTTGAGTGTTGGTGGTGAGGGAAGAAGCTAGGGTTTCCAAAGGAAGGGTACTAGGTAAGCAAACTCCACCCTTTTCATGTTCTTCTTCTCTCATCTTCTCCTTTTCTATCAAGACCAAAGTGGTCTTAGTTCCTTGACCCTCTTGGTTCTAAAGTTTGTTTCTGTTCATGTTCATGTCCCAAATCAGCCATTTTGTGTGTTGGTTGATGGTTTCACCCTCTCAAGGTTGGAAAGAAGTCACCCATTGCTCCAAAAACCCTTGCAAGCTTGAAGGAACCCTAGCTCATTGTAAGGAAAGCTAACCTTTTTTCCCTTGTGTTTAAATTTGTGATTTGACATGTTTGGATGTGCCTTGTTGTTAAAAATGTTGTCATATTTTTAAAAGTATTATACTTGATGAGAAATCATATTCTCGTGCAAGTGTGTGATATGTTCTTAGTGCTGTTTGGCTTAACTGTCTGGACATGTTGCACTGTTTTTATGATAACTGGAGCTACGGTGAATATTTTGGTGTTCTTGTTATTTACTGTAAACTAGACAAATTTTTATCCAAAGTGGGCACAAGAAACGCATCAAAAGGTTAAGAAACGAAAAAGTTAAGCTTTTTGAAAGTTGAGTACATTGTTTGAAAACGTTGACCCGACAGTGGGGAGAAAAACGTGATTTTGGAAGAATAGGTTTTGTATTTGGGGAAAATATTTGAACGAATGAAAAGTAGACACAAAAATATTTCATGAATATATAGTTTGTCTATATTGGTTCGTTTTACTATTTTTAATTATTTTGGAAACTAAAAGTTGTACTTACTTTCTGTCTAGAAGAAGTTTTGAAAACTGTGAACTTTCAAAAATCATATAAAATTGTGTAGACTTGGTTTTGGTTTTCTTAGACTTTTTGAAAATATTTTTAAGTGAACTTTTATAACACAAAATATTTGGTTTCTGAAAAGTTTTCCCTATATGTCCCTAGCAAGTCACTCTGACCTTACTGTCTTGTTATTTTTTATCTTTAGTTGTTTTTTCTTGGGATGATCTTTCTTGTTTTAGAAAATAGATAAAATTCCCTTTTCAAGCAAAATGATTTTCAAAGCAGAGACTAAAATCTCAAGACTGCTGGAAACTGTTTTAGAAAATGAGCTTTTTATAACTTTTGTATAACTTTATAAAACTCAATCTTTTGTTATAAGAGTTAAACGGTGGATCTTTGAAATGAATATTAGATATGAAATTTAATGAAATATAATTTTTATTGTCTTATATGATTAAAAATACATTTTTGGTAATTTAATAAAAAGCAATTTGTAATAAAGTTTAACAAGCTAGGCTTCACAATAACCTAAAATTTAAGCTTTTAACTTAACAAGTTTCATAATGTATTTTTTTATTTAAACACATGATTACTTAATATATATGTATACAAAAAGTTTGGTGAGTGTTGATTGAATGAATTCCTTGACAAAATTTATTAAAGGCATGACTTGTTGAATATTGGTGACTAAATGGCATGATGTGTATGTTATGAAACTGTTGATGAATGGCTTATCCGGGTGTGAACGATACGACGATAAGCGGTGGACCCTAGTTTATCCTTATTGAGATTTCTTTGGATAGGATCCTATAGGAGAGGCTAACGATGGATAAGGCTCTATGTTGTGACACCTAATGATGGGCTAATGATGGATTGAGCCCAGTGTGTAAGGAATTAGGATCCTATAGGAGAGCTAACGATGGATAGGGCTCTTTATTGTGTCATATGATGATGGGCTAACGATGGATCGGGCCCAATGTTGTGAGGAATGAGGACGTAATCTTTATGAGGATAAATTGGATGAGTCCATGATGTGGTGAAAGACCAAGGCTTGATGGCATAGCTGACAAAAGCTTATCTAGGTGTGAAAGATAAGTGATTATTAGTAAAATGCCTATCCGGGTGAGAACGATAGGTGGATATTAATACATAGTACCATCAATGTCTGGTTATGATGAATTGGTTGTCATGTATACATGCATTGGTGTATGAGCATGCGGTACCGAAGGTGTCGGTATTCGCGGGATCATGGTGTTAGCCAGGTGCGAAAGCTTGAGGACTACAGATGGCACGATTCCATAGGAAACCGAGGCCTTGCAAACCCTGTGTCATGGTGGCAGTACCCCCATACGGAAATCCTGACAAAGGGCACTGGTTCCCATGATTAGTTGTCGACATTCCCCAAATGGTTTAGGCACATGCCGCTTTGAGAACCCTAGTGAGGGTATATGTGTTTATTATACCATAATTAAGGAATATCCGGACTGGTCGCTCAAGTTTTTAGATTTCCATGGAGAGTCATAGGATCATGGTTTGCATCCACACGCATAGTTATCATTTGTTTTGGACTGATGAATGAGATAAATACGATGTGCTATGAATGAGATAAATAACATGTGCTATGAATGAGATTGATACCATGTGCTATGCTTACATGTTGAGATTTTGTATTAGTCACCTCCATGCTTAATATGTTATATGCCTATTTTGCTATGTTTGCCTTTTCAGTAGCTTATCCTTGCTTATATGTTTTATGTGTGTGTGATTGTGATGATCACGATGCTTTATTGTTGCGGGAACAAATGGACGGTGATCTCCCTAGACCTTGGATACTCTTCCGTCTCTTGGGGGTACATATCTACACTGACAAGCGACATCCTCTGGATCTCACCACGGTCAACGGACGATAAGAAGGAGGGATCATCTTTGTGTACATGTCAAATCTTGACACCCTTACAGATCTTGGAGGAGTTACTGTTCGATCCTTTCGGCAATCGTATAGTTTCTTTGGCTTAGTGCCGCTAGATGCTCTTAGAGGCGAGAGGGCCACATACATGGAAGTGATAGAGGCAACTTGAGCTTTACCACTAACCATGTGGCTAGAGTTTTAGGTTTTGGAGAGGAGATTTGTTTTAAGTCATCCTTGTTTGTTCGGGTGAGTTAGTCATTATGACCAGCTTAGGATAAGGAGTGTCTACATGTATAAAACTCCCCTTTCCTTTGGCTGCATTCGTAGGATGATCACTTGTTTTGGGCACACACATTCCACCTTAGAGTAACATTTGATCTCTTGTACAACATGTAATGATGATGTTTTATGTTTACAAGATTTTGTTATTTCATACCCATTGGAGAGATTTGGCATTTCTTTTTAGTTAGCATGAGTGCTAGGGAAGTATATTTTCGAAGTTGAAAAAAAAATATACATACATACATACATACATACATATATATATATATATATATATATATATAATTTCATAATCAATGGGGATGTAATAGAGTTTTCCTGTGACAAAGATAGGTCATTACAAAGTAACCATCAGATGATGCATACATCTCAAACGATGAAGAATAAGGTTTCCACTCAAAATCTAGGAAAAAATTGAAATTTGAAGGTGAAAATAGTTAAAGACCTTTCAACAAAGAATTCACAGATGACATTTCTAAAGTATTACGAGAGTTATAACTGAGAAAAATGAAGACAAACAATATCAATTACGATGGTTCAAGACATATTGTTGATGGTGGAAATTCATTTTAAGAATCGAAACAATAACAATTCTTGAAAGATAACTTCTCACAATGATTCTAACCAACAATAAGATTTTTTATTTAATGGGACTTAGAATCTGTAAGTCTATGGATTCTTTTTATTCGAATTAACACTTTAGTTTTCAATTTGAGAGTTTGATTATAATTACAATTCGATCTTAATTATTGCTTTAATTTTGATTATGATGTTAATGATTCTACAAAGCAAATTCGAATTGCCAATACATATATGTTGGATTTAATGAAAATAAATATTTGCATGTATGACATTTATATCCAAACTTGATTTTGACATTAAAATATAAAGCATGTTAATCAAATTTTATATCATAAAGGAAAATAAAAGTGCAAATTTCACAAGAAAGGGTTATAGATAGATTATAGAAAGATTAACAAAGAAGGAGTCATCAAGAGAATGAGTTATAGAAAGTAGAATTCAAGATGAGAAAAGCAAAGTACATTGAATTAAAAGTTGGGTAAGAACATACACTTTGCTCTTGGAACCAATAGCCATAAGTGAGGCGCATACATGTGATATACAGTGTTTGGGTAAATGTTAGAACCAACGAAAAAATGGCTACATGAATCCTTATTTATAAATAATTCTACTAATGGTCGAATTCAACGATTTCGACACGTGTACAATAATTGAAAAAGCTTAGTTTAAGAACTTGCCACTTGTCTAGAGCTGCTCCTTTTTGAAAACCGTCCTTAACTGCTATGCGAACCTCCCTTTGAGAGTGTTTTCTGTCATAACTGTTTGAGAAGGATCTTCTTAAAAATGTATCATGTTTGACTACCTCGAATGATTGTTTAATTTTTGACAATTTTGACACTTAGCTTTTTGATCTTGTCATAATCTATGTGCCTTTCGATTTTCACCCTTTGACTTAAAACGTTTTTGATAATATCACTTAGATAAATTTTTCAATGACTCCAACACAAACGATAACAATATCAACCCAAAAAGTAGAAGATAGACCACACCAAGGTTAAAGCCTTTTGCTAAAGTGCTAGTGTAATAATGTCTATTAATTATGTTAGAAGAGAAAGATTTGTTGAAGATCTATCTAGAAGTTGAGATTTGTTTGAATAAGAAAATGTCTAAGGGAACTTGCTCAAAGAAGCAACAAAGAAACTGTCAAAGAGAAGTTATTAAGGATTATTAAAAAACTTGTACCTGTTCATGCTCACAGATAAAATCCTTTACATTTTGAAAATGAACAGCTGAATAGGAATATGTGGATAAATTAAATAGAAGATCGAGCATAAGTCCTTAGGTAACAAACAGCCCTGTAAAATCAACCAACAAAAGATTGAGCACAAAGCCTTAATCAATAAATAAAAATCAATCAAGCACAAGACCCCAAGTTAAAAGCCTTGTACAATTGGGTTCCTAAATATTAGGCATATATTCTTGGGTAACAAATCCAATACAAGGACACTGAAGTTGAACAATGACACAACCTAAGCAAAAACTAATTGAGCACAAGCCTTGAGTTGTTCACTGCACCAAGCATCAAATCAATGAGCAAAGTTGATTGAATACAATCATTTTGTTGTTTAACTACACTAATCCTCAAATCAACAAGCACTAGCTGATCAAGTTCATACCTTCAAGTTATTCATCCTAAAAATCAAGTATAAGCCTTTAAGATGACCACATCAAAATAATATTCATTTATGTCTAATGTCTAAGGATTGATCCCAAATATAATTGACACTGATCTCTAAATGCCCCAAAATTTGAGACGACTAAACTCAAGATATCAAGCATATAACATAAACATAACATGATGAAGTCAAACCTCCTGACTGGAAAACGACCTTCGATGACTTCATCAAGATCTTTTGCCTTTCATATTTGAAGCTTACAGTGTTGTGTAACCTTCAAGTCCTAGGGTCCACAATTAGTTTCATCAAGTCCCTTTGGCTTACAACATTCACATTAACAGGAGTGAGCTATTCCTTCGCAATGTACATTCTCTCCTTATATAAATGCACTACAAGGGGTACATCAAGTATGTTCATCCCTACTTATATTCTTTTAGGTCGATAACTAACTTAAGTATAGACATGTATTAATTGAAGAATTTCCAAAGCTCTCTAGGTGCCTTTCTTTGCAAATGCATCCTTGTGTTACTTTGCTACCAAGCAGTCCTTGCATAACTTTATGAGTGATTTTAATTGTAGTAAACCAATCACCATCTCCCTTTGTTGAAGTGTCTTTAACCCCTTAAAGCTTAAGTGTCCATATCTACAGTGCCAAAGTTGCTCCATATCTTTTGTAATCGGGTTGAAACAGTTAGATGCTACAGGTTGAGATGTAGCATGCAAGATGAACATTCAATTAGAAGACATCTTTGTCCCCATGATTAAGCCTCTTTCAAGATGAAACACATTGCATTTTCCATGTTGAAGAAGAATGGTAAGTCCCTTTTCTTGCAACTATCCCATACTCAGCAAATTATTTTTCAATTTTGGAACATAAAATACACCTGTGATTATTTGTACTACATCATTCACCTTCAGCCTTACATTACCCTTCCCTGCTACAATCATGCTAGAATTGTTGCCCAACTTCACTTGTTCTCTGAAATTTCCATTAAAATCTAAAAAATATTCTTTCTTTCCCCTAGTACGATTGTTACATCCAAAATCAAGAAACCTAATGTCTTCCCTATTGGCCTTATTCATATCCATGTAAGCCATTAACAACATTTCTTCTTGAATTTCTGCATAGTTGGCTTCCTTCTCCATGTTTGTACATTCCCATTGATAATGCCCAAGCTTGTGACAATTATAACACTCCCCTATTGATTTGTCAAAGTTCTATCTGCCTCTACCTCTTCCTCTTCCGCTGAAGTTTCCACGACAGTGACCTCTTCCTCTATATTGATCTCTATAAGTAATCTTCAAAGCCTATTCTTCTTCAACGTGAGAACTCATACGTTGTTCATGCACAAACAAACTACTTTGCAACTCATCAATGGTTAAGGTCTTTGTATCCTTAGAATCTTCAATGGAGCACACAACATAATTAAACTTTGTAGTCATGGATCTCAAATCTTTTCAACATCAGTTTTACTCTTGTTTTCACCATTTGCTTTTATCTTGTTGACAATAGCGAGTGTTCGAGAAAAAAACTCATTAACAAATTCTCCAGTTTTCATATGGAGAATTTCAAACTCTTTTCAAAGAGCTTGAGATTGTACAGCTTGAATTGTGTTGTACCTTGATACTTCTGCTTTATATAATCCCATATGCTCTTTCATATGCCCTTGTTGAGAATTGTTTCCAAGACTAATCAATCTAATGCTTTAAAGAGATAGTTCTCTGCGTCTATGAGAACAACACCTTTTACTGTTGTAGGAATCCCAATCTCTATCAAATCCCAATATTCCTTTGATCACAAGAAAATTTCCATAAGCATTACCCAGTGATCATAATGCCCATCAAATTTGGAATTGTTGGTTGCACAAATGAACTCTTTGTTGACATATTTTGATTTCAATACAAGTAGAAGATTGATGCTTCTAATTTTAATCAGGCCCCTGCAACAGGGCTCTAATACCAAATATTAGGAATCAAAAAAAAATATCAAGAAGAGAAAATAAAACCTTGGAGGAACTATATTCTGCTAATTAGAAAAACCAGATTTGGCTAATAAAGCCTTACAACAGCAACAGGAGAAACAAACTGAAATAGCCACATTCCTCATTCCCAAAAAGGTGGAAGACTAAGCCAACACAATAAGAAACTAACAACTGATCACTCATTGATACCTACCCATAAAGAAAACTAACCAAATAATAAAATGTCTAACACAACTTGGTCAAAGAGCTTTTTCTAAAGGAGTATGCAGTTGGTTATGTAGAAGGTTTGTTGCCAAAGGACAATAAAGCTGAACTAACAAAAAAAATGAATTAAAAGAACACCAAACACAAAACTGATGTAGCATTTCATCATTGGATCGAGGCATTGATGGTGAGTGCTTGAAAGTAGCAACACAAAGTATTTAGGTTAACAAGTATATAATGAGATTCTTTGCCAATTTTGGAAATGAATGTTTAAAGTATTTGGGTGATTAAAGTAAACCTTTGAATGACACTTGTGAGAAATAGTGATTGATGTTATTCAGGTTTCATTATATTATAGGAATAGATGAGTTTGCCTTTAAATAGAGTTAACTACATGTAGAATGAGTTATTAGCTACTAAGAAAGTTAACAAAGGTAATTAATTAATTAACGCATTTCCGTATTTTAGTGGTTTCCTTAATATAAAAAGTTATGATGAAAGAAAACACTTATCCTTTTAATTAAGGTCTACCAACCTTGTGAAGTATTTATATTTGGAGTAAATTACACTTGCACCCCTTGTGTTTTTTTCGAATTGCCCCTGATACCCCTTCAAATTTTCTACTTACAAAAAATCCCTTAATTGTTTCCCATATGTGACATCGTGTACCCCCCCCCCCCCAAATGTCGTTTAAACAAGTCACAAATTGGTCATGTGTGTTGCATGTGATCTGTTTAAGAGGTTTTGTTCCAAAATTACCCCCATCCTCTTCCTCTAATTAGGACCTCCGCTGTAAGCTGCTAAGGTGCTGAAAAATGGTTTAGAGTGTGGTCTTGATGCAAAACATGGCAGTAGTATAGGAAAGTGTGATTGTAATTTTATTAGTGGCTTGATTTCGTTCAGTTGCTGGGAATGATTGAATTATTGCTTTACGTTTTGTTTATGTTTGTGGGTTTGTCGATTGATTGCAAAAAGTTTTTAATTGCTTGTTTATGTGAGGATAGACAAGGTCTACCCGTGAGTGTGCTTCCTTTAGCTTAAGAAGAAATTTGAAATAGGAGCAACTTAATGGTTGTATTTTGTAGTTTGGAATGCAATTGAAGGATGGGTATGGTACGAGGGTCTTGAGGCGCAGTACAGAATGTTATCCTTCAATTCCATTCTAGACCACAAAATACAACCACCAAGTTGCTCTTATTTCATACTTCGACAACGTGATTTTGAAACCCTTTTGTGGAGATAAACCTTCCACACATTTCGTCTTTCACTTCTTCCAAATCCTTAACATCGAAACCGCTACCAATGGAACCCAAAGAAGCCATATGAAATAAACCCTAACCCAACCAAAGCACAAAAGGATGCAAATTTGTTCTCCAATTTCCCTTATTTGAAACCTTAGCAACCCTAGTGTTATACGACCCTTCTCATTACATTGTTGCAAACACAGTGATTTTGGATTTCAAGTGAAAAGGGCATTTATGGTTTCTCACAATTACAAAGGGGTACTTTCGTCTAACCACATATAACAAAAAATGTTACTTAACGCCATTAAAGTAACGGGTAGAAAGTAATGCAAACATTCGGAGAGGTATCGTGCACAATTTGAAAAAAAAATATATAGGAAATGTGAGTGCAATTTACTCTTATATTTGTTAGAGCCAATATCATCTTACCCTCTAAGTTTTGATGAAAACTAACAATATTTGATTTGATAAAATAAAAGAAAAGCTAATGAATTTTACCATAGTACGTAGTACCACAAACAATAAACTAAAATGTAGCTTTATTCAAGAATCGTCTCAACTATCATCAAGATGAAGTGTCTTAAGAAAGGTCTAAAAGACAAACGTTCCAAATTAAAGCCAATTATTCGAAAGATATCATCTAAAGATCTTCCAAGATAAAGTTAATCATTTGAAGGATATTGTCGAAAGATCTAAAGATCAAAGAGTACGTAATATACTTTTTCTTTCTGAAGACTCAAGTCAAATTTAAAAATTTACTCTCTGTAATCTTATGCTTGACACGTTGAAAATAGGATGTGGTAGAAGTTACAATAGATAAGGTACTTTATGCTAAACCAAGAATAGAAAGTTCACATTTTTGTACTCTATCAACGCACAACTATACTACAAGAGTTCTATCAAAAGTAGCCTTTTTGCATAGTTATTATAAGCTCAACGTCAAATTACATTAAATATATAGAGACAATGTTTAATAATATAGACGTTACACTACTCAAGTTATTCAATGAATTTATGAAGAAACAGTCGAATGAATAATAATACACGGAGCACATGATGCTTTTCTTTTTCTTTTTAAAAGATATGGAGCACTTGATGTTGGTCACAAAAATAGTGCAAACATTAATTTCTCTCATGATTATTTTTTCTTTCATAATATTGTAGAGATGTCAAAATTGACTAATTCAACTCAACCCAGTTCAATCAGCCTACAATCTACCAACAAATGGGTTGGGTTGGAATGAACTTTTTTGGTGTTTTGCTAGTTGGGTTGGTTGGCCCACCAAAATTTTAAGAAAAAGAAAGAAAAAAAGAAAAAAGTTATAAAAATAAATGACTCATAACCTACCAAATAAATAATATAGGATATTATCTTACTAAATTGTCTTAATACAAATACTCTTTAGAAATTATTATCACGAATTAAATAAATATAGACACAACAAACAATTTGATAAGCGCCTATCCACTGTACACTGAATAGTGCAACTCCAACCTCCAAGCTGATTTTGGGCTTTCGTTTACTGGACCGTAAAGTCAGCCCATACTATTTTAAGGTTTGCCATTGTGAATTGTGAATTGAAGTAAATAGAGAAATGGAAAGGCGGGATATGAAAAATTTTGTCTCTCTTTGCTTCTTCTTTTCATTTATTGATTTTCTTTTGCTTGATTGGGTACTTGGTTATTGATAGTGTTCTATTTTTTTTTTGGCTAAATTATATTTTTGATCTCTCTATTTTTGTCAATCCGCAATTTTAGTCTCTATATTTTTTTTAGAGACATTTAATCCTTTTATTTTTAAAAATCATCAATTTTGGTCTATTCGTCAAATTTCTTGCGTTGACTGTTAGTAATTTAACGTTGATTCTGACGTATCAATACTTAAATAACATGTTAAAGTCAGAGTTAACATTAAAGTTAACATTGACATATCAAAGGCAATGTTAAACTATTAACAATCAATGTAAGAAATTTGATAAATGAACAAAAATTATGGATTTTTAAAAATAAGGAGACTAAATGTCTCTAAAAAAAGTAGGAAAACCAAAATTACAGATTTTTAAAAATAGAAAGACTAAATGTCTCTAAAAAAAGGTAAGAGAATGACCAAAATTATGGATTTTTAAAAATAGAAGGACTAAATACCTCTAAAAAAAAGTATAGGAATCAAAATTGCAGATTGAAAAAATAAAAAGACCAAAAGTATAATTTAGCCTTTTTTTGGGGGGTCACAAGAATGCAGTGGCTTGGTGACAGTTTGGGTAGCAGATTTTCAAGAGTGGACCATTTTTCATATCTTCTTTCTGTTAACGATCAAACTTGCAGAAGGATTAAGGTTTAGTGCTCGAAGTTGGTGATGGAGTGTTTGAAGTGTTGTCTACTTTCGGTGACACACACTTGCGTGGTGACGACTTTTATAAGGTTGTCTTTCTTTCTTAAGCATTGTAAATTCGTTTGGGTTGTGATTAAGAATTGTTGATTGGCTAGCTTCAAACTTCAAGGGAAATGAAGGCATAGACCTTTTGAAAGACAAACAAGGTCTTAAACGCCTCATTGAGACAACTGGGAAAGCAAACATGGAGCTCTCATCATTCACTCAAACAAACATTAGGTATTTACTTTGTCATTAGGCAATCTACTTCCAATACAATAGTTTTTCAGTATGTGTTTTCACCTTTGTGCAAACCATTAAGCTATTAATGCCTGTGTTTTCAGTTTGCTATTCATAATTGCCATAGCCGATGACCCCAAGCATATTAAGATGACCCTCACAAGGACTAAGGAATTATGTTCAGATCTTACTGACTTTGTATTTTGTTTATTTATTTATTTTTGAATTTACGTTTCTGTTGCAACTCATTTGTCTAGTGCTGCAAAGGAAAGAGCTGAACAACCACATATTTTGTGCTTGCTATTTTAAGTGTAGATTTATGAAATGGTTTTTATGCTATTTTGAGTTCAATTGTGATTGTTTACTATTAAATTTGGAACTTTTGTGATTGGACGCAGTTTAATTTGAATTTGTGCAGCAGATTTGTGAAAGGATATAAATTGTCTTATTTATTAGTTTGTTTCCATTACACTTAAGTTTTCCTATATTCTTAATTTTCATATTTGAAGTTGAAAAGTAATACCTTTCTAATTGGGTGTGTTCCTCTGTGGAAGTGGCGTTTAGAGGATTGTTTGTCAATTTCTTGCTTCCTTGCTTCTTAATGTTTTGTGCACATATATATTTTTCCTTTGTCATTTTTTGTTTGATCCATGGAATTTCTTAATGATCTGTTTGGCTTCTATGATTTGTGGAAACTAAAGTTGGGAACTTGGCTTATTGATTTTTCCTCATACACCAATTAAATTGCAAAGGAGGGAATTGATTGCATCAAGAAACATGGATTTGTCATTGATAGTCAAAAGACAATTCCATTTCTTGGGTGTTTGATTTACTTGTCCTTGCTTAAAAAAGGAGTACAATATTGAAGTAGTTTTGATCTTCTACTTTAGGAGATTTGTTGTCGGAAGAATTGCTATTAGGTATAACTGGTTTTGTTCATATGGGATTAATGAGTTTGCCTCCATTGATTTGAGACATCAGAAAAACATGTCAAATATTCTAATATTTTCATGAACACACACACAAACACAAAATGATAACCTGTTATAGTTGCAAGCTCATTTTAGAAATAAGAAACCACACTGCTCTCACTGCATATTTTTATTGATTTCAGCTGCATTATTTTGAGTTAGCAAGCAATTGTAGAATTTTTTTCGTCCTTTTTTTTGCTTTTAAAGATTCAAAGTTTGGAAGTTCTCTTTTTACAGATTATTAAGGCTCTTATGAAGTGTTTAGTTTCGCGTCCCATAATGAAGACGGCACTGTCTCACTGAACACGCTATCTATGAGCAAAGATGCTAAGTTCTTGGCTTATGAACTTAGTTCCAGTGGCAGGGAATGGGTCACAATAAGGTTGATGCGTATTCAGGACAAGAGTGTCCAACCTGATTCTTTATCTTGGGTTAGTATCAATATCAGATTTGGAAATGAATGTTGAATGCCTTAACTGAATAGAATTGAAATCAAAATAATGCGCCTTATGCTGTGTTTCTGATCAAGTTTTCCCCTATTAGTTAGACGCATGATAGCAAAGGTTTCTTTTACAAACATTATCTAGCACCAAAGTACATAATCACAATTCTTATCAAATTGATATTCTGATTTTCAATTGATATTTGGCGTTATTTATGTGTACTTGTTTTAAATAACTTAATCACAGTGATGATGGTGGGATTAGTTTCATGCCTGCTTGATTGAAAATTTGAATTGATTACTTTGTTTTGCTAAGTAAGGATGGAGAAGTAATAGATGCTGGAACTGAGGCTAATGCAAACCTTGATCATGAACTCTATTATCATTTTTTGGGTACTGATTAATCAGAAGATATTCAGTGCTAAAGAGATCTTGAGAAGCCTAAATATTTGTTTAGAGGAAGTGTTACTGAGGACGGGAAGGTACCTTTTTCTCATTGCTTTCAAACTATGTAATAGTAGTATTATCTATATATTCTTTATATGTGTATGTAAGATAAGAAAAAGTGCTACCAATGTTATGTTGCTGTTCTTTTCAAGGCATTAGTGATATCAACATCATTGATACTTCACTGTTTATGCCTCACCATACATATATTTTTACAAATGTGTCATATTACTGTGGTATTTTTTATTTTTTTTTGGCTAAATAAAATGAGTCCTTTTTAGTCATATCTTAACACAGACCTAGATCTTTAAACTTTGCAATATTCTAATTATATGTGGTCAATATCACAGTTTTGAATTTTTCAATATACCTTTTGCTTCTTGGTTAAGTAGGACAGGAATTGTCCATTGTTTACAAACATGTTATTATGCAGTTGTTTACCTACCATGTAACTGTTTTCCTATAAACAAGTTGGAAAGATAATCATTCAATGGCTTCCTTCTATTCTGTTTTGAATAAGCAAGAAACTTTATCAAGAAATATAGTATACCCAACATGCTGCTTAGTAATTTTCTTAATATGTTTTGTCTGTTTGTGTATATGTACTGATGTTAGTGCCTTAGTATGGCACCTTGCAAGCTCAAAAAGTAAGGGGTACTGATGAATTGGGCATGTATTGGCGCTTGTGAGGTTGCTCGACGTGCTGCCTATGGAAGTACTTGGGTTGGAATCAAATGCAGCTATGAAATGGTGTGGCTTTGGATTCAAATGTTGCTATAAACTGGTGAGACCCCACCTCATCTATCTAGCGCTAATGATCACTAGGAGATCCAACGTGGTGGAGCCACGCATGCTATGTCAGTGGAAGAAGTTCTAATGTAAATGCAATATTTAGAACCTTTTTTTTTTTTTTTTTTTATTCAAAGAACTTTATTTTGGTTTGGGAAGGGCAATGTAATTTGGGTCATATTTGCCCCTTTTTGATGATTTTTATTTTGAGGAGCTGTAACAGACATTGATGGGCTTTATCATGACTTATGCTATGGTTCCTTTTATAAATGAAATTCTTTTGCTTTCCCAAATAAAAAAAATGTTTTGTTTGTGATCTTTCTAATTAATAGCTTATTCATGGGTTGCTATACCTTTTGTCATTGTTGAATATTTTTGACTGACCGTGGAGAGGAAACAAAAGAGATGTAGTGGCAGTAATTTAACAAGTTTGATCTTATATATACCCGTAACTTATATTATTCTTTTAATCAATGTTTTTAAAACTGGACCGGCCATTGAACCAATCAAGACATTAGTTCAAGATTCAATGGTTTAATCGTCGTTGAACTGGTATTAATAAAATAATGATAATAATTAAATAATACATAAAATAATATTAAAAAAAACATAATATCATAATTTTATAATACTAAAACTAAAAATAAAACATAATTTTATATGTTCTTAACATTTACAATACCTACAAAAGTGTAAATTAAATATGCATGATACTTAAGTATAAGTTTTAACTATACACATCAACATTTATTAATAAAAATAAGTTTATATTTAAAATAAAAAAATGATAAATACTTTAGGTTGGTTTTTATTTTTTTTAAGAAAATTTAAAATAATATTGTATTAAGCATTTTTCATTGATCTACTGTAAACCTGTTTTTGACCGATTTTATCGGTTTTTGATCAATTTTCCGGTTCTTTGACTGGTTTTTCTTGAAGCTGGTTCTGTGGTTTATTTGAACCGGTTAGGTGACCTGTTCACTAGTTTTTTAGTCCAACTGGCCGGTCCAGTCCAGTTTTCAAAACATAGCTTATAATTATGTTGACTTTTGTTAGAGTTTGTAGTTACCTGCACTTTTAAAATATGCAGCTACAAAGGGGGATATAGCTTGCCAATTAGTTTTGATTCTATATTTCTACTTACTGCTCGCATTGGGTTACGGTGCTCAAGTGCTGCAGCCCTCAATGCTTGTGATCAAATGGTTAATGGTGGTCTTAAAATTAAAATTTTTAAAATTGATTCAGATAAATATTAGTTCATGATTCGTTGATTCTATCGATACTAATTAAATAGATTAGGGCCAACTTTATATTTTTTATACGATACATTAATTAATAAATAATATAAAATTCTGAAAAATAAGTAGGTTAAATTTTGAGATTAATATAAATAATTATATTATGAGTTATAATATAAAATTATTGTAATAAGTTAATATAAGAAACTAAATAAAGATAATTTATGTATAAAATTTTATATGCAGACTTTTGTAACTGTAGAGTTTTCATTGGCTTAAGTTTTTTTTAGCTAAATTAAAATAATAATTAATTTCTCACCGTTAACTTTCCCTTCCTGCGTAACAATTAACTAGAGCACCATTTTGCACGCGGCTAAAATACGGCTTTCCTATTCACATGCAAATGCTTTTGATGGAACTTCCAAGAAATATCTATTTTTTCATTTCACAAGACAAAATGCAAAAAAATATTACACTGCAAAATTTTAGACACATCTCGCGACAATCTTTTTCTTTTTCTTTCTTTAGGTCAAAAATTCTATGTACTTACGTGAAGAGCTAGTGGAAGTAAAGTCACTACCATGGGATCCCATTATAGCAATTTTCTTTCCATATTTTCTTTCAAAGCCTCAAGTCTTCTCTTCCTTCCTCTTCGTCACTTTCAATATGTATTGGGTTGGAGAAAAGATAAAGACAGATTAAGGAAAAGAAAATGAAAAAGATTATTTTTTTCTTTCATTTATATTTCTTCGTTAATATAAACAAAAAAATTGTACACATAAAAGAGAGGCTATCCCATGATAAAACCAAAAAAAAATAAAAATTAAGAGGTTCAATATATAGAAAGAAAAAAAAACTACGTGTATATAAATTGGGCAATATGTTACAAAATTACTACATATTTTAAAGAGTTTAATGGTCATGTACTATTAGTGTAAAAAGTTTTATATTGTCAATCAATTAAAATTCACCATTAGTATGACTTTTAAAGTATTTATTATAAAGTCAACAAACTTACAATAAATAGTGGTTTGTGATTAAATGATAATGTAAAACTACTTTACACTGTCAGTGCATGTCTTTTTTCTCAATTTTAAATATTGACTATTAATATTTTTACTTGATTTATTTAACTTTGATTAAATTTTTTAAAAATTTCAACGTGCTGCTTTTTTATATATATTTTAATGTTTTCTAATGTGTAGATGTAATTTAAAATATTTTGAATTAAATAAGAAAAAATTAAACATAATGTTGACAAGATAATTCACTCAATAAAGTCTAATTGACTTAAATATAAAATATTATTATGACTACTATTATTCAAATTTGAAACTAAGATAATTTTATATTATATCTTTTTCTTTAAAATAGGCATTTTTCTGTGATTTAAAATATTTTAATTTGAATTTAATTTCATTTTGTATCATGTTAAACCACTGTATCAAGAAAAGGACAAATCAAATTACGATATTTAAACATAGAAGTAATATAAATTGAGTTTAATGATCATGCATTGTTAGTGTAAAAAGTTTTATATTGTCAACCAATTAGAAATCATTGTTGATATGACTTTTAAAGTATTTATTATAAAAGTCAACAAATTTACAATAAATGAGTAGTTTATGATTGGATGACAGTGTAAAACTACTTTACACTGGTAGTGCATAGTCTATTTTCTTATATAAATTAAATAAAAAAATATCTTATTGTATCTCTTTCTAAGGAAGTAATACAAATGAAAAATTGTATGCATAAAGAGAGGCTATCCCATGATAAAACAAAAAAAGAAAATGAAATAAAAATGATTTTTTTTCAATAGATAAAAAGGAAAATAAACTACGTGTATACACTTGCATATTATTGAGAAATATGTTACGAAATTACCACATATTTTTAGGATCAACTATTGATATTTTTGCTTTATTTTATTTTACTTTGATTGAATTTTTTCAAATTTTCAATGTATTACTTTTATATGTATTTTAAGATTTCTAATTTGTAGATGAAATTTTAAATATTTTGAATTAAATTAGAAAATATTAAAATAATCTTAAAACGATAATTCATTAAATAAAGCTTAATTGACTTAAATCTAAAATATTATTGTTCAGATTTGAAACATTTTATATTATATCCTTTTTTTCTTAAAATATGTATTTTTCTATGATTTAAAATATTCTACTTTGAAATTTAATTTAATTTTGTATCATAATAATTTTTTACGCATTTTAAAAATCAAGACAAAAAGGAGGCATCACCAAGGTAAAAAAATAAACTTACTATCTTATTGATATTATTAAACGAGTCATCTTAAATGCATACCAGTTTGAAAAGCTTTGTTTCAAAAAAAAATTCCTATTTCCTATTTTATTGACATTACATCTCGAATTTTTTTGTAATTTTTAATTTTATAAAACTATTTATTTTTTGATTTGATATGCCATTAACAATATCTTTCTAATAATATTAAAATAGTTATTTTTGATATTTTTAAAATTCTATTTCAGGCTGATGGATAATTTAGGGTTTGGGTGAATTTATGATATATTATATAAATTTATGTCACATTTTTATGATATAACATACTTTAAAAATATGCTTTCATTATAAAAGAAAGAAACGATTAACATTAGGAATGGATTTTAATAATTTATATCTTCATAAGTTTGAATTGTAGTTTAAAAAGTAAAATATAAACCGTTATTTATTAAAATATAATGATTAAAATTATAATATATGCATACGTGTATAAAATAAATGATAAAATTGTTTAAATTTCAGTCATTAATTTTTAATTAAAAACTATTTATATTATGAAAAACTAAAATTCAAAACAAAAATTACTAAAAAAGTTGACTTCAGTGTCAATAAATTTTGAATATGTATGATTAATTATTCATTTTTGGCTTAAATATATTCTAAGTTTCTACAAATATGACTTTGACTGGTTTTAGTCATTGTAAATTTTTTCGTTAGTTTTAAATCTCTAATATTTTTTAGTATTAATTTAGTGTTGATGTGGCTAACAAAATAAATAGTATTAATTAAGGTAATGAAAATATTTTAAATTAAGGTAATTAGATTATTTTTAGGTACGTAATTCAATAAGTAATATATTTATTATTTTGTATAAATAAGGTAATTACATATAATTTACTTTGAGTTTAATGGCTATGCACTGTTAGTGTAAAAAGTTTTATACTGTCAACCAATTAGAAATTACTATTAAAATGAATTTTAAGATAGTTATTATAAAAGTCAACAAACTTACCATATATGGTGGTTGTGATTGGTTGACTATGTAAAATTACTTTATACTGTCAGTGTATAGCCTATTTTCTCATTTACTTTTATAATTTGTTTTTAATTTTTAATATATTATGATCAGTGATTTTTATTGTTTTTAATATTGTTCTTACTTTTCAATTTACTAATTTACTTTTAACATTATACTTTTTTTAAAAAAACATTATAATTTACTTAGATGCTTATAATTTACTTTTAGTATATCACTTTTGTCTTTGGAGACAAAATCACTGGTTGTGAAATATTCTTAAAAATAAATTTTAATTGATAAAAAATATATTAATTGTTATTGTGATGAAAAATAAATACATTTTAATTGATCATCAGTTAACATTTAAAAAAGGTGTTTGTGCTTTGCTTATATGAGAAATTTAAATGTCTCTATTGGTTTGTGTAATGGAACAAGGCTCATTATTGAAAACTTGGGAGTAAATAATATTGTAGCTATTATTGTTATTGGAAGTAATATTGGTTGTATGTCTATGTCTCAAGGATGAATTTACTATACCAACAGTCTCAAGTTGGTGTTTTTTACATAGACCGATTTTTTTCATGGTCAACTATACATTGCAATTTCTCAAGTCAAAGCAAATCAAGATTAAAAGTGTCGATATGTAATGAAGATAATGGAAGGATATCAAGCACTAAAAATATTATATATAAAGAAGTATTTCAAAAAATATAATTTTCCTAGTTTGTCAATAATTATAATTCTAAATTGATTTACTTTTTAAGATAATTTTATCGCTTTTCTATTACTTCATAACATAATTCATTCTTATATTATTTAACTATACAAAAAAACTAAGTTTATTTATTTGTATTTGTTCAATTGTGTTATCTGCTATGATTGTTAATTGGATATAAATTCAAGTTGGAAATGTTGTTGCGTTAGCAAGTTGAATAAAATAAAGAATAAATTACATACACATTCTTGAGATTTTTTGAGATTGTATATAACTCCTTTTTTTTAACATTTGTAATAATTTTCCTTATAAGGATACACGATATAATATTTTTCAAACAATCAAGGAGTTAATGTAATGTACAAAAAATGTCAATGTAATGTTTATCAAACAATTAAGATGGTTAATATAAGAGTAAAAAAAGTAGAGATATCGAACAAAATTTGACAAAATCACAAGAGTGTCATTGTAATTTACTCTAAAACAAATTCAATAATTAAGATATATTAACTATATACGTGAATTCATGAGAAACAAATGTTTAAAGATTTAAATCGATAATGGTAAACAAGTTCAATTATTACAAAGTTTAGAGATAAATCAATGTTATAAAATTATTTGTTATTTATAGAATATAATTTTTTTTATTTAATTAGTTGTGTATTTTTCTTTTATTTTAAAAAGAAAGACAAAAAAATCCCAAACATCACTAGGTAAGGATACTAGTAGTTCACAAAACTTTTTGTCTAATAAAATAATATTTAATCAAACAATCTATCAAACTAATCAAAAAAGTGCAACTCAATAGGTCAACTCAACTTAACCTATCCCTTGACTCATTAAGTTGATAGGTTAAAAGGTTGAACCACACAATTCAACCTAATCTAACCCATTTTAGTAGGTTGAATAGATTCACTCCCCAATTAACCCACTTTAACATCCTTAATTCATTATACATTCATTTATTGAGTTTGAGCGAATACTATGGGTCATTCATGCCTAATGAGCCCGGTGGTCCGTATTGTTTGATATTTGTGGTGTTGCGGTCTATTGGGCCAAACTGTTGGAATCTAATGCCGCACTCTTTCAAATGCGACAGGGAGAATAGGAGATAGATTAAAACATTAATAACTCTTTTTTTAAATGATAATATATGAAATATTAGCTAATATGTTTGGATTCACATTGGATCATTTAATATTGTTTTAAAAACTAATGTGATTTTAAATAAATATTCACATGTTTGCTTTTACATTGAAGAATTAATTATGAGTTCAAAATTAATTTTGAGTTAAAGCAACTTTAGGTAAATTATTGTATGGTTTAGAACCATTACATGTTTATGGTAGGAGACCCAACTCGTCTTAACTTTTTATTCACAAAAACAAAAACAACATTTACATACCTCGTAATGGTTCATAATCATTATGTGTTTATGGTCTTGACTAATTTCCAGGTTACATGTAATCAAGTTTTATTAGTGTTTTCTCATAAATTGAAAATTTTAGCTACATGTCATGCAAGTTTTTTAAAAAATCACACAACTTTTTGAAATAGTCACATGACATTAAATCTTAATCACTCATGTATAGTCTAGATTTACTCATCTTACTTTCATATATATATGACACTCACTAGATAAAATTAACACTCTTACTTTGACCCTGGCCAGGGGATACCTTGGGCACCCAAATATATATACATTTAGGATCAATTTATTTTAGGAGTAAGTTTTATATATTTACTCTCTTTAATAATATTTTATAAGGTGCGAGAGTTGTAAATGTAATTGTTGAATCATGTGATAATGTCTTGATGATCATGCCTGTAAAATTTTAAATAAAATTAAAATTTCATATATATAATCTTATAGTCAATATTTACTTATATGTTGAAAAATATATTGTACATAAACTTAAGTTGATTGATGAAATATCAAATATTTTTTAAAATTAAATGAAATTTTATTTATTTGATCTACTTAAACCAACGATTGAATTAATGTAATTTAGTATCTGCATAAAATTATTAAGTGGATCATAAAGTTATGCATGTCTTACTCTTGAAGTAAGTACATTGATCCCTCTTATATGTGTGTGCATCCATTTAACAAGTAATTACTCTACCAATCACAAATAATTTCTAGAACAAAATAGATTATTGAACATCCTAAAACCTATTTGACACCTAATGAGAGAAAAATAAAAAAGAGAAAAATAATGAGTATTAATTAAGTTTTGGAAAATTAAATGTCCAAAAATCATTCTCCTTTTACAATACCTACCTACAGCATGCACTAACTTTCTCTTCAATACTTGATCTGCAACCAAAACCCCGAAAACAACATCCCAAGAGCTAACACATTTATCTATTTTTTAAGAGTGACAATTTTGTTTAAATCGAATAAAAATATTATTTGTGTCTAACTTTTTCATTTAAATATTTAACACAGCTACATTTCTAAAATCCAAACTCAAAAATACCAATTAAATTAAAACAATCTTATACTAATTAATTCATGCACTCATGGTACACCCACCAAATTAATTCATTTAGGAATTTAAAAAAAAAAACCCCAAATGGACAATTTTAAAAACAAAATACAGCAACTTAACAAAAAGCCTCCACACCGCCAACACACGCCTCCACCAAATCAAAAAGTTAAAACCGTCAAAGCACCGGTCAAAACTTAAATAAGAAAATCTTCGTCAAATTATTCCAACCATCAATATTACACCAACGTAAAGGGAAAGAGAGAGAGAGGGAGAGACAAAGAGAAATCGTTGATGATGCTTGGCGTGGTCACCCCCAAGCATGGCTCGTTGTCCCGGGGCGGCGAACTTCTGCTGCCTCTCCTTCCAGGACGACCCGTCGCCGTCGGAGAACCTCGGCATCCTCGCCTTCGACGCCGCCAAGACCATGTGCCGCCTCGTCTCCCTCTACAACTCCCTCTCCGACCCCGAAATCCGCAGGCTCCGCCGCCACGTCATCAAGTCCAAATCCGTCTCTAAACTCAACTCCCCCGACGAGTGTTTCCTCCTCTCCCTCGCCTGCGCCGAGCACCTCGAGGACCTCAACCTCGCCGCCGCCGCCGCCTCCCGCCTCGCCCGCCGCTGCCCCGGCGACAACCACCCCCGCTTTGACGCCGGGAAACTCGAGTTCGGGACTCGAGACGCCGAAAGAAATGTTGAGACCATAGAGAAACTCGTGTGCGCCACGCGGAGCCTCCACAGGGCGATGGAATCGCTCGCCGAAGCGGAAGCTTCCGAGAGGAAGATGCAACGGTGGAGAACCATTAGGGCAAAGAACGACCTTAAGGTGAAGGTGGAATGCTTCAACGATAAGATAATATTTTACAGGAGACAGGTGCACTGTTTCAAGCAAGTGTCGCTTTGGAACCAGACATTTGACAAGGTTGTTGGGCTCATGGGGAGAATCATTTGCATTGTTTACAATAGAATATGTTCCGTTTTTGGGTCCCTTGTTACAGGCATTCTGCCTGTTAGGAATCATCAGAAGAATAACAACAACAAAAACGACGTCGTTAAAGGACCGAATTTCGAGAACTGTTGTTGCCGCGTGGAGCATCGCGAGTTGTACAGGATGAACCTTTGTTTGCTCCACCAAAATAAGGAGTCGTTAAACAATTGGAAAGAGAGCTTTGTCACTCATAATGATCGTATTCGACTTGAACAGAATTGTCTTTTCTGGAAAATACTTGTGATTTGTACAAAAAAAAACGAGGAGTCATTGAAGAAGCGCGCGCGGAGTTTGTGTTACGCGAAGAAGGGTACTGAAACCAGCGTTTTCCGGTTTCAACACGCGCCGCCGCAGGACGGCGACGAGGTGGCGCAGAACAACCGTGTTTTGCGGCTGGCGCCGGCGACGACGGTGGGCGGGGCAGGGCTTTCTTTGAGGTACGCGAACGTGATTATGTTGGCGGAACGGTGCATGCACGCGCCGGACGCCACGATTGGGGACGATGCACGCGTGGCGTTGTATGAGATGTTGCCGGGGAGGTTGAAGGCGAAGCTGAGGGGGAAGTTGAGGAGGGAGTGGGTAGAGTGGGAGAAGTTGAAGGGAGAGGGGCACGCGGCGGTGGTGATGCGGTGGCGCGTGGAGGCGGAGGAGGTGATGGAGTGGTTGTTGCCGGTGGCGCATGACATGGTGAGGTGGCAGGCGGAGAGGAACTTGGAGAAGCAGAAGTTTGAGATGCGGCCCACGGTGCTGTTGTTGCAAACGCTGCATTACTCGAACTTGGAGAAGGTGGAGGAGGCCATTGTAGAGGTGTTGGTGGGGTTGAGTTATATGTATTGGAACCTAAATTATGATGGTTTTGGTGTTTTTCATTTCAAATCTTATTTTTATTTCTAGCTCTTTTCCATTATTAACAAGTGTGGTGAGTAAATATGTCTATAGAATTCTGCGTAGAGATCTTGAGTTTGTGTCTTTAGAGACAATGAAAGCATCATGTAGTGTATCACTTAATTGCTTCAATATCTTGATCAATGCACTGTTGGCTACATTTGATGTCCCTGGGCTGGTTGAAGGGACAATGTTGTGGAGGGGAGGTTGTAAAGCATAAACTATGATATATGGGTTAGGGATCAATTTTTAACCCAGTCGTAATTGACGTAGAAAACAAATCTTTTAATCAGGCATCGTTACCTTTTCAGAACAAAATTTCACAAATATAGCATCTCCAAGTGTTACTAAAATGCATTTTGTTTGGGTTTTAGACTAGTTATTAACTTGTGTGTTGTTTAAATTTATCGATCCTGTCTCTCACAATTGATTTGATTTTATTGCTGGCTAGTCTACCTTTTTAAATTGCTCGTGCTGATTCCCTTATATATTGCGTGTCATATTCAGTATGTAATAACCATAGTTTTGTCTTCTCACTTTAAACCTAGTGATATAAATGGCAATATATTTTTTAAGGTCTTGCTAATAAGTATTGTTAAAATACTGGTTAAGAAATTGATAAATAATTTTTTATTAAAAATTTGTAAAGATGAATTGAAAATTATGATGAGAATACATGATTTAATAACATTCATAAAATATTTCTTGATTTCTGAATTAATATTCTAAAAACATTGGTTAGAATTTATCATTTTCCTAAAGGCATTGTTAACCATTGTGAAAATTTTAAGTAACAAACCTGCCCAAAATTAAATGACGTGTTTTATTGGACAAGTGCTAAATTGAAAATGTTAAGTGTGTATTTGGAAATCTGTTAGAATGGCATTAAACGGAAGTTTTGCACTTTCCAATGCATAAATGGAAAAGTTATGTGAGGTGTGGATTGGGTTCAACGTGAGTTTAGTTGAATGCAACTATAATCTAAACACACCCTAAGTAATTTGGCAGAAATCATCCATTTGTGTTCTATAAAGTTTTTGTGCAATTGCATTGGTATCAAAAGCATTTCCATTTTCTTTTCAAAGAGTGCTAGGAACACACTCTCTAACACACACCTCTTAATACATATTCTATTATTAGTTGAAATTACAGGAAACTACAAAATCATGAAAGAATCATTAAATAAGATGTGAGACTCACAATTTTTGTAATTTTCAATAAATTTCAACCAATAAAAAAATGTGTGTTTAAAAGAATGTATTGCTAATATTTCTCTTTTCTTAAACCTTTCAGCTAACTCTAAATTGCCCAGTACGTACGGTATATTAATTTCTGAGCAATGTCTCTTAATTTTATTTTGTGATTTAATATGTATACAAAAAAAAGGGAAAAAAAAGTAAGAAATAGAGATAATTATATAGTACTGTACCACTAATTGTATCAATTCTTAATGTTTATATAGTAGAATTTAGTTTCTCGTCGATTGGACGTTTGGAATATCATATGTCTTGAAAATTGGATTAACCGTTAACCATTACCCACAAGTACATCAACTACTACAAGGGCACAAACAACAACCCTGCAGCAGTGCCAAGTTCTCATAATTTTGGAGGGGTGTATATATATGATGCAGCTAGGCTCGATAAGGGGTGAAATGGTTTGGTTCCCAAGTGTGCTTTATCGTTGAAAAATTATAAACATCTTCCCAGTTTCTATTTTATTTTATTTCCATCTCATTTTCTTTTAATTTCATTTTTTACTATCATATTATTTATTACATTTATCATTTTTTCTCTTTACTGTATTTTTTTCTCTTTTCTTTGGGGTGGATGTTAATCAGGACCCTTTATTATTAGAGTGGTTGATTTGTGTGGTTCCCATCCGCAATTGTACTCATAATAACATCAAGGCTTTTATGATCTCTACCTCTGCATTTATTCACATTTCTTCAAAATATCAACTATCATGACATAACTATAACCATGATCGCAACCATAATTTAAACGGGTTGTTCATGGTGAGGTATTGACTGGGCAAATATGTGAGCCGGGTTTGGTAGTCACAATTAAAACCCTTTCTTTTCTTTTTTTTTTGAGGAACACAATTAAAACTTCTAAAGTTGTGCTTTCAGCAAAATTTACAAATGAGTTTTTGTCTAACATTATTATTATATTCTTGAAAGAAAATTGCTTCTTTTATACATCATAGTGAAACAATAAAAAGTTGTTTCTTTATTTTGGATATATTTTTGAAATATATATGTATATAAAAAATAAATAAGATATAAAAATAATTATATACAATAACACATATATTATTATTTTTTTAATATTCAAAAAATGAAATTGTTTTTCAAATATCTAAAGCAATAGCTACGAGTTTTAGGTCTTGACGGTAGTTGAGAGCCTGGTTCATGGTTTGCTGGCGGCGATTTGATCTTGTTGTGAAGAATTAAACAAAATGAATATAACATTACAAAATCAAATTTCAAATTTTATTATATCAAGGCATTTCAAAAGAAGCCTAATGCATGCATCTTTGACTCGTTGAAGGCACAGGATGTTGTATCATGTGTTCGTGTTCCAAGTTAATGACGTTGAATGCTGAAGCTGACTCAACAGTTTTGTTATGTGCTTAAAATAATTACTATAATAGATGGTCTAGAAACCATTCTTGGACCATAAGCACATGTCTGTCTACTATTGTTACTGCATGGCTGCTCTAAGAAATTGAGGTTTTCATCTAGTTGAATAATTTGATGTTGAATAATGTGAGAAGGGTCATGAAGAAATTTCCAAAACATCCACGCATGAAAAATAGGATGAATACCCTAGCTAGAGATTAGAGAGAAGGGTTAAACGGTAAGTCAATTGTGTCGTCTTCTCTAACTAAAATTTCAAAGACCCATAAATTTAGGATTTAACCTACACTTCTTACCAAATCTTAAAATATTTATTGCACATATCTAGGTCAAAGTAAGCTAACTTGAGTGAGTCATGTTGCCTCACCACATATATTGTTCAAAAAGTAAATTAATTTAACTCAATTTATTTTTTGTGAATAAAAAAAATAGACAATCTAACTCAGCCCACCACCAGTTGGTGGGTTAAGTGGCTTGACATTGACTCACCAATTGACACACCTAATCTATGAAAATAAAAAAACTAAAAAATGATAGTAAAAAATAGAAAAACATAAATACAAAACGTCCATCAACACACTAATTCATAACAATAAACTCAAAGAATAAATAAATAAAATAAAAAATCTCAAGGATTTATAATAAAAAATGAAAATAAATAAATTATAGAAAAAAGGTTATCACATCTCAATCTGCAAGTTAAGTGAGTTGGACTAGTACAATACAAAAAATAAAATAAAAAATGAACCACCATTTTTATAACTCTTCCAACCCATGAGTCAAATTGAGTCAAGTTGACTCACGAGTTAGAGCTCACTTTAACACATCTAGACACATGTTAAAACACATACTCTCCAACACCAAACTTGAAAGGTCAATGTCTTTGGTTTGAAAAGGGCTTTTGCTTGCTTTAAGTAGTTACTAGGTGATATCATATTGTTTTGACCTTTCTCAATAGTTTCTTGAATCAAACCTATAACTATAAGTTTAGATTCTCTACCTTCAAACCATCCAATTGGTGATCTGCGACACTTTCCATAGAAGGCCTTAAATGGTGTCATCTTAATACTAAATTGATAGCCATTATTATAAGCAAACTCCATTAGGGGAAAATATTAATCCCAATTTCCTCCAAGTTCTAACACACAACCACAAGGCATATCTTTCGATATTTGTATTGTTTTTCTGGTAGCCATCTGTCTGAGGGGAAAAAATAGTGCTCAAATCCAATCTAGTCCCTAAAGATGTATGAAAATATCTCCAAAATTGAGTTGTGAATTGAGATCCTCAGTTTGACATTATAGATGATGGCATCGCATGTAAGAACATTATTCTCCCTATGTAAAGCTTCACATACTTTGTCATTGCATAGGTAGTTTTCCTAGAGAAGAAATGTACAAACTTTGTTAGTTGATCTACAATTATCCAAGCTAAGTTATAACCCTTTGCGATTTTAAGAAACCCCATCACAAAGTAGATGGTGATTTCTATTCAAGTATCCCAACCTTTTGAAACAAACTTAACGAATTTGATGCTTCACCTTAACTTGGGACATACTAAACACTTAGATACAAACTTAATTACATTTCTCTTCATCCCTTTCCATGAGTAGAATTCTTTTAAACCCTAATATATCTTATTAGAACTTCGATTAATGGTATAAGAGGAATGACGGCGTTCCTCTAAAATCCCCTTCCTTAATTCTTTGACATTAAGGACATATAAATAAGTGTGACAAGCCAAAACAGCTTAAAAAAAAACAATTAAATATGAATCATGGCTTACTTAAACCTCCTCTACAATCTTTTCAAGTGAGGATCTTTAAATTGAGTTGCTTTAATACTATCCACCGAAGTAGGATAAGCTTGACCATAGGCTAAAAGAGATTCAATGCTTATGACCTTAAAAGAGATTCTATTCCCACTCGCCCTTTACAAGGATCCTTTTAAAGTTGTAATTTTTACTGTCATTTTGTCAAAAAGAAGTTCTTTTTTAATTATTAATGTGTCTTTTATTCAACAATTATTTTTCTTGTATGATGAACGTGCTACTGGTCCCACGAAGGTTCAACTTTTCGTGCAATGGAGGGGACAAAGATGATAGGTTCAAACTAAGGTGTTCTTATTCTTATTGTATAAAAAGAAAAGGTTAGCACTTGCTTGTGTTTTCTTTTAATTGCTTTTGGTATTATTGTATATTGGGCATAAATATTTTTTACACTGTAATTTGTTAATTGTAGTGTTTGCCACTGATTTCTTATTCTAAATTAGTGTATGGTTTTGGTGGAGGGGGTTTTGTGTTGCCTGACTACTTCCACATAATACTCTTGATGGAGACAATACACTTGACTTGAAGGTGCTCTTCTTGTATGTATAACTTGACTTGAGGCCCTTAAGGTATTTATGTTCATGAAACTTTATAAGAGTTGGTTGATCCTGATAAGGTTTGTATTTTTCCAGGTGTCGTAATCGGGGTCACGACCGAACGGCAAAAAGAATTAAAATCAGAGAAGCCACTACCATAGTTTATTAAAAGAAAACATATGAAAAAACCCTGAGAAAGAATGTGGTCTGTGAAACCAAAAATGGGTTCGGGAGTCGATTACGTGTAGAGAAGTTATTAGCACCCTACGACGTTCGTCATAAAGATGGTTATCCCTACTTAAATGTGCAAAACAAATAGCTTCAACAATATTTATTTTACTCCTTAGATTTATTTTATTTACAAATTTTATTATCTTTATTTAACAAAAGAATTTTAGAAAATATTTATTTTGAAAAAAATTATTTTTTTTATTTTTTTGAAATCGACAAGGGTAGGCCCCTGCTCCTATGTATCCTCAGGTGCAATGAGGAATCAGACTCATGTAATTCTTTGATATAAAATCATTTTGGTTGATTGATTTTTTATTATTTTTTATTTTATTATTATATTGCAAAGGCATATTCAATAACCAAATAAGAAGTGCATCCAAAGTGGTTATCGATATATCTTTTAAGATTTTTATAATAGTCAAATAGGAAGTACATCCAAAGTGACTATCATTAAAACCTTGGCAAAATAAAATATATTTATTATTTTATTTAATATCGTTATTATTATTATTATTTTAAAAAAGAGAGAATGATAACCAAACAAGAAGTGCATCTTGAATGATTATCATTAAAATTAAAAACTTTAATCGAAAGTGCATCCTAAGTGGATATTATTAAGTTTAATTACTTATTTTTAAGTAGTAAAAGACTAAAAAAACAATTTGCGTGCATAATATTTTATTATTTATTATTATATATTATTACTATTGTTATTATATAAAAAAAAAAAACTCATAGCACTACGGTAATTGAAAACGTCTATGCTAATTTTTGTTTCACTTGCTATCATTATTATTACATATAAAAACACTAATAATATTATGATAATATTTATCTTTAACATTATCCCTGTTACGGAAAAAAGCATTTATGCTAATTGAAAAAGTGCCTACGCTAAATGAATTTTACTTTATACTTATATCTATGAATACGATTCAGCAAGAGGACAACGTAAAGGGCTTATCCTAACATTCTTATATCAACAAAAACCAGTAAGAAAAGAAAAAAACAAATAGAAAACTAATGGGCCAAGCCCACTATCCGATGGCAATGATCCGAAAGGGGGTAGACCCTTGCTTAGCAACATTTTGTCACTCCCAAGCGAGAGATGCAACGGATGACAGGTGAGGACGAAGACTTCGATTAAAATGGGTGAGGAATATGCCGGCGATGTCGGGGGCGCAGGCGGTTTGCAGCAAGTCACATTGCGACAGCACGACGTTGGCGAGTCACGTTGACGGTTTTGAGCCGTGGACCCATGGTGGCTGATGCGGTAAAGGCGCGAAGGTTAGCGGAGGTTGTCTGCAGGTCCGTAGCTATGCGTCGATGTCACGACGGACGGTAGTTGAATCGTACTACAACGAAGGAGGTGGCAGCACCACAGCGAGATTTTCGCACGACGACATACCCACCGTGAGAACGCGAGGACCGCTCTGCTTCAGTTTTTTTCGTTTTTTATCGTTTTGTTATAATTTGTTTGGATTCATTCCTAATCTATGATAAGTGTGTGCGATAATCCTGAATCTGTGCAGCAATGGAAATAGTGTATGTGTTCATTACTGTGAAAGTGTGAGAAACGTGTATGAACGCATAACATTAGTGGTTTTGATAGCAGAACAAAATCACTGCATTAATAAGTGACTCTCCATTATTTTTGATTTTAGAATAGTGCGGAGATCAGTGTATAGGTGCAGTTCAAAGATCAGAGAAACTTTGACTCAATAAAACTCTGTTATATTTCAGAGGCCAAAAACCCTATCTACATCATAGTAATTAATTCATTACAGAGGTTCGAGAAGTAATTGCTAGTCACAAGAACATATATATGATAATTAATCATGCATGTCAGATTAGAAAATCAGTTGCAGATATAATGGAGAAAAAGTGAGAAGAACACCTTCGCAGCTTCCAATTTTCGAACAATGATCCTTCTTCTTCATTTCGTAAGCGTTCGCTCTCTTCCTTCGTTCTCCTTATCCTTTCTCTCTGTTCTCCGATTTTCTCTTTTTTAGTCGCTCAACCTTTATACCCTTTTTTCCGTTAATGAAACCCCTCCCTTTACTATTCATCCATTTGTTCTATTTATAGGATGTGAGAGACTTGCCTCACAAGCCTTCGGCTTCTTTCACGGTTTTTCTTTCTGATTGTGTCTATTTTTTGTTTTCTCTCATTAGGAATGGGCATGGTTTGGCCCAGTGTCTTTATTTTACTGTATAGGCCCTTAATCCTATTGAGTCCTAGCAACTAAAAACCTTTAACTGTATTCGTTTTCATTCATTTTTAATCTTGATTTAAAAGGAAATAATTACTCTTTTATTATATTTTTTCCTTTTATTTTCTTTCCCATTCAGATCTAAACATTTTATTTCTGTTTATTTTATTATTATATTTTTTAGTTTTGGAACCTTCTCTTTGATTTTCTCCTTTTTTAATTTATTATGGGCCTAATGCATTTCTAGCCCAATAAGCATAAGACAAAAGAAAATTATTTAACTACAATATTTTTCCTTCCCTTCTTTTTTATTATATGGATTGTCCGGATAAAATTGAGTATTCACACCAGGTTTTGAATTTTGAGATTGGCTCAATAAATATTTCCTTTTTGTTGCTTGAAGACTTTGGATTCAGTTCTAGTGAGTGTAAGTCTCATATTTATCTATATTTTAATGTTTCTTGCTTGGTTTTTTTTTTTTTAATATATTAAATGTTAAATTATCATTGTTTCTCGGTCTTAAGACTCAAAATTTGATTTCAGTTTTGGCTTGAGTATTATTATCTTGTGATTTCTCCAAATATGGATATATCAAGCTGTACAGTTTCCGTAAGCATTGTTTGTTTTGTCATCTTTCACAGGTTTAGACTTTTTACTTAGAATTGGTTATAGATGAGGAGTATGATTGGCCCCAAAAATAATGTTGCCAATGCAGGCTATTTTGGAAGAGGAGATGTATTTTAATTTTAAGACTGGTGAAAAAATATATGCTAATATGTTTTATAATTTTAATGTGACAACTAAAAAATTAGTTAGAAAACTCTGTTAAGATGCATAGCAGATCTGACTCTTGGTATGCTTAAGAGGGATGGTGTGACACAAGGATATTATTTTAATGATAGTTATTTACTTTGGTTAACATTTATTTGAATTGAATTTTCAACATGATATTCACTTTTTATATTTTCAAGTGTCAGTCATTCAATTTGGGAATACTTCATATTCATTGTCCAAATGTGCAAATGTTTTTGAATTGGTTTCCCTTTTTGTATAATTTTTTTTATTCATTTGATTCTATCAAGTATTTAATTTAATTTTTTTTATATATTCTGGATTTTTTTACAATTTTTAATATGTAATGAGATTTGGGGTCATTATAATTAAAATTTTAGATGGCTAATTCATTAGTATCTGTAATCATGATTCATTTTAAAAGTGAGCAAAAAAAAAAAAAAACAAAATCTAGTTAAAAATTTGACTAGAAATTTGAATTTGAATTTTTAAGCAGCCCAATATAATTTTTAAATGGTCCAATTCCAAAATGAACTTACATTTTAGTGTATTTAGCTTAAAATTTAAAAGAAAACAAAAAAAAAAGAACAATTTAATCTATAAAGCACTAAAAAATTTACTAGGCCCAATACTGGCCCAAACCAAAATAACCCACCCAAACCAGACCAGAACTATTTTAACCCGAATCCGGCTAATACCAAAGTTCAATTGGACGGTAGCGAGCCATCTTTTTCTAAGCTCGGTTTTCAACAAATTAGGTATTTTGGGTCCGAATCCGACTAAAACTGATTGATGCCCACCCCTAAGCCATATATAACCAAGAGTAGTAGGTGGCACGAGAACATTGGGACCAACAAGGTAAAAGGAAAGGGAAACCACTCCTTTGTAGGTATAAAACATTGGGACCAACATTAGTCTCATCTCACTAAATCTTAGGGTAATCCCCCATTACTGGGAAGTCCAAAGTCAATGCCATCTACTAACATATATATCACCAACATGAAACACAAACAAACAACAGAAGGAGTGAGGCATAGATAATCCTCAATCTTGAGTCATAGATATAAAGTGTCAAAGCTACAAGCACAAGCAAGCAGAGTTTTCCGAAGTTTGACTGACTCATGCATGTGTGCCCCACCTCTTGATGCTCACCATCAACAGAGGTACCATATATCACCACATATTCTTAGGGAGATAATTGAGAGTCTCTAGTATCTTATCCTACGGTACAATATCAATGCATAGATAATCCCTCACTTTATTGCATGTTCTTTTTATTAAACTCACAAAATATGGCATCAATCTCCTCAAAGAGATAGATGGTTAGTTATTTCACTTTTTTTTTTAAAAAATTATTTCTTTTTGGATTTTTCAGTTCATGTGGTGCACTAGATTTCGCTTGTTATGATCTACAAAAACAAGTTCTAGTTGAAATCGTTCTGTTAAAATGTTCTTTTTTTGTTGTCTCTGGTGATGTGACCTACAGAATTTTGAAGAAACTTGGAAACTTTTCTAGAATAATTATTGTTTTTTTGTGTATAATTATTATTGACATGATTATTGCTTGTACTGGACAATATATGATCCTAATTTTGTTTTTCCATCTTCAGTCGCAAGATGATTGCACAGAAAAAATTATCTCCTCATCAGAATCACAGATTTTGATGTAGTATCTTTGCCTTTTGCACTTATCCGTACCTCTACAGTGTACAATTATTGCCTATTTTGTTTTGATGAAACAAACAAAGAACAAATCCTGGAGTGCAAAGGCCGTAATGCTGCTCGGTTCCCCAGCATTGATCGTGCTCATAAGCATATCACGAATATGATATTCCTTGTCTACAAATATGGCCATTTAATAAAATTTCTTTTTTAGAGCTCACTGCTCACCTAGGCTTTATGATCTAGTTTCACAACTTTATTTGATTCATAATTTGTATAATTTTCTTGGTAAACAGTAAGAACAATGCTCTTAAGATGAAACTGTTTTTTTATGATCTGGATGGGAAGTAGCAGTTTCTTTAAGCATATTTTACTTGAAGTTTTAAGCATACATGAGCTTGAGCACAGGGATTCCATCAATGGCAACGAATCAATCACACAAATAAATTTGACATTACATCCAATTCAAAATCTTAAGGGATTAAGTTTGCGAGTATTTCTCACCTATATGTTGCTCAACTTGTTCATTCTTACCCAATGTGAGACTTCATATTTATATTTGCACTCTAACAAGTTGTTAACACACCACAACCGGGATCCAAAGAAACAAAATAAACACACGCACAGAGACAAATGATTTAATGAGGTTCAGCAAGTATACCTACATCCTCGGGAACAAAGCAACTATATCTCTTATAATTGAGAAATAGGATTACAACTCATAAAAATAGCACTATAATGCACAATACATTTTTACAAAATTACCCTGTACTGTACCGTGGGGCATTGCCCCCACATACCCCAAATCTACTTATTTCGTAACCAAACTAAAACAAGAAATTGGACCTAAAGGACAAAAGCTGTCGTTCTGCTTTGTTTTGTCCACTTATCACAAAATAAGAGTCATGCACAACAAAACTATATATCTGGATTCTAGACCACTGAACCGATGCTTCATCCCCTACATTCGAATACCTTTTGTCTGTTTTGTTTAAATGTTTCTTTCTCTAATTTTTTGGTGGTTTGAATTTTGTGCATAAACATTGGAAGGATGACAATTTCTGGGTTGGACTTTGGAGCAGAGGAGGTAGAGACCGAGTGGAAAATTTAATATTATAACTAGCCAAATCCATCAAGCTGCTGAGGAAGGCTGAAATGCATGATTTTGAGTAAATTCTGTAGAAAATTATTGTTGGTATTATTTTAACCTTTGTGGAAAATGTTGGTATCGGTTGACACAGCAACATCAAGCATAATCGTTCATATTAAATCAAACTGCAACAACATTTATGATTGCTACTGGGCAGAAATATTTTATCCATGAGCATATCAGCAGTGTATTAAACCAAACTTAATGCGAGGATTGAATGACAAGCTGTCAAAGATGTCACATTGTCACGCAGAATAAACTAATGCATGTGCCTTCCGCATTTTCTATTAATATTAATTTTAAGCATTGTCTTTTCTAAATATAAATTTTATATGAAATAGATGCTTCCCATTGGATGGCTAGTTGTGTTCCAAGAACATTCATTATCAACAATTTCTCATATTATATTGACAAAAGATGACCATTGAACATCTTAAACATCTCCAAGTACAGAATGTATTCTATTTGATTTTGCAGAAATAGTTAGCGTCTACTCAAAATAATATAATCAACCGTACATAATAATTGTCATTTGGTTTTGCTAAATTATCATTTCCTGGAACAGGCCAATCAGGACACAGATAAGGTTTATACACTGGTTTGGTTTTGCTTCGTCAGGCAGAGATTTTTTATGTTTTGGCATGTGATTCTAATTTATAGGGTTGAGATTTGGTTCTTCGGTGGAAGGAGACAAATTTCTATGTGTTGTCCCTACTATCTATAATCACAATCTCTCCATTAATGCGAACCCATAATTTGTCAAGATTACAAACCATGATCAAAACACGAATCAACGAACATGAATAATCACGAACAAATTAGGTTTGAGACGTGTGATCTCACACTATCCTCAAGGTCTTATCCACGTGATGCGCAAGTCTCTCAAGATATAACAAGCTCATCCCAACAAAGGTTGTGACAACAAAACTAGCAAGCTTTTTTAGAATAACCCAAATAGTTATAGAGGAGAGAAGAAAAAAGAAGATGTGGGAGAGAAACTCTGTACTAAAATCCTCTGAAATATAGATATTTATAAAGAAAAGATAATTTCTAAAACTACCTAAAACCAAGTCAAAAATAAGATTAGACTCAGTCTAAAAGACCAAGTCAACAAAACTAATTTAGAGTAAAATATCTATTTTGATAAGTCACTAAATTAATTTAAAATAATTTTCTAAATTTAATTAAGTCACAACTTTAACCTTTTGAAATACTCACTTAAAATATACAACAATATGTGAATAATTAGATTCTCATGACTTGGAGCTTCTTTCATTGTTAATTAGAACTAAGAATATCTGTCTATATGTGGGACTAGCTTTTAATAAATTCTTGGATTCATCATTAATTTATTCTCATACATATTTGTTCTATAAATTCATAAATTTCTAAAAGAAAATAGCTGTTCACTTTTGTTCTTTTTAATATCCCTCTACAAAATAATCTTTTCAATTATTTGCATCACTAAAATGTGGTCAAAGGCCATTGGATCGCGCTTATTAAGAACTTATTTCTTTCTAATTTTAAATATTCAGAATCTACTAAAACTGAAGTTAATGGCCTATAATATACGTAGCAGTCTACATACTGCCCATTAGCCTGTGATGTTTCACCGTATGTTCTGGCACATATGCTTGTGTATGTTACTATATCCCTGGTCACTCTTCAATCCTTAATATTTTTTCCTCTCTTTAAAGCGATATTGCAGTTCTTTATATTTTATTTTATTGTGAAACAGGATAATTCATACCTTGACAGCTATATTAGTATTCGTATATTAGATAATGCACTTCTTTCATTGGAGTGGATTTTGTAAGCATCCGTATCCTCCATTCAACCTTATGTTTATATTTTGAAAACAAATGTGTGAGTGTGACTAATTGCTTACCACATGCTCCATTCTACAGATAATCCGCATTGTGGAGCAATACAGGAAGACTATTAAACTTCTAATTGCAAGTTCTTTTTTGTTTTTTGTTTTTTTTATTCATCACTTACTCAGGTTCTTTCTATTTTCCTTCAATTATCACTTACTCATCTCTAATGAATAGGGTGTAATTAGAGTTATTAGTTTGGGTTGATGGGACATATACATAGTTTTCCTGCACTTGACGACACGCATATATTTTTTTTTAGCAACAATATTTTTTGGTTAACAAATAAAATAAGTTTTATTAACTAAAATAAGGATAGAGTCTCGAATATGAATCAATTTATGAATTTTTTCGGTGAATGATTTTTCATTTAAGGGACATTTATTGAATAAAAAGTCAAACATATAATAAATATAAAAAAATATTTCAAGTAATAAATCTCATCTCAAAACTTGATCTAATCTCAAATTTTCTAAAATTACAAATATATGTTGATATTAAATTAAACAATACAATGTTTTTTCTAGAGTTTAAGAATAGAATAATATAAGAAAATTAAAGTAAGTTTAATGTGCTTCTCGTTCAATTTTGAACACTTTTTTTTTTTTTTACAAAGGGAAAGAAAGGCAAAAGAAAAAAAAAAGTTAAACATGAGTAAATTGAACACTTATACCATCAACCTAAATGGTGGGGAGGATGTCTAAGGTATGGGTGAGCTTCAACTAGTAAACTTAAAGTCCTATGAGAGGGACAGATTCGGGGGGGCCAAGCAAGGGCCTTGGCTCCCTCCCCCCTCTCCTTTCACTCTTTGAAAACTATATATATTATTTCTTGAGATTAATTCTTTATGTTTTAATTATTATAATTGAAATATCATTTTTAACTATAAAGATGATAAAAAATAGGTTTAAAAAAATAATATTCACAACTTAAATAACAATATGATGTATTTAATTATTATAATTTAATATTTATTGTTTTTTTTTTGGGCCCCTCCTTTAATAGGCTTCTGGATCCGTCTCTGCTATGAGGCACCCTTCTTGCCCATAAAATTAATGTAGAAGTTTTTGTCGATCTCGCAGAACATGATGAAGTCAACCAATGTAAACAAGGTTGAGCAGTTCTTGGATTATTTTCCTGATGATAACTGTTATTGTTGAGACAAACTTCCTGAGGCATGTGATAGCACTGTCTTCAAGGACTTATTCATATGGTATGTGCAAGTCCCTCAAGATACAACAAGAACCTTCCAAAATGAATTTGAGGCACAGAACTAGCAGGAGAATAATTTTAGAGAAACCCAGGAAGAAGAGGAAGAAGGTTTAGACAAAGAAGAAGAGTATATCAATATTTTTGGAAAATCAGATTATATAAAACTAGAATTAAAGTTAATAATTAAAATGTTAACAAATAATAACATTAAAAAAAACGTGCAGATAACGTTAATGAAGAAAAACATTTAGAAAAAAAAATGTTAGTAAAAGATATGAATATCCCTAATTTTTTAGATAAGATTAAGTCAAATAAAATCCCAAGATTTTCAGACAAGACTCAATCAAATAAAACAATCACAAAAAAGCTCGTTTTCTAAATAAGCTCACTTGAAATTTAAATTTAATTTTCAAAAAGATAATTTAACAAATCTGAAGCTAAAAAATTTCTAAGGCTCATACTCGCATGCCCAAAGCGAGCAAATCGACGAATTTGCACTATAACAGGCCCACGAGGTCTATTCTCATGCGCACGAGCCTACACTTCTTTACTAGCCACTTTGAAAGCCATTAACACAATTTGATATATAAATACTTGATAGAAAACCAAACCAAGCAATGTGAGACTTGTGTATTTTGAAATACCCAATTACATACAACAATCTCCCATATATTTCAAAAGGCTAAAAACATTTTAAAAAGAAGAAAAAGAAAACTTAGGTTCTCACATAAGATGTAATGCGTTAGACCTGGTGTAGCAAGCTATATGAACCAAATCTAAACTGATAAGACTTAGCACATAGCATAGTTAATGTAGCAAGCTATATGAACCAAAAATGCTTGGCGTGTGTTAGCAGTCTATCAATCATATTACACCCCCACAATTCTTGTTGTTATCATTGTTTTGCACTATTAGGCCACCTGCACGCCTAGTATTCATGAGTGCTTTAAAGATCTCGCCAAGATCCCATACAAGTGGCCCCACTTGACATTCATATAGGTGATTTCTTCAAATGTATGTTGCAAATCATACACACCCATAAAGGATATAAAAATCATTTAAAAGCTTTATAAGCTATAAAGTTTTCTCAACCACATAAAACTTTACTATAAAGCTTATGACCTCTCATTATGCAGTGTCTAACACTTTCCCACACCATAGGAAGGGACAAAAAATTAAAAAAAAATGACTTAAAATTGATTTTAGTTCTAGTAGAACTGATAAGTTACTTATTCTTACCCATATGAACTTTCTTCATGGGATCTCCAATTACAAAGGTTAGGTTACTATCACTTATTTATTTTCAAGTGGCTTAAGTCTCACTCCCCTCGATGTTTCAAATATCATTTTCCTCCTTAGGAGTTTTATCAAAGGATCAGCTAAATTTCCTTCTGACTTCATATAATCAATGGAAATTGTTCCATCCTTTAGTAATTGCTTTACCACATTATGTCTTAATTGTATATGTCTATTTTGCTGATGGGGTTGGTTTCATTCCCAAAGATATGTTTGCCAAGAAGTTTTTCAACAACTCAGCCTCACTACCAGTCATCTCTAGAGCTATAAACTCTGACTCCACTATTGAACTAGCAATAATTGTTTGCCTGGCTGATCTCCAAGAAATCACACCACCACTTAGTGTAAACACATACTCATTAGTGGATTTTGTCTTATCTGAATCAGAGATCTAGTTAGCCTTACTGTACCCTTCTAGTATAGTAGGAAATCCACTATACTCAATACCATAATCCATGGTACCTCTTAAATATCTCATGAGTCTCGCAAGTACATCCCAATGGTCCTAAGTAGAACTCTAAGTATATATACTCAGTCTACCTATTGCATAAGCAATACCAGGTCTAGAAAAATTCATTAAATGTAGTAGGCTCTTAATGATTTGGGCATACTAAGATTAAGCAATAGAATATCCTCTATTTTTCTTTAGTTGAGAGTTAGAATCATAAGGGGTACTTACTAACTTAGAAGAACTAGTCAACAAGGCATTCATCACTTCCTTAACGGTTTTATTTTTACTCTCAACTACTACATTGGATTCAGGTGAATAAGGTGGGGTTACCTTATGTATTATACCTTCCTTCTCACAAAAGTCATTAAACAAAGTGTACTCACCACCCCTGTCTAATCTTATTCTTTTAATCTTTCTATTTAATTGATTTTTTACTTTCACTTTATATGATAAAAACATGTCAAATGCTTCATCTTTATGTCTGATTAGATAAAGTTTAGAATATCTAGAAAAATCATCTATAAAAGTTACAAAATAACTTTTACCACCTCTAAACATGTTTGTTTTAAATCTGCTAGATCAAAATTAATTAAACTAAGCTGTTCAGTTTCATGTTGCACAAAATGACATGTTTTTTTAGTTAATTTTGATTCAACACATATACCACATTTTTTAACTTGTTTATCATGCAAATTAGTTAGGCCTAGTCATTGCAAATTAATAACATACAATGTATTTATATATCCTAATCTAGCATGCCACATGTCATACAAATTAATCACATAAGCAAAAGACGATGCAGATTCATTCATAGTTTCAAAAACATTAAGTAGAAAAAGTCCTTGATCACAATACCCCTTTCCCACAAACACATTATGTTTTTGTTATTACAATATTGTTAGACTTGAATGACACTTTAACCCCAACCTTTACTAACAATGCTACAGAAATTAAATTGACTCTAATTGAGTGCACATGCAGTACGTCACTTAAAGCCAATGTCTTTCCTGATGTGAGCTTCAGAAGAACTTTCCCCTTTCCTAGAATTGGAGTAGTCCTAAAGTCACCTAGATACACTTGTTCTTCTCCATCCCCCACAACAGTGTACGAGGTAAAAGCATTTCTGCTTGCACAGATGTGTCGAGTAGCCTTAGAGTCTACCACTTATTTGCTCACATTGGTCATAATATTGACTTGAGAAACAACTGCAATAGTTACATCATCTCCTTTTGCAAGTTAGCCTTAGGCTTAGGAGGTTTGTTGTTTCTCTTCACTCGATGCTTGCATTGAGGTGCATGATGACTTCGGTTTCCACACACATAACAATGGCCTTCTTCTTGAAGGTGAGGTTATAAGCACGAGGGAAATTATTAAATTTATTTTTCTTATTGTGATTAGGCCTTTGATTGTACCTTTTTGGGGTTTTTTTGTCATACACCATATTTTCCTTTGTAGCCAAGGCTTTGGCCCTTGTAGCAGCACACTCTTTTCTGTTGGTGTCTTCAATAATGATGTGGGTGATAAGGTATGATAGGGACATCTGCTTATGCCTGTGCTTTAGTTGTTGCTTGAAGTTGGTCCATGATTCTGGCAGCTTCTCAATCAGTAGCTCTGAGATGAACTCTTCAAGGAGTTTTGTGTTTTTTGCCTTCAAGTCTTCAAGAGCTTGTGATACTCATTTATCTAAACTTTGATGTCTTTATCTTCAACCTTTTCCCACATAAGTAATTGTCGATGATAAACCTTTGTTTGACAACATCCTCAGTAATATACTTCAAATCATCGAGTCCCATATCTCTTTCGCTTACTTGAAGGAATAGTACACATCGAACAATTTGTTAGATAAGGCACTATTAAGGTGTGGCGACATACCTTATTCGCATGGGTCCAGTCTTCAATCTACTTATTAGTTGCACCAGAGTCAAGTTTTAGGATTGAGTGTAAAAGCGACTCCATGCATGTCCAACATGGTGTAGACACATTCCTGCCATCTACTGTCTAGTAAACACCTCAATCTTGGAGACGTTCAGAAGCGGTTTTGCATGTCAATGTTAATATCATCACCATAACTCCTTTAGATTGTTGTTGCTGAGATAAACTTCCTGAGACGTGTGAAGTATTACCCTAAAGGACTTATCCAAGTGGTACGCGCAAGTCTCCCAAGATACAATAGGAACCTCCCAGAATGAATTCAAGGCACAGAACTAACAGGAGAATAATTTCAAAGAAACCCAAGAAGAAGAGGAAGAAGGTTTAGACAAAGAAGAAGACTATATCAATATTTTTGGAATATTATATTATATAAAAACAAGAATTAATTAATGTTAATAATTGAAATGTTAACAAATAATAATGTTTGATATATAAACAAGTTCACGAGGCCCATTCTCATGCACATGAGCTTACACCTCTTTACTAGTCACTTTGAAAGCCATGAACACAATTTCATATATAAACACTTAATAAAAAACCAAACCAAACAATATGAACTTGTGCCTTTTGAAATATCCCATTACGTACAACAATAACAACATAATTATGGAATGTATATGACATCATTTAGTTGAATATTCAAATCATTTGATACTGATGTAGGGGACCCTGGTGTAGAGAGGGCTCTCAGTCTGCCCAACTATCATACCAAACTATTGCTGGCCCATTTCCTAGACGTAGCATGAAGCCATCTCCAACAGCATCATTAACTTTTAATATGGAGTGCCACACATGGGAGGCCTTGGCTTTGTTGGGTCTGAGGATGAAAAGCTTAGTGTGGGTGATGCGATATTTATTGTGGAGGATTTGAGGCCAAAGTTTAGTATCATTAGAGTAAATACTCCAAACTAACTTGCTCAGGAGAGCTACGTTGGTCAATTGCATGGTTCGCAGGCCTAAACCCCCAAGGTGTTTTGGCTTAGTAATTTTCTTCTAACTCGCCAAATAGATTACTTTACCGGAGGGACATTTCCAAATAAAATTATTTATGATGGTGTCCATTCAATGCAAACCCATTCTACAAACTAATAGATTTGCATTGAGTACAGCGAGTGAGAGGACAAAATAGACTGGGCTATAATGTAATCTAACTAGACCTGTCCTACCCTTCCAAGAACCAGCCTAGATCGAGGAGAACAACTGGAGGATAGGATTGAAATCTTGAGCTTTCACCCAACCAATAAATATTGAAAACCCATGGTATTTGCCAATGATAAAGTAATTAAAATTAATTGTCGAGATTAATAACAATTTCGCCTTCTTTGAGAAATGCTCCCTGAATTTTTGGATATGAATCTTGAACCGTAAAATCCTGCAAAATTTATCAATTAGATTAAACAAATTTTGCACATGGGAGGCCTTAGTCGTGGAGCATAGGAGTACATCGTCCGCAAGCTGCTGAGGAAGCCTGAAAGGCATGATTTTGAGTAAATCCGGTAGAAAATTATTGTTGGTATTATTTTAACCTTTGCGGAAAATGCTGGTATGGGTTGACACATCAAGCGTAATGGTTCAGATTAAATCTTACTGGAACATTTATGATTACTACTGGAGTGGACAGAAATATTTTATCCGTGAGCCTGCCAACAATAATGTGTTCAACCTAACTATGCCAGGATATTGAATGCCAAGCTGTCAAAGGAGATGTCACATATATTATCACGCAGAATAAACTAATGCATGTATCTTCAGCATTTTCTATTAATATTAATTTTTAATTATTTTTTTTCTTTTAAATATAAAGTTTATAGGGAATAGATGTTTCACATTGGATGGTTAGTTGTGTTTCAAGAGTGAACATTCATTATCACCAATAGCTGATATATATTGACAAAACATGAAGTTAATTAACACTGTACATCTTAATAAACATATCCAATTACAGAATGTATTCTATTGGATTTTGTACAAGCAGTTGTCATTTGGCTTGGCTAAATAATCATTAGCTGGAACAGGCCAATGAGGATATCGATTAAACGGGTTACGTTGCTTTCATTTAAAGTTATTTATGTTTTGGTGTGTTTCTAATTTATAGGGTTGAGATTTGGTTTCATAGGAGGGAAGTAGATAAACTTTTAAGGAGAAATATATAACACCTAACTAGCTTCTCACTTTATCGCACAATCTAAATGGAACTGTCACACAATTTGGAAAATCCTAGCCATAACGTTATATACTACTCAAAATCAACTTTCAAGATTAAATAAATTTTCCCGGATTTCTTGAGCTAAGTTCACAACATTATTAATAAAAGTTTAATTTTGATGTACTGTGAATATAGAGATTTTTACACATCAATCAGTTAGAAATTACTTTACATGCAACTTTTTAAAATAATCGTAATAAAAATTGACAATCTTAAAATTTGTAATTGAATATCTATATAAAAAAAATGTTTTCTCTACCAATACATTCTAAATAAATTCTAATAATACCATTACATCATCTAGAATTTGCCTTTCCAGCCGAAAAGCGGACTGATTACAAGGGATGAGAGAATTAGATGAAATGGAGCCATTTAACTAACAATTTAGAAATAATTTTGTAATAATGCTTGAGATATATGGGCCGCAAGTCACAAAATTTGTTAATAATTGACTTTCCTCGGGACCAAGGAAAGATGAAGTTATACCCCTAGAGAACTTTGCATTTAAATGAAATTCTTCAATCGTAAAAATGTAGAAGCATATTTCTACAGGTTCGTATAATAATGGGTACAGTGTACTAATCCTGGTTAAATAAATTAAGATGAACTCATTGGTATTTTTTTGTATCATCAAGTGAAGATAATTCTCTTCATCATCTTGCATTAAATATTTGAAGAGAGAACTTTATTGTTCATAGTAATTTTATCTAGCTCGAACAAAATTGCTTTCGATAAAAAAAATAACTAGAGTCTAGACTCTATACCAAGAAAATACTATTCGTTGTCATGCATGGCTATTTTATCCAAAAATATTTTATTTACCAAAATATTTTTGGCTTACATAATTTTAATCAATATCTATAAATAATTTTTAAACATTAGAATATTGAGACCCGTATTGCACGCTCATTATATTTGTCAATAAAATAGTGGGGGTTATGATTAAGATACATTCCGGATTCCCCCGACAAGAAAGACCTAATTAAATTAAGACAGTTCCAGACAATGTAACAGCAACTTCTTACTATATAACACACTCAAGTGCGTTAAATTGTCACAAAATGGGATCATTATTATTATTTTGCCCTGATTTAACTTCTATGTTTTTTTTTTTTTCCTTTTAGTATAGGCTACTAAGGTTGGTCTAATGGTGGAGAGTTAGGGTAGTATACATGAGGTTATAGGTTCTCACCTCAACTCAAGGCCATTGATTAAGTTGAATCAATCTCACACTAGTTGATTCATGTGTTCAATGGTTAACTTTTATGTTTATTCATGCTATATTCCATCATTTTATATACTTGAATCATAAGAAAAAAAAATCAAGAGAAATAAAGTAAAAGTGAAAATTACTGTTACAAAAATATATATTATTTGAACAAATTAATAAAAAAAGAGTAAAAAGTAGAAAAAGTTCCCTTTACTTTGAGTGAATAGAAGAGTGACAAAAATAAAAGAAATTGTTTAAAGACATTTTCATCGTTATTTAACTACAAAAAATAAGAGAAATCAATGATAAAAAAAAAGGTGATTGCTTCAATACCTTAAATGTTAAAAGGTACCAGTACTTTTTCATCTTAAATCAATAAAAAATAATAATCTGTATACTAAAATTACATCATAAATGAGTTAGAATTTAATTTTAATGTTTTAAATTTTATAATTACAAAAAATTCTATCGAGATTTATTTCAATTTTTTTAAAAATTTAATATTAAACATAAAAAATATACAAGCGTAAAGGATAGGCAACAAAAATAATCTTAAGTGTCATTTAGCAATTAAAAAATAACAAAATCCTAAACAATAAGTTATATTATCAATTCTACATTATCCATAAGGTAAATAGTACAAGTACATATATTTATTATTTATTGATTTACTCAAAAAAGATACCAGTACCCTTTTAAATAGAAAGATACTGTAAAATTTGCCCAAAAAAAATGTGATAAAAAACTATTTATTAGAATAGGATAGTTTATACCACGAGAGAAAGTGACGTGGAATTAAGCATAATATTTAACAAAAAATGTTAATATATCTAGTGCCATTAAGTTGTACGCTTGTACCAGAACACGCCATTGAAGAACATAGAGATACATCCACAATTAGCGTCATTCATTATCTAAGAACATAAAAGATATTATAAAAGATATTAAACTCAGTGTTATTAAACCCAGTGTTTTAAAAACCAGCTCAAACCAATCAAACTGGGAGTTGACGGTGCAATCAGTCTGAGTCGGTGATTCGATCATTGACCCAGTATGAACTACTGTGACTCGACCGGTTATGCAATCAGACCAATAAACAAGCTATTTGTTGTGACTCGGATTGGTTCAAACATGTATTTTTTTTTAATCGCATGAAACAACATTGTTTTGACTATAGCTATTGAAAAAAAAAAAAAAACAACAAAAACTCCAACTCTCCAAGTCAATGACCAAAATGAAACACAAAAGTATCGAAATAGAAATTCCTAGTGTTCTCGCGTCACACAAACTCCTCACCATCGTCGCAGCCTTCGAATGATGTCCACAACCTTCAAACGTCATCGTCACGCCCAACCTTCGAATGTCGTCGCCGCAACAGTGCAGCACTCGTAACCCTCCCTACGCGTCGCACACATCGCTCTCCCAAGCCCTAAGCCCATTGCAGCACTCTCTACAAGTTCGTTTCTATCTCTCTACAGGTTTGTTATTTTTTCTTCCCCCCCCAGTTCGAAAAATTTTCTTCCAAGGGCCTTCAATTTTCCATATTTTAGAAAAATAACTTACTTGATGTGTCATGAATATTTCTCCTAAAAGTTTTTTGACTTTTTTAAGGCATGGTATAAAATTTTAATAAATTTTATAAGTATGAAAATTGTATGTCATGAATATTTTGTTAATAGAGATTGGGTCATGTGGTTTAGTTAGTGCCTTCCAGTTAGACCATTGACCTAGTGTTCTGACCGAGTCGATGACCAGTTTGAGTTTTAAAACATTGCTTAAATTGTTAATCATTTTCTTCAACAAGACTAGGGGTGGCAAAGCAGGTCAGTCCATCCCTATTTTGGCCCACCCCGTCACCAGCCCGCCAAAACGAGTTGGAGCAAGTTGGCGGGCTAGTCCACAAAAAATTAAAAATAAGGGGAAAAAAAAGTGAATTCAAGCCTTCTTAATTACAATTGCCAACCTTTTGGCTAATTTTTAAAAGCTATTTACTGTATAGTACTATAAAGTAAGGAAACTTCAATTGAAAGCTTAATAATTATCATTTATTATAGGCAATGAAATATTATAAGATAATAGAAAATTTTAATGGCTAAAGAAGAATACATTGACTGTGTAGTGGAATGACAAAGGTACCTAATTAAATGTCTTCATTGATGTATATATATAAAAGAGAACAAATGTGATTTAATTTGAAGAAGAAAGAAAAGAAAAAAAAATGAAAGTTGGACCTGCACACGTGATTATACATAGATATACATATACTTAATTGATTTCTAAAATTAATAAAAGAAAAGAATATGAATATAAAACCTACTAAGTATTAATAAAAGAAAAGAATGAGTGTAAAAGTATGAAATAAGGACCTTTAACAACACAAAGTAAAAAATAATAATAATAATAATAACACATTTTTTAAAATATATATATATATATATATATATATATATATATATATAACCAGTTCTCCGACAGCCCATCGAGTTGGCAAAGCAAGCTAGGTGGCCCGATGGGTTGAACAACCTAGCCTACCCCGTCATCTTTTAGATGAGTTGGCAGGCCATCCTACCAAACTCAACCCACTTTGTCATTCTTAAACAAGACGTTTTCCACTATTATTATATAATTAAAAGAATAAAATTAATAACTATAATAAAATTTTACGAAACACGCCATTATAGATTTACAAGACGCCAACTTGTACAGCGTCTCTTTTCAACATCTGCATTAATTATATAAAATAATAACACAATTGTAATAATAAAAAAATTATTTAAATAAATAGAATGATAATTTTTAAAAGTATAATCAAATAGTTAGTTTTTCAATTTTTATCATAAATTTTTATGATTATTTATATAATATTTTATCATTTTTAATATTTTCTGGATACATAACATTATTTTTATTATGGCAGAAAAATAATATTATACAAAAAATCTAAAATACTTTTATAAAAATAAATGTGTTATATTTGTCATAATAAAAATAATAGTATATATGCAGAAAATATTAAAAATGATAAAATATTATGGAAATATTCATTAAAATTTATGATAAAAATAGAAAAATAAATTATTTGACCATACTTTATATTTATTTATATAATTTATTATTATTATTATTTAATTATTATTTTATTTGTTAAAGACGCCATCTGGAATGGCGTGTTTGATGTTGACATGTCACCCTGCATAAGTTCACGTCTTGTATTATAAATTACAGATGTAATTATGTTTTTAGTCATTTGAATTTAGGATAAATTTGGTTTTGATCTCCTAAATTAAAAAATATATATTTTAGTCTTTATAATTTCAAAAAATCTGTTTTTAGTTTCTAGAGACAGATAGAGTTAACGGAAGTAGTGACGTGATGCTACCAGCATTTACTATGTGTACGCTTTCGTTAAATATGACACCACTTTCGTTAAAGTTGTCTGTATCTAGGGACTAAAAATGAATCTTTTGAAATTGTAGGGACTAAAATATATTTTTTTAACTTGAGGGATCAAAAACGAATTTACCTCCAAATTTGAGAGACTAAAAACATAATTAAACTTAAATTATAATACCTAGCGGGTTCTGTAAATTTTTGTTATAGCTATTAATTTTTCCTTCAATTATAATAATTGAAGAAAACGAATAATGCTTGCCTGGTTAGGGTCTGTTTGGACAAAAATAATTTAATTAAAGTTTAATTGAATAAGTACTTATTATATAAATTGTGTATAAGTTATTTTATAATCAAAGGAGAAATAAGATTAAACTATTTTTATATAAAATTGTAAGTTGTTTTCATAAACTATTAAAATAAGCTAAAAATAACTTATGAACATATCATAAGGTATTTTTTGAAATTCTTTCAAGTACTTATACAAGTGCTTATGTCATAAGATAAGTTCAATTAAATTATAAATAAGCTCCTTCAAACGAGTCTTAGAGCATTTACAATCTAGCATCTCTCTTTAAGGTTCTTAAATGGATCCCACTTATACACATCACTCATTTTTACCTTTTTAAACTTAAATACCATTTAAGCACCCCACCTCCCCAATCTAGCAACTTTAAAAAGTTTCTTAAATGGGCTGCACTAATAACCTCATGTCTTACATTTCATCAATAATTTATCCACTTTTTTACATTAAAAAAATAATAAAACTAGTGATGGCCCACCACTTTTTTTCTAGGTACTAATACTTATATAAGTATCCCATCCTTAATAAGTATATACTCCAATGGTTGAATCTTATCAAGTACCGGTACTTAACAAGTAAGCACCACAACTTTTTACGTGTTGTGGATGCTCTTAGTGTGTTTTATACATGTTGCCACTTCCGGCAAATTTAAATTATATATATATATATATATATATATATATATATATATATATATATATATATATATATATAAAAGAAATAGTGTGTTTTGTAAAATTTTCGTTATAGTTATTAATTTTATTCTTTTAATTATAATAATTGATAGATTTTATCTTTTTAATAATTTTCATATTGCATTCAATTTTTAAATTTTCTTAACTTCCGTCAATTTATTATTTAATTATTAGTAACTTTAATAGCACAAATAACAACGTGTATGTATCAAATATGATATTTTTAAGTTGGAATGATTTCAATATACTCAAATATTTCAATATAAATAAATTTAAATATTATAACACATGGTGTCAACTAGGTTGGCATTTTTACATGGCCTTGATTTTTTTATATAATAAAATGAATGGCGCTAATAGAGGATATTTTTTTTATGTTCTCCCATGGTGTGCTCTGGTACAGTTTAACGGTGCTGAATAGACTAACGCTTCTTGTTAAATATTATGTCTAATTCCACGTCACCCTCTCACGTGGCATAAATTACCTCGTTCTAGTAATTAATTTTGTATTATATTTTTTAATAAATAGAAATTTTTTATATTATTAAAAAAAAGGCGAGTTATGAGCCCTATACAAAAAAATAAAGAAATGAAAATTTTTTATTTATGAAGAAAAAACTTTGTGGGTGTCTTGCATGTAAGTTTTTCTTCTTATTTTTATACTGCATTAAATGAGTAAAATGAAAAATATCTATCCTATTTTTTTTATCTTTTTTATAATTTATTTCAATTTTCAAAAAAAACAATGGTGTAAGTGAAGGGTTGACCTTCACCAATAATACGGTTAGTTAGAAATAAGACCAATGCTATATCACAGGTTATTGACCGACTATATCTACATGTACTGACTGTAACGTGTATATCCCTTTCGTCTCAGAATGTTCTAAAGAAACTAGCACAATAATAACAAACAACACAGTCATTTGTTTGAGGAAAACCACGTGTTGACTGTTGACTTTTGACTGGAACGGGTCCTTAGCAAGGAGATTCTATTGAATGTGGAAGATCACGATCTTTAGGGGTAGCTACTTACTTGTCCTCATATATATACGCTACATAGGGTAGTATGGTGAAAATTTGTTTTAAAAATTGAAATGATAACAATTTTTAAAAGATAATTTCTGGCAATGATCTTAACTAACAAATAATATTTTTATTCGTGGGATTTAAAATCGACAATCTTTTAATAGATTCTTTTTATTCGAACCATTAACTTAAAATTTTCAATTTGAGAGTGTTATATTTTAGCTACAATTCGATTTCAATTAAAGCTTTGATTTCAACACAAGTGTTAGAAAATGACTTATAATATTGAATTCAAATTGCTGTTGTGATCTTATTTATTTTGACAAGCTACGTGCACTTGCATACACAACATTTATAATGAGATTTGATTTTAAATTATAAAAGTGAGACACAATCGAACTTTAAATCATAAGTAACAAAATGGAAATTAAAAAAAGTGTTATAGATAGAAGTAAAAATCATAGAAAGATGATAAAGTTATCGAAAGAAGAAAGAATTATACAAAGAATTGTGCAGGAATGTAAAAGAATAAGATATTGGAATAGAAATGAGATGAAAGATAGACTATAATAAATCTAATTGGCAAGAAAATAAACGCATTGCATTAAAAGTTGGGTGAGAACATACACTTTGCTCCTAGAATCGGACATCATTAGTATCGCATGTGTGGTATATAGAGTTTGTATATTTCTTTCAACCAACTGAAGAATGGCTATACGGTCTCTTATTTATAAATAACCCAACTAATGGCTCAATTACGTGATTTCAACACTTGTACAGTATTTAAAAGACCCCTAACTAAGATGTCGCCATCGGTCTCGACTTGTCTTCTTTTGATAACCGTCTTCAACTACTAGATGAAGCCCCTCTTCGGGGTGTGTTTTTGCTATAACTACTCAAAAAGACTTCCTACGAGCGCATCTACATTTCAATTTCCTCAAATGCCTATCTTGATGACTCTAACACCTAGCAATTTCCACAATCTTTCTTTGAGTCTTTTGCTTGAATAACTTTCAACTAATCCACGAAAAGTCTCGTAACTATGCCACTTAAAAAAATTCCAGTGACACTAACAGGTAGTTAAAGAAGAAAGATAGAACACAAACAAATGAATTGAGCATAGGTTATCTTTGAAACTAACCTATGAGAATCATCTACAACTGAAACATTTTGGCACCCACTATAAGACTCAGTAAAACTATTCTTAACATCCCACAAATTAACGAATTTTCAATGAGATGGTGACCACTCAAAATGGAGCGACGAGTTCTAAGAACCATTTCATGTTCCAACTATTGAGTTGTAAAATGGTTAAAGGATCCCCATAAACATCTGATGGCTTTATAGACACAGATGTTAATAAGTGGTGGGAATGACATTGTAATGTGGTTAACCAAACTTCTTTTCCCATGAGCTTCAACATCTTCTCTAGAAAATTCATGGCACAATTTGTAGTAAACAAAATCAAGTATAACACTTTGCCTCACCTCTTTGACATACGTCAATAATCAGGGGAAATGTTGAAAGTGTACTTGGCATACTTTAACAAATGTTATTGTGCAAGTCAATGATCACGCTAAAAAAATGTTTGTGACAAAATTCATAAAAGGGCTCCAAGCAGGGTAGTTCAATGAGCCCTTAGTTTATAGATGAGCCGATAGCATAGGCAAAATTTGGTCAAGAGGAGTGTAACACATTGAAGTCGAGGAGGTCATGATAAAAAAGCGTTAATAGGAAAGAAGGGAGACATACCTTGTAGGTCGAGTAATAAAAATTGGACAATTGATGAGTCAAGGAGCAAGGCGTAAAGGAACATCGACCAAGAAAGAAAAGGCTTGTTTTAGGGAAGGATAAGAAAGAGTTCAATAAATATTTTTGTAATTTAATTTCAAGGAAATCAAAGGATTACAAATAACAAAATTTGTAAAAGTTGTACTTATCTTACTAAAAGCTACGGTCTAATTGGATTCAAGAAGGTTCAAATAAAATATTTAGATCATTTGAACAAAGAAATGAATATCAATTAGGTAAAAAGAAGAAATTTTTACAAATCTATCCTCATCACTTAGGCTCACGGTTTTTACTAGGAGAAGGGAAAAAGATGAAAATCTTTACAACAAGGAATTTTCTAAATAGTTATCTAGTAATAAAATTAAAAAATCTCTTGGTAATTGCTAATGGGCTCACAAGCTAAGTTAAAAAATGGGTAGTTGGAAAATTTTTCTCTTCAATAATTTAAAAGATAAACACTTAATTTAGTCACTATTCATATTATATTTGGAATGCAAATTATTATCAATCACTCTCAAACTATTTTGGTAGTTTAAGCTTTAAAGAAATTAAAATATAAGTCCAATTAATTAGTTTAAAATTTTCTCAAAAATACCTAAGAATCTAAACTTAGTCAAAATTCAATTATTACGTAGTTGGATTACTAATAAATAGTTAGTCATAAAGTTTTATCAAATAAGGTTGAAAGATTAATTTAGATACTTAAGATAGATTATTCATTGTTGTCCTTAATTGCACGAATTATGAATTATCTAATTACTATTTTGTTGATATTTTATAAGTGTATGTATTAAATTAGTTCTACCGGAAAATGGTATAGACTAAGTTTCTGCAATATGAAACAGAGATATTGGAGAAAGAGATTGTATTGGTGCTCAAGTGAAATGAGACTAAGAAAAATCTCTGCTCAAAGTTAAAAGAAATGAGTGAGAAATTGATAAATTAGTAAGTAATGTAAAGTGAAGGACATGCAGTGACATGACAGCCTGCTAGGGAAGTCATAGTTTGGTATGCTAAGGAATTAAAGGCAGTGACCCACTTGAAGAGGTTTTCGGGGCAAGGTGTCAAACAGTGAATGTCCCAATGGTTAGGGTAGCATCCTAAAGCCAAGATACTCACTTGACCAATCTTGACAACCTCAACAACTGCTCAACATTTCAAGATTGATGTGAGAGTATATCTCTATATAGACAATGGATGTCCTAAGTTATTGCTCTATTCCTCAATGATGATGAGGACTGTACCATGTGATAATGATAAGAGGTATATGTACTCCTAGTCATTTCTCAGTTCTATTGAAAACTATTACTCACGAATGGCAAGTATGGATTCATACCGAGTTAAAGGTAATATAACTTAGATAAAATCCTAGGCTCACCTTTGTATTTTCAGCTATATTTTATCTATGTTTTATGGTAGGATTTCCTACTACTCATGTGAAAGTGATTTTTAGAACAAAATCACCTCACTTCATTGTTTTTTTTATGCATAATTGATTGTGGTTAAATAAAGATGGCAATGCTGGTTCTTTTTATCCTACATGTCAAGTACCACAATGGAGGGACATGGGAATACCATGAGGACGCAAACACTCTTACATACCTTGGCATCATCTCTATTACTTTTTGGTCTCTTATTCCCGAAGTTCCTATGTCTCCGATGACTTATGTGATACCGATCTCCTTGGCAACGACTTCATTGCCAAACTTTTACTACACAACTCTTACTCCACCACCACCACCAGAAGATCCGGCTATTCAATTCACTGCACCTTTTGTGAATGCTTACCCACCTCTACCTGAACTACCAGCTACAGAGACACCAACAGAAGGTGATGAATCACCTATGAAGATGGTTCTCGTTGAGTCCTCCATGGTTGAGTACCAAGTGGGGATGCAAATGGGTGGCGTTCCTCTCCATCATCCTCCTCTTCTGGACTTAGGTCACCTCATTAGTACCCAATAAGCATGCATATCATGCCGCAACAAATGAGTCAGAGGATACTACCACTGATGAGGACCTGTAGCCTAGTCCGATGGCCTATTCTTTTTTGTATATGGAATAGGATAGACTGACACTGCTTTACGTAGGACATTTTTTATGTATATACTGGGGGTAGGTAGTGGCTTTTTTTATGTACATTTTGATTTCCTTGTATCCCAATTATTTCTCTTTTATATTAACTAGTATGTATGAAACCATGATGTATACACACACACACACACACACGAACTTTATCTTTTTATTTTGTACTACCATTTTCAAATTCTGTTTTACTTATAATTTCTCTGCTTTAAAAGTTTCAAAAAGACAATCAAGCATAAAATAAAACAGAAAAATTTTACTCACATTATAAAAGCTTAAACTTAACAATTAATGAAGTAACTAAATTAATGCCGGTTATATCCAATGTGAATAGGTGTCACAACATACCTGCACAAGTTTTAGGAATGATCCTTGGTAAAGACATAAGGACTTCTAACCACCACATCAATCTTGAACAAATTTAGCTATCCTAGTGGAAAACCTCAAACCCGTTAGCTAACAGATAATGAATGCAAATATGTTTTATGTACATGTCTATCAATTTCAATAAGGTTGAACCATATCTTGAGTATGTAACGTCTCCTATTGTATCAAATGTGTTATTCACGTTGCTTTACACTAACGGTTAGGGTGAAACAAGTTTTACACTAAGGGTTGAAGTAAATGGTAAAAAGATCATTAATTATGACGTGCACGTAAAAGATCTTACTAGAGGAAAAGACGATTCTTACAACATCATCCAATGTATCTTTGAATTGGAATATCATGATTTGACTAATAAGATAATTGTGTTTTACTGTGGATGGTTTTATCCAACAAGGAACAAAGGCATAAGGGTTTGTCCATTGTATAATATTGTTGATATTAAGATGAGTAAAAAGTATGGTCAATATGATCCATTCATCCTTGTACAAAAGGCAAGACATATATATTATCTCCTTTATCAAGAAGGGTGCAAAGCTATGTGTGGTTAGCTTATGGCAATCACGACAAAACCAAAGGGTCACATTGAAGTTGATGACACAAAGGAGGAAATGCCTTATCAGGCTGATGAGATTTCACTTATTCTACTAATTATGGAAGTTGAATTAGTAAATGACTTACTTGATGAAATAGTTAATGAGTACAAAAAAATAATAAATCATAATAGCAATCTAATGGTGAATGATGATCAATCAAAAGATAAATAATGTGTTTCAACAAAATATCGTCATGAGGACAAGGATGAGGAGGACATTGGCAAGGAGGATGACAATTAGCTTAGGTTGTAAGTTTACAATACATTGATTTTGAAGTTTTGCACTGATTATTTACTATATGTATGCAAACCTTAGGTTAGAAGTATATTTATATGCTATATTTTATAGTAGTTATGCAAGGACAATGTCATCAAGATAAAAGGAAGATGCCTATGATAAAGGGTTGGGTACCTAAGCTTATATGACCTAGTGATCTTACTAAATAAAGTCAGCACATACAATGCCAGAGATAGTCTAGACTACCACCTTCCCATCAAACACTCATCTAACCCATATTACAAACGACACAATCAACACCACCCACCTTCTTAGTGCTGCTAGAGAGTTTCTACACCATCATATACCAACACAACCACCATCTGGATGCTTCACGATGATCCTCTACTCCTTTCTTTGGGACCATTTAACATAATACACAAGATGTGCAATAGCAAACTCCTCAACAAGAGATGAACATCCATCAAGAGGAGGATGAAGAGGCACCTTAGTAAGAGCATGATGTACTTTAGTAGGAGGACCATAGCCTTACTTATAAGGGTCATAGACTAATATAGAATGACTTGACGGAAAGGTCATTATTCGTCCTATTGATCGTGTGTAATTTACCTTTTTCTTTATTTTTAGATGTATTTGTTTAGTACTAATTTTTTTTATATTGAACTTTGATTCTTTGCAATTAGACTCAGCTTTATTTGTGTTAAGGCCATTAGATGTGCCATCATGGCACAATTTCAGACTAAGACACCACTGAGGAGGTTAGGGAAGATTGGTGATCCATATTTGGGGTAAGTTAAGTGTATTCGATAATTCTAATTTATTGACTAAGTAATTGCACTTCTATATTAACTAGTTATTTTCCATTTTGTGTACAAGACAAAGTTTCATGGGATCCTCATCATGAGGAGATTATTTGTAACACATTTAAGCAACATTGCTAAAAAAAGTCTTACAAATATGCTCAACAAGGGAAGGAAGGCCTAGAAGAAACTTGTTTGGATGAGGGATGACGCATAGGCTAGTCTTGCTATTTATTGGTATACTTAGGCCTTCCATAGGTCATTTTCCCAATACAAGACCAATCGGGGCTTTGGCCAAAGGTAGAGTAGTCCACATTGTAGGGCATAGATCTCTTCATGAGGTTACATTAGAGCTAGTATGTACTCACTCCACACACACATTCTATCTCGTTTAATTTCTTTTGAATATGTGATATTTTTGGACTACACATTCGTTGCCTTTTTTTGCAAAGCCATGAGACTTAGGAGATTTGTGGACCTTTATGAGCTCTTTTTAGCCACCCACAAGAAGAGTTTTGGCAATTAGGTTGATAGTTATTCTTACTTAACATATGCAAGTTGTGAATTATATACATTATTTTTATACAACTTGGTTGTTCAACAAAATAAGTATCTTACTAGTTTATGTTTACTAAGATTGAATAAAAGGACTTTCAACAATGTCTTAGACAAGTAGAGATGCAAATTAGTAAGGCCTCCACGAGTGCAACACAAGAGGTTGATGGGTTGGCCAAACTTAGAATTTGTAGGAGGTTATTAAGACTAAGAGCCAAGACTGAGTTACAAATTTCTGTCATGGTGTGACGTCCCTTACTTAAGAGTGTCGAGCTCCTTCATCAAGCAATGGCATGTTTGACAAAAAGGTTGCTAAAGCTAAGCAGAGCATTACGTCTATTAAGAATAAGGCCAATAGAGCTGAGGAAAGGGTTGCGATTACTGAGGAAAAGGTTGTGATGGCCGAGCATCTACATTACGATGCTAATGTGGATGATCACTCTTTAGATCATGGTAAGGCCTTCCCAAAGACATTTTTGTTCCTTTTTATATTTTTTTCTTATGCACTTTGACAATTGTATATATAGGTTGCCTAAGGATTATTACATAGATAAGGATGAGCATATCATTATGACAATTATTTTTTATTCATCTCCATCTTATTATTCATATCATGTCTTTGTTATGCTTATATAATTTTAATTTATATGTCCAGGTTCTGTAATATAACAGCGATAAATAAAAAATGATTAAAAAAATATAAAGATAGCATTGGGCTAGCTGACACTAACTTTATGCACCTAAACTAATGCCACATTTTTTCTATTAAGTTACAATTGACCCTTTTAAAAACAATCATAGTTTTCACATTAGCAACAACCACATCGTTGTTGACGCTAAAATGTAGCTTCCAACAAATTAGTTTCATCCATAAAGTTGTCACTTAACTAATGCTAAATCACAAGTAGTGTTGGCTTTTGTAACATAACATCAGCTTTTGGCTAACTCTAGTGGTGGATTTTCTTATAGTAAATGTGTTGTATAACATTTTTTTTATAACACTTTTTAGGTTAAACTATTCATTTAGTCTCTATAGTTGTCTCTATTTTAAGTTTTAGTCCCTATGTAAGAAAACAATAAGTTTTAGTCCCTACACATGTATGTTGACCTCAGTTTTGGTCCATTTCACTAAAGGTGTCAAACGAGCTAAGTGCCTAGCCCGCTTGGGCCAGCACTCTCTAGTTGGTCGAGCCGACCCAGCCTGATCTATGTGTAGGTTGCATTTTTTGTGGCACAGCCCTATGTGGGCCACTAAACCACCAAGCCAATTTAGCCTTAATTTTTTTGGACCGATTAACGTTATTATTTATTGTATGTACCGAAAAAAAATAAAGTTATGGAAAATTTTATATTTTTGATATTATCTGATAAAAAAAACGTAGAAGCTCCATTTTTTTTGAAAAAAAAATAAATTAAGGCAATTGGTGCTTTATATATGTTTTAGAATGATATGTTCAAAGATCCAATGGTTCAACTTTAACACAACAGAGGACTACAAATTAGTCATTATCTACAAATTGCTCCCTACGGATTAGGGATTGCGATCTTGAATATTAGATTTTTTTGGCATCAATAGGATTGCAAAGCATACATTAACAAGTAGGAAAAGAAAAAAGGAAACCGTAGTGTGATATTTAATTTATTTTTTTATATAGTTACCTAGTGTCTTTTGGACTAACTTTTTACGAGCCTAATCCAATCCTTTTTGTGGGTTGGCCCATCAAGCCGGACCCATTTTACCAACTTTACCTTTCACTAATATGAGAGGAGATTATTTGCCAGTATAACATCGCTACAAAAACTTTATAGTGATGATAAGCTGCTACAAAAAACTATACAAAGACTAAAACTTACAATTTTTTTTATAAGGACTAGAACTTAAAATGAAGACAATTAGATGGACCAAATAAACAGTTTAACTTATTTTTGTAGCACCATTTTGTATTTTATTTATCTTTATTTATATCCCTCATCTTATTACATAACTTTCTCTTTTCCTTGTATCTCTTTCATAGTTGTAAATAAGTTAGTACAATCATATTATGTAAAATTATTTCTCTAAACAATTATGAGGAGAAGACGTGTGTAAAAGCCCTAGTAAGAAAAATGGATATGATGGAGGGTAACCCAGTGGCTGCAATCAAGTCAAAATTGGACGGATCAATCAAACTAATCCGATGGGGACTCAATACTAGATTAATTTATTTAATCTTGAAAATTGACTTTGTAAAGACCGAATGTAAAACTGAATCGGTTCAAAATCAAACATAACAAGCATAAACAAGTTCAGATTAGTTCACCAAAAAAAGATTTTGTAATATACAATATTATGATTAATGATATTGGCTCTGTTTGGATTCTCCACAAACACTTTTAGAAAAAATAATAATAACAAGGTAAAATGGTTTAAGCTTCTCCTATAAGCTAAAAATAATTTATGCTTAAGTTAAAATCAACTTTTTAGATAAGCTAAAATCATTTCACTTGAAAATTGAAAATCATTTAATTTCTCCAAAAAGTTTATTTTAACTTATGCAAAAGTTATTTTACCTTAAGGGGGAAGCTAATTTCATTTTTTTCTTCTTATTTTCTTTTTCTATAAATGCTTATAGAAAAGCTTATCCAAACATAGCCATAATCCTAACTGAAAATTATGATGATTGATAGTTATATCAATTGCTTTAATTTATATACATATATTGATGTAAAATATTTTAACACAAACATCTAATAGGAATTTACCTTATCACCATATCATATTAATGAATATGATGACTTAATAAAATAGTCAACTCTTATTGGATATCTTTATATTAATAAAAGTAACGTAGTTTAGGCGAAAAAAATTTATACAATTGAGTACTATTTTTTTTTTAGTGCATCTTTCTTCCATCCAATTTATTTTTTTTATTTTCACTTAAAACAAGGATAATTTGGTAATTAAATTATTTAGATAATTGATATTTGTATGACCAACTATCTAATTGCAATAAATTTAGAACAAATAAGCCAATTTATTTCCTACAATTGAGCATTGAGATGTTGCTGCAATCTGCCACATAATCTGTTATATCTTTTCACTTATTGTATATTTGAATTTAAATTTAATATTTATTTTGACCTATTATTATTTTTGTTCCAATTATTTTTACTAAAATTCTTATATGTATTGTAATCTATTTCATAATCTATTATATCTTTCCATTCATTGTGTATTTGACTTTGAATTTTAACATTTATTCTAACCTATTATTATTCTCATTCCAATCACTTTTTTAATTATTTTTTAATTAAAATCTTATATCTATTGTAGTACGTGGGGTTTATTGGACACTACTTAATTAATTCAAAATTTATTAGATTCTAAAAAGATAAATGCATGTAAATGTTACTCCAAATTACAAGCCCTTAATTTTTTTTTGTTGCTCTTAATATAATCAATTCTCACCAAATTTAATATATAATGAGTGTCCTTCTCTTTTATTGTGAGTTTGTTGTGAATGTCCTTTCATAATACAATTCATTTGGTTGACTTGGTAACAAAGTTGTTTCATTTTCTTGACCTTAAAACTCTACTTCCAAAGTGTTCTTAGCTAAATATCATTATTTTGTCTTATATTTATTGTTAATTCTTTAATACTTCTTGCAAAATGATGTCAAAGATGTCTTGGTTTCTAAGATTAAGCCTAGGAGGATCAAGTATAAGATTTTAGTTTGAGTCATTTGGTTGTGGTTAAGTACTTATTTTAATAACAAGAGCCAAGTCAATAGCCTTGATTTGATTTTATTGGATGATAAAGTAAGAGGACAAAATAGATAAAGCATATAACTTCTTTTTTTAATTTTCTTCTTTATTTGATTTGCTGCCATTTTTTATAGTGTACTAACATTCTTGCTACTATAAGGAAGGATTATATAAAATTATTTGAGATGCTAAAAATTTTATAGTAGGCAGTTCAGAGAAAAAATAGAGAGTTATTAATCACAAATGGAAGCTGAATTTCATGTCAACTACCAAAGTAACAAAGGCTATGTGTGACGACATTCCTATAAACTTTTATGAATTTATTCCATTTTCAAAAATACTTTTTGCCTGTGATAAAGCTTATTTGATTGGTAAGTTATGAACTATCTCCATTTTTTAATTTTTAAATTATTAAATGGTATATCGACAAATTCTTTTGGATTTTTTTATAGTACACTATTTTTACTGAATTCTTACTTTTTTATTAAATTAGATATGATTGATCACATGGTTGAAAATGATAATTTGAGAGACACACATAAAAATGAAAGAAGGAGGAAACATATTAATGTGGCTCTTGAAAATTTAAAATGAGTAATTTAATGCTTTTTTTTTATTTTAGTAGTATAAGTTATAAATCAAAAGTGTTGACTTGATCAAAATGTTGTCCTAAATTTAATTGACTGTTTAAAATTTTTAAGGACTTAAATGTACTTTGTACGCTGATTAATGGTAAATAATTGGCATTTGTGTTATACTTTTTAATATAGGATGAAAGAATTGGTTGTATTGTATGGGATAAGTATGCTATGTGGTCAAGTTTTTGAATGAAGAAACATTTGATTTTGTATCTATTATGATTATTCGAACATGCAAAATTATGAAATTTTTTGTTAAGATACTCAATTTGACCTTATTTATGAGATCTCAACTACGAAATCATCTTTGAAGAAACCAATAGATGCAGCCAAAGTCACTCCCTCAACCAACCCTTATGCAAAAGCCAAATCAACCAACATTGAAAAAACATTTGCTACCGAGAAACCAAGGACACAGACTTCCACAACTAAGCCTATTAGGAAAGTGATAGTGAAGAAACAGCCCAAAAATTGATCAATCTCAACATTATTCATTACCAAGTCTTTATTACTCTTATTTTGTCTAGGACTTATATATTTCATAAAGTTTGAATGTTGTTAATGTTTGTGGTTAAACAACAGTCATGTTTTGATTTTGCTAACTATTTTTTTATTGTCAAATGTGGTGTATTAAGAAGTTTTTCAAAACTTAAGTTATGTTGCTTACTTATGATCATTACTCTAAATTTTATGTTTTATAATTTTTAAATAATATGTAAAAAATGTAAATTAAAATAACAAATTCAAAATTTTAAAACATAATACCATGGTCATGTATCGCACAAGTTACCGCACTAGTTTGAGTAAAAATATTTACACTAATAATATATATAAATTAAACTCATATCAATTATATTTATTTAGTTTCTAATTATAATTGCTAATTGATATTATTAAGTGTTGTTGAGCTTAAATATTATGACATATTTGATTTAGGTTTATGTTTAATTTCAAGTATCATGTGTTATGACATTTATAAGTGAAGTTTAATTTTTAATATTATGAAATTATAAATATTATGTTATTTTTAGTATTGTTTAATATTATATATTAAAATGAAAATTAAATTATTTAATTTTTATCAATTTAACAAAATTATATTATTAAACTTTAAACCATTGTTTTTATCGATTTAATGACCGATTCAGTTGTAAAAACCTTTTAAAAATTTAAAGGTGAAACCATAAAGAATGAATAAAATGTTAAAATTTGTTCATGAAAAAAATGTCAATAATTTATTTATATACATAATTTATCACAAAATATTGTCACATCGTTTGATGTACGTTAATGACATTACCTAATACGATAAGGTTTAATTATTTTATTTGTATGTTGCTCTAAAAGTCTTTTAGATGATAGAAAACGTTAAATTGAATACACTGGAGTACTTTTCTAATGACGTGTACTAATATATTTTTTTTTAACCATGACATAGGTACAAAATATTTACGGTTTTGTCAATGACCAACATCTGCCAAAAAATCTAAATAACGAATCTGAGACTTTGCTTAAAGAATCCAAGTCTAGTATGACCAATCTTTGCCGAAAAATCTAGATGATGAATCTGAGACTTTGCTTAAAGAATCCGAGTCCAGTATGACCAATCTCTGCCAAAAAATCTAGATGACGAATCTAAGACTTTGCTTAAAGAATCCGAGTCTAGTACCACTCGTACCATCAACATGCTTGTGTATTAATATTTTGTTAAACCATTAAGATTGACTTGTTACATTTATTTTTGGTATCATCAACTGAAGATAATAATATTAGTCATGACTATTTTATCTATAAATATTTTATTTATCAAATATTTATAATCTATAGCTGTAAATAATTTTTCAGACAAAATATTAAGACCCAACCACTCGTTAGCCTATTAATAATATGAGTAGTAGGGTTATGGCTAAGATATGTCCCAGATTCAGCTGACAAGGAAGACATAAATCAATGCACAATTTCATAAAACCTAAACAGCAACTTCACACTGTCATTTTAAGTGATACATAATTTAGGATGACAATTTTGTTTGAGATTTTTACAGGAATTGTTTCTCCATTTAAAATTCTCTATTCGGAGCATTTTTTTTTTTTAGACAGAAATAAAAAGTAAAACAAAACAATTAAGATGGCCTATTTTTGACACATAAATTAATTTTTTATGTACTAATATACCAAGAGAGATGAGAGACATTGCGCCCATGAAAGAAAGGGAGTTGCGGTTGAATGAATATTGCAAGGAGGGGGGAGGTTGGTGTAATGGGTGGGGGAGGAAAAACTACTTTATGTACACGTACTTTGTACCATATATTTCCCTTGAAAATTGAAAATCATACTTTGTCTTCAAAAAGGTGATCATATATATTGAAAATGACAAAGATACCATTATATATATATATATATATATATATATATATATGTATATGAGGCGTTTCAAATGAAAAACTTCTTAAAATGAGAACAATTAATACTAGTCATTAGATTACAATTTAAAACAATGAATGACTGAGATTAAAACTCAATTAAATACCTCTTATGAGATTACGATTGTCCCCACCTCCACAACCGCTGCCACTACTGTCACCATTGTTGCCATTGTTGTCGTCGCCATCATTGCCACCAGTGTTGCCACCACCACTGTCACCATCACCATTATTGTCGCCACCACCACTGCCCCCGCCCCCGCAATTGCCACTTCCACCGCTGTCATCACAACCCCCACAGCCGCCACCACCACTGCTGTCATCACCATTGCCATAATCACCGTTGTTGTTGCCACCACTATCACCATTACAACCACCACCACCGTTTGTTGGAACCAAAGACGTAGAAGCGTCTAATCCCTCAATGTTTTGAAGATAACAAGCTTATTAATGTTCAAGTTTGTGCTTAAAGACTAACCTTGTCACAGCTAAGAAGATCGTCCAGTAGACGTATTTAAAGAAGGCTGTCCAGTAGACGTGTTAAAAAGACTGTCCAGTAGACGTGTTAAAGAAGACCGTCTAGAAGACTCGCTAAAGAGGACCGTCCAGTGAACAAACTGAAGACGACCATCCGATGAATAAACTTATATATCAAATACAAGCCTCCAACATCAAATATTCAAACGGCTAAGTTTTTATTTTGAATGTCAATTTGATTTATGCTAGTTTTCCTCGAAACTAACATATTACTACTTTTGTGATCTAATGTTCAAAATTGTTTGAAGCATTAAATACATCAGAATCATTCTAGTGCAAAAGTGCAGCAGAATAGATAAAGCAAGTCAACTTATCAAGCTACCGAGACAAATGGAGAATGTTCAAAAAAGCAGACCGCCAGCACAGTCCTGCACCTTCCATTTTAGTGCAAGTCTAAAAGCTGCCACGCCTGACCTCTCTAAAAGGATAGTTTGCACACTTCTCATTGCATAATGAAGTCAAAGTCTTCTACAATGGATCTTTTCCCTGAAGAATATACATATATATGCACCAAGGAAGAAGCAAGACAAGTGATACGAACGAACGATCAAGAAAAAGAACAAGAACAAAGAGATATTAGCAATATTCTGATAAAAACGTCTGGTGGACAATATCAAAAATCGTATAAAGATTTTCAGAACTTTTTTTGAGCTAAATCTTTCAAATCCTCACTACGTGAGTTGATATTTTCTATATTAAACACTTGTTGTGTTGTGAAAGCCTAGAGAAGCTTAGTGTGGAAGAATACTTGGGTTAAGCAATCTAGGGTGATTGCGTTGTAAAGCCTGAAGAGGCCACGAACAATACTTGTAACCTTTGGTTGGTTAGTAAATACCTTATGGGTGAAGGGATTGGACGTAGCTCGGTTGAGTGAACCAGTATAAAACTTTCTATGTTTTTCTTCTCTCTATCCCTTCGCTTGAAAACGTTTTCATACTGATTTACTTGTTTCGAAAAAGTTTTTAAACGCATAATTCAACCACCCCTTCTTGTGCGCTTTTTCTATTTCATCGCTACCACCACTGTTGTTGTTGCCGCCGCGACAACACCTGTAACATCCATTCATATTAAATACGATTTGTATTAATTTAGTTATTAAGTTTAAGTAAATGAAAATGCATGTAAAATATTTTCGCTTTTATAATAGAAAATTTCCAAATTTAACAGAATTTAGAAATAGTAGTAAAAGATGAAATATAAGACTTATATATATATATTGTTAAGACAAAGACGAATTTATGACTCTCGTTTTGTTTTCATTATGACAAACAAACTAATGTCTTCTTAATCGTTTGTTCAGGCATGTATGTTAAAAATTAAATATGTTAGGCTAAATAACCCTCACAGACTATGTATTCTAAAATATGTTGGACTATTTGTTTATTCAATAGTTTAGTGACACGAGAACTTTTCTCGTTTTGGAGTTCGCATACCTATTTCCTTGAAAAAGAAGATGTCTACATACCTCACACTGAAAAGGTATAGCTTTCTGCTAAAAAGAAGGAACTATAGTACAATTGTCAGCACTAAAAGTGAAAACATGTCGACTGCAACAAGATTTAATACGAGAAATGCTAGATAAACAGACTGCTTTATCTTATCAGTGTAACCGGTTGGTGAAAAGCATTAAATGCGGCATTTAATGCTCCAACGTCTATTTTCTTCTTTTTACAACATCAGACAAAGGAGTCTCTAAAAGCGCTCACTATAAATAGAAGAGAAGATTTATGTTAAAGACACGAAACTCTTGGCTAATTCTTTTTACTCTCATTTTGTAAACTTCAATAAATCCTTCTTGTAACAAATTCTTGAGCTTCATTGTATATTTGTCTGACAAGACGCAACTAAAGTGTGATATCTTACCCTTAACCATTTCTTTGTGAAATTAGTAGAAGCCTAAAGAGGCTTTGTATCAAAGAATACTTGGTATTTGCTTAGAGAGGCAAGTGAAAGACTACTTGGGTTGAGCCTAAAGAGGTTTGGATAAAAGAATACTTGTAACTTTGTTTTAAGTTATAGTGGGACTTGGTAGTATACCAAGAACTGGACATAATCTCTAGGATGAGACGAACTAGTATAAATTTCTGTGTTTCTCTCTTTTACATCTTATCATTTGTTTTCATAAATCTCTTTCAAAAATATCTATCTTCTGTCCTTTAAACGATACTTATCTTTGAAAAGGTTTTGAAATTTTTTAACAACTCAATTCAACCCCCTTTTTTGCGTTGTTCCTGTGGTTTACATACACATATACATACATACATACATACATACATACATACATATATATATATATATATATATATATATATCGTAAAACTGTACATCATGGTTTGATAATACATGACAGTCATAAAATACAAAGAACATAAAATACATCAAAAAATAGACACTATCTAACCTAATATGTACATCAAAAAGGTTCTATACAAAGCAGTGTCAATCTATCCTATCCCTTATACAAAAAAAAAATACTATAGATCGTCAAATCCTCGCCCGTTGAAATGTCCTCTAACTCATACTCAACATTAAGGGGCGTTAATGTTATCTTCAATAATCACAATCAATCATACATAGAAAAAAAAATAATGGAGTGAGGTGTTTAGTTCTAAAATCACTTTTATATGTATGGTAGGAAGTCTATCATAAAACAAAGATAAAACATAGCTAACAATAAAAGGGAACTTAGGGTTCATTTGAAGTTGTATCAGATTATCCCTAACTAGGTATGGAACCATACTCCTCATTAGTGGGTAATAGCTCTCAACAGAATTTGGGAAGTGACTGGGAGTATATATACCTCATCAACATGATCACATGGTACAGTCCTCATCATCATTGAGAAAAATAATAGTCAAGATATCCATTTATAGAGGCATACTCTTAAAACAATCCTAAAATGCTGAGAAGTTGTCGGGGTTATCGAGCTTGGTTAGGCAAATATCCTGGCTTGAGGGTGCTACCCTGGCTATTGGAACCTTCACCACTCGATGTCTACCCTAAGACCTCTGCAAGTAGGTCCCTGCTTTTCATTCCTCAGCATACCAAACTATAGCTTCCCTAGCAGGGTGTCATGTCACAACATGTCACTTACTTTACATTACTCACTAATCTATTAACTTCCTACTTTTCAAACAAAGGCTTTTTTGGTCTCCTTTAATTTGAGCACTAGTACAATTAACATTTCTGCCTTATATTACAGAAATTACATGATAATAATTTAACAATCGTCAAAATTTTGGCAGTATAACTACTTATTAAAATTTTAGCAGAATAACAATTTGGTAATCACAATTTAATTACCAAAATTTTAGCAAAATAAAAATTTAATAACTAAAGTTTTTGCATAATAACAATCAATTTAATAATTATAACTTAATTTAGAAATAACAATTAAATTTAAGCAAAGTAACTACTTAGTAAATGCATTTTAATTTTCTAAAATTAGGCAGAGTAACAACTTAGCAATTATAATTTAATAATTTAAATTTGAGCAGAATAACAACTTAGTAATTATAATTTAATAATCTAAATTTGGACAGAATAACAACTTAGCAAAAATTAAAATTAACATCAAATAATATAACAACAACAACAATAACAATAACAATAATAATAATAATAATAATAAACTTAAGCCTAAACGAGTTTAGGGAAAACCGTTTTCTACCCACATACAAAGTAACAATAATTTAGAACCAACCTCACTCTCCCCATTACCTCTAAGGTGGTTGATGAAGAGGATGGAATTGTTGATGCAAAGCTCCTAAGAAGAGAACTTTACTAGTTTTTGGAAAACTAATAAAATTATAGCATAAAAACAAAGTAAAAGAAATTTTTTCTAGAGAGAGAAGCTGTCTAATATTTTGGCTAGCTTGAGAGAGGAAGAGGTGAGTGAAAATCTAAAAAATTTGGGGCTTATTTATAGAAGAAGGAGGGGGGTTAGGTGTCCACAAAGTTACATCATCCATTATGTATACATTATGTCATAAATCTAATTTTTATTTACTTTTAATACAATTTAGGGACACATACACCATTTAAGGTGGTGAATCACCCCTCATAGGCTTGGGGACGTGCTATATGAGCTATCCTCAAGCTCCTCAATGTAAATTTTATCTGTAGGTAAATTAACCAGTACCAATAAAATTGCCTAAACTTAAAAAATTAGCTTTTAATATCAAAATAATTCATTTTAATGCAAAAATGGACAACTACATTATTTTTCATCAAAATAAATTTCTAATAATAATTTTTTTTTTAATTTCTTTCAAATTATATGTATTTATTTTAGATTTTTAAGCTAGAAAATTCATAAAAAAATCCATTTTAATTCGATAAACACCAAAATTTTTATGAAAATTCTAAAATTAAATTTTTTGCCCATAAATAAACTAAAATTACCATTTTCACCATTTCTGAATGTCAAACAATTACTAGCTAAGCTTAACAGACACTTAGGAACATTTTAGTCATTTTATATAGGAATTCCAAAAAAATTTAGAAAATTTTTACAATTATATTTTAATATACATGACATGATTTCAAGCTCAAATTGATATTTTAATGACAATTGATTTTTTTTTCTCATTTAATGTTGATAAATAGGGACAAAATCGTTATTTTTTAATTTCTCCGAGCTTCAACTCGAAAAAATGATTAGAAATTATGATTAAATAAATATTGAAATTTTGAGTATAATGGTAGGAATCAAAATTTTGAAATTTCTTTCCGATTTTTCAGAATAACATTGTCAAATATTAAAAAAACAGTTGAAACATTGATTTTTATATTTTTCACTATTTTTATTTCAAAATAAATTGTTTATAATGAAAGATACTTAGTATAAAATTTTTAAAATATTCTGAGGTTAAAAAGTCTCTGGTTGATTCTTGCAGTCAACTAGGGGTATTTTTGTCATTTTACAAAAATTATCTCAATAAATTCTTAAAAAATGTCTAAAATTATTATTAATTATTCTAAGTACATTGATGACTTAAAAATATTTTTTAAATATTTTTATTTATTAATTATGTTATCTGGTTTTTTAGGGACGAAACAATTATTTTACGAATTTTCAAACTTTGTTCTCCAAAAATTATTAAAAAAATCTAAACTCAGTACTATTTATTAATACGAACATAAACGTAGGGATCAAATCTTTGAGATTCCCATTTGATTTTTCAAAAATAAATACAAAATAATTTAATATACAAAAGTAGGGGTGTTATAGCGGCAATGTTAGTAGTAGTGGTGGTGGAGGCAGTGACAATGATGGCCTCATAAGAGGTGATTAATTGAGTTTTAATCTTAGCCACAAATTTGTTTTAATTATGATCCAAGGGCTATCATTGAAAGTTCTTATTTTCTCATTGTAAAAGTTTCTTATTTAAAACATTTTCTGTGTGTGTGTGTGTGTGTGTGTGTGTGTAGAACTTATCCACCATAAACCTTTGTTCGCTTTGCTATATTCGACAGTGTCCTCCTCACCCTCATCAAACACGCATCATACTCAACAAGTTCCAGATCTATACTCATAAAAACAAAATCATTGCGAGTGAGGCTTGGCTGCAGTGTTTCAATTTTTTAGCTTTGTCAATCGCAGTCATTGCTTAAATCGAAGGACAGAACTGTCAGTGACCTTCTCTGAATGCTAAATCAGATCTGTTTCAGGCAATTCCTTCATTCTTCTCTCGCTTCAATTCGATGACGAAGCTCACACTACAGTGCAACTATAGATCCATAAGCATAAGAGATGCAACAGCAATGAAGTCGATGGAGCGGAGTAAAGAGCAGCAATGGGAAAGAGGACTTGTAACACCTGGCCACTTTCAGGACTAGTGACTGTCTCCACAAACTAACACAAGACTTTTCAGCGTACTTTGTCCTCACTTACATGCTTCCTAGGAAACTTTCCAAGAGGTCACCCATCCAAGTCAAGCACACTTAACTATGGAGTTCTCAAGTGATGGGCTACCGAAAAGTAGATGCATCTTATTAGTATAGGTAGCACTTATTAATTCCTTTAAGCTATCCTCAATTGTACAGTCTCACACCTGCACAGCCTTTGGATCCTTCTCATTCTGGTGTGTATTCAATTCATTCATGTGTCCCTTTTGCTGGAAGCTTGCCTAGAAGCTACTCCTTGTTCGTGCCTCATCTCTTTACACAGGCGATCACTCCCTGCCCTCGTCAGCGCTCGAGATGTTACAAGACTTCCTCGCAGGCCTGACTCAGTGACTGAGTTAATCATTATACTTTGTTGTGTTAATTGGTTTAGGATTTGTGATGTTATTTTGACGGTGTTAAGACAAAGGACGAATTTATAACCCTCAAATATTTTGATAATAACAAACAATGAAAAAGACCTTTTCAAACAATCGTCTGGTTACTCGAATATCTTATGCTTGCTATCGTCTGATCTTTTTGTTTGTGTATTGTCTTTAATCGTGTTTCAAAGTTTTCAGTAGTTAACTTCTCTTAAACGATGTTTTAACAATTTGCACACTGGTAAGTTATAAGAGCGTAAACAATCTTGAAATAAATGAAGTCTACGCACCTAATCTCGAGAGAAAGTTTACTTTACGCATAAAAGAAGGAATATGCGTGCGGATGTCAGAACAAAGAACAGATATGTCCACTATTACAAGATAGAATACGAGAATGGTAAAGATAAACAGACTGCGTTATCTTATCAATGTGACAAGTTGGTGAAAAGCATTTAATACTCCAACAACTCTTTCCACCAAACGAAGGCTGTCTCCCTTAAATACTCACAACAGAAACTTTTCTGGAGAAGTTTATAAACAGAAGAAGAGACCTCAAGTTCATAGTTAGTCAGTTGGTTCACTATTTTAAAATCTTTACCTATCAAGCTCTAATATTGTAACATTCATAAAACTCAGTTTGTAAAAACTTTACTTGTTCTTCATTGTATATTCGTCTATTAAGACATTAAACTCAATGAGGTAACTCACATTCAACCTTTTCTTTAAGAAATTGGTAGAAGCCTGAAGAGGCTTTGATTCAAAGAATATTAGGTTTTTGCTTGGAGAGGCAAGTTAAATACTACTTGGGTTGAGCCTAAAGAGGCTTGTTGAAAGAATACTTGTAACTTGGATAAGTTAATGGAACTTGATAGTTGTCAAGAACTGGACATAGTCTCCAGGGTGAGACGAACCAACATAACTCCTTTGTGCATTCCAGTTTCTTTTTTAGCACTCGTCTTCCTTTGTTTAATCCTACAATGATACATCTTTGAAAAAAGGTTTTGCGAAAATTTGTTATAACACAATTCAATCCCCCCTTCTTGTGTTATCTTTGTGTTTTATAAGGGGTTAGGTTTTGGAGGTTGCAAGGAATGCTGTGAGGGATAATAAGAAGACGAGACTGAGAATTTATGTAACTGATAATTGGATTGTTTACATTGTTGTTGGTGTCAGAATTGGCAAGGCTATAGAAGTTATTGTCAAAGTGAATGCAAGGAGGAACATTGCCAAGGTGACTATGACTAAGTACTCCACATCGTCAATTGTTACATCATTTCATTGTGTTTTTCATTGAGGACAAGCTCGTTGTGGTGAGGGACCTATTTAGGTTTAGGCACATTGGTATCGGCATCACTGGTGGCTGTCGGAGGGGTGTGAATCGTCCTCCTTCATTTTTAGTAGAAAGATAACAATATAATTTCTTTTCTAATAACGGACAAGAATGTAAAATACATTTATGGTATGAAAATATAAAAATAATTTTAATAGATACAACCGGTTGCATTAAACAAATTTGAACCACATAATATTCTATTAACATATCTAACGATGGTTACAAACTTGTCCACCATAAACCACTTCACTCGTACACCATAGAATTTGTCTTTTTTTAGATGTAAATATAATGTTAACTTACTTTTCCATAATTTTAAATTTGTTAAAAGTAACAAACATTTATCGAATACCTTATTATGTATATTTTAAATTATTTAATAATTTATAATTATTAATTAATTCAATCAATTTTTTATCTCTTAAAAATTCTCAATTGTCTTATTTAATTTTCATTTTAAATTTTTTCAAATTAATCATTCATAAAACATTTTTCTTTATTAAATAATTTCTTTATAGTTTTTATTTTCTATTTTGATTTCTCAAAATATTATGAATTTACCTTTCAATCTTCTAAATAAGTACGAATTTTACATTTGATATTTTTAAATATCACATATTCATCATTTGATCACTTTTTTAAAGAAACCAAATGAGAAACTCATAATATTTAATGGGACTAACTGAAAAAAATAATAAAAATCTAATTTGGTAATTAACAAAAACTGTTTCATTAAAACTCAATTAAAAAAATTTGAAAACAAAGAACTAAATAGAAGAAGCATATCAAATGGTCTACTGCTGAATCACCTTTCTAAATCGTTAGATATATGAATAAAAAAATCAATAGGTGAGATTGTTAATCACATTAACAAATCTTAACTAGTGATTTTTTTTATTCATATATCTAATAGATTAAAGGGGTGTTCAACTATAGAATTTGCTTAATTTTATATAATTTCGGAGCTCCCACAAGATCCTGCAAGTCGTATCAGGAACAAGAAAATATTTATCTCGAAGCGTAGATGAAAGATGAGGGAATAATTGAGAGGCCTCGGTGGTCTCACGCGGATGGTGTAATTGAGAGTTTGTTTTTGCTCTGATTTTAACATGTTTGGTTTGTTCATGCCATATTGGCATATTCTCACCATTTTTGAGTGCAAGAAAGACCTTCTCCATTATTATGGTCGGTTAGATAATTGGACCCATCCCATCACTGGTCATAGACTTGTACTATAAGCTTAATTGCATTATATACATTGATTGTAAGTTTGTCGATACCATATTGATTGTAAGTTTGTAACGAATACCCCTTTAGTCTTAGAATGTTCTAGGCAACTAGGGCACTAGTGCAGTAATAATAGACTGAACTAGTAAGTCATTAGTTTGAGGAAAACCATGTGTTGAGTGTTGACTCTCGATCACCACGGAACGGATTAGTCAAGTAACAATCAAATCTGGTTGTGACGATTGCTTCGGGATGGTATTTAGTGTATTTTATTTTAGAGTATTTTTTTTCGAAAAATTAATCGTTTTTTGTTAATTTTTTTGAGTGATCAATAATTGTTTTTTAGTAACAACAATAAAATTTGAATTTAAAATTTTATATAAAGTAATCAAACTTTTCATCACTAAGCTGACCTTAATAATTTAAATAAATTAAACCAAAGGTATGTTTATCTTAATTTTCTCCCAATCAGTGTCATCTTATATTTATAATTTCTTATTTTATTATAAGGTATGTTAACAACATATTTTTTAATATATTTCTTCTAACACAGTTTTTATTATTGATTAAAATTTATTAAAAATTATAAAATTATAAGTGAGACTCATTAAATACAAAAATAAAACTCATAAAATTTTATAATTTTTAATAAATTTTAACTGATAATAAAATATGCAGTTAAATATATTTGTCGTCTTTCAAAAATACGAGAAAATTTATTTTAGACCCTAGAAAAAAAAAATTTGAATAAAGTTCCCCAAATATTAAAAATACCCTAGTTAGATCTCTGTGTTAAATTTGTTTAACTTTTTTGTTAAATGATGGTCATATCAACATCACAATCATCATTAATTTGCTGATGTGATCATCCATGTCAATTGTTGTGTCCAAGTTAGATTAGTAACATATTTTTTAAATAAAATTATTATATGTTTACTCCTAAACCACACATTTTTTTAATCCTAAAGTTAAAATAATTACACGATTTTTTACTAAAAAATATCACTAGACACTTCAGGCATTAAAATATTTTACTTAGAAGCTAATGTAATCATCATTTAACAGAAGTTAAAAATAGTTTAGTACAGAAATCTAATTAGAATATTTTTAATATTTGAGGAACTTTATTCAAGAATTTTTTTTTTTAGAATTAAAACTAATTCTGTAATATTTTTTAAAAATCAAAAACATATTTAACCCACAAAATATATATTTTAAAAAAATATTATTAACATTTCTCTTTCACTCTACCATAATCACATGTAACATTACCTGCTAGTAAACATGACTTTGTAAAGCAGCCTTCTACACAGCCACGACCCTATCAGGATGACGTGGATATAATAATATCTGAGGCGGCGCGGCTTTAAACGTTATTTACAAACAATACTTCCTTTTACTCCATATAAAAAAGAAAATGGAACGTGAATTGTTTTGGCATTAAAATAATTTTGAGGCATAGAACCCAAGCTTTAGTCTCCAATTTACATTATTCCTATACCCAAACTTTATATTTCTTCAATACGGAGTTAGCAAATGGGTTTGGAGTAATGCCCGAATTTTTAAGGCATCTTTCAAAGCTTAGACTAGACTAAGACAGGGAGAGAGATGTGGGTGACTTGGAGACACTCTGTGTGTTATTTTAAAATTCCCTTACCGACTGATTCACCACCAATAACAAGAAGCATTTTTAGTGCGTGTTTGTTTCATCGTTGCTAATCCACGTCTTTGTGTAATTTCACGTCAAAAACAGAAAAAAGACGCAGAAGCAAGTTGTAGTTGCTTCCATGGATCCACATCTGAAGGACACCGATGCGTTACCAAACACACTCTTAGATCCCTCCACCAATTGATTTGTCCAATTGAATCAAAGAAGGCTGCATGGGCTTTTATCTTAAAAATTCATTTGGGATTCAACCCAAGTCATAGCTCCCCTAATAATAAAATTAGTAAATAATGACAATAAAAAAAATAGTAAATAAGAAGATAAACCCATATTCCTTAATATATTTCTATTGGGTGTACATACCATTCTTTCCCGTTACCACGGCAACAGTTGAAAACAGTTGGAACCTTAGTTGGAACCTTTCCCATCTCATGTTTTAAGATTAGTATCATGATAAGATTTGATTCAGGGCATGACTATTTGGAACATTATTGGGCAATAAGAATATCATGATAATCAAGAGAAGCAAAAAATCCGTTGGAAGTTTATTAAAGCCATCGATAAAGAAACGTTTTCTCACATTTGAATGTGCTTAATTATCGAACAAGGGTTTGATCTTCAACAGAATCAACAAATTCAGCTTTGGCGATATCATTTAACTATACTACTTTCATGAGTATGTCATTTTAAATATAAATATTATAAATTATTTTATTAGTTTATAACTTTTAGGTTAAATTAATCGGTAGGTTTCTAAACTATTTGAGAATTTTAATTAGATCCTAAACTAAAAAATTTTGTAATTGAGTCCCGATGTTAATTTATAATGGCTTGAAACTACTAGAAAATGACAATTTGTGGCAGTTTTAAAAACTTTAATGACTCAATTACAAAAATTTTACAAAATCAAGGACTCAATTAATTTTTTTTTAGTTTGGAGACCTAATTAAAAATTTTCAAATAATTCAAAGACCTATTGATTAATTAAACTAACTTTTAATAGTAATCTTATATATAATCTTTTCTATTAATACATAACTTTCTTTATTAGTTTGTAATAAAGTTACAAAAGTTTTACTAAAAAGTAAAAGTTAAATAATTAATAAAAAATAAATTTTTCATTTAATTACGTACTAAGAAAAATAATTTCATTAATTACAATAACATGAAACGAAATCACGTAATCTCTCTTTATTATTCAACTGGTTAGGACTATTGAAATTTAATATATATCAAAAGTTATTGAGTTGATTAATTCTATTAAGAGTTACTCTTAGAGTAACTTGATCCCTACACATTGTAGAGTGGGGATCAAGTTACTTCAAAAGTAACTCTTGGTAGAGTTAATCCACTCAATAATTATTGGTATACATTAAATTTCAACAATCTAACGATTGAATTAAAAGATTATATTAAGTAGATTAAGTCTATAAATTTTTATAAAGTTTAAAAACTATTTGATACTTCATTAAATAAATTCAAATTGACGTATAATATATATTTTTTTAAAATTTTAAGTAAATGTCGATTATAAGATTAACTAGCTGCAAATGCCCGATTTACCTAAATTTTAGTATACATGATCCTTAACATAATATCAAAATATTGTTTATAATTAATTTATAATTATAAATTAATTATAAATAATCTTTAGTTCGAGTTAAAAAAATAAATCTAAAAATTGAACCAAATCATTTATAATTATTTTAATTTAAATTTAAATTAAAAAATCAATTAACTAAACCAATTTGAATTCACTTAATTGATTTGATTTAAATTATTGAATTTAACGGGTCAATCCTATGATGACCCCTACTTTAACTAACACTCTGTTTGGGTAAAGAGAGAAATAGAGAAGAGAGAAGTAGACGAGAAGAGAGAATGAGTAGACAATGAGTAGATTTTTAAAGTATTTAGATTGAAATAAATAAAAGAGAAGTATAACAAAAGAAAAGTTAAATTTTCTTTTCATTTGTTTGGTTAGATAGAAAAGTGAAAAAAAAGAAAATGATTTTTTATTATAAAGACATTTTTACCTTATATATAATATAGCTATTATGTGCAGTGTGCGTATTGCTTTGCCTTTCAATAGCCACAAAATGTAGATTTATATTTATCTGGTAACAATGAATAAAGCATTATATAAGTGCAGTGCTTTACTGATTTGGTACACAAATTGAAGTACAAAACGGAAAATAAAAAGGTTAGTTTTGTAATTTTAGGTATATAATTTTTTCTTTTCATAATTTTCTTCTCACACATGAGAAGAGTTTATTTTTATGTAAGACTTAGTATAAGTTTTCTTTCTACTTCTATTTTCTCTTCTTAACCAAACAACAAAAAATTATTTTTTCTCATCAACTTCTCTCTACGAAAACAAACAAGGCGTAAAGATACTTTTGGTTACTTATTTTAAAACTACTCTGGCTAAAGATATTCTTACAAATCAATTTCTTTTATTCCAAATAGAAAAATTAAGGGGCATGATGTGTTTTTGGATTAAAATAATCTTGAGGCGTAGAAGCCAATGTTTTGTCCCCGAATTCGCATTCCTAGAAACTAGAATTTATATTTCTTTAATGCGTAGTTGGCAAATGGGTTTGGAGTAATTTGTTCGTATGTTTAGTCGTCTTTCAAATATTTAGACCAGACTAGGCAGAGAAAGAGATGTGGATGACTTGGAGAGTTTTTCTGTGCGTTATTTATGATTCCCTTACCCACCGCCACCTAACCCGTAATAACAAGAATCCTTTTCAGAATGTGGCTCATATTGTATTATATTCATCCCTTACGCTATGTTTGCGTAGCGACAAAATGACGAAGAAAGAAAGAGAAGAGTATAAAAGTATGTAGAATTGATTGATTTTTATTCGTTTGGTGCAAGCAAAATAGCATGAAAGTTTTAATTTTAGGTGGGTCTCACGCTAAAGTAATCGTCGCAAATATGCACAGAAGTGCGAAAAATACAGCGTTGATTGCAAGCTGTCGATAATACCCTCATTCTTTTACAAATACTGTGTATATTAAACACATATTCAAATATGTGTTTTACATATTCAAATATATAAAACACATATTCGATATTGTGTTCACATATTCAAAATGTGAACACAATATTCGAATATGTGTATACATATTCGAATATGTAAAACACATTCAAATATGTGTTTTACATATAAAATTAAAATTTTGATTTTTAAAATTAAATAAATATATAAACAATTACTAATATATAAATATTTACTATATATATATATATATATATATATATATATATATTATATATATATATATATATATATATATATTACTCTCTACCTTTTCTTACTTTTTGTTATTCTAGAATGATTTAAGTATATTATTGGTTGAAAATTTATAATTTTTATGAAAGTTGGTGTTAAATATCGTGAGTGATTACAGTTGGGTATGGTGATTTAGAGTAAAATAATAGCTTGCATGTACTGCACTGCATATATCTATACATTTTTTTTCAAAAAATTGAAAAAATATTATTGAAAAATTGGACAAGTAGTGTATGAAATATTCGAATATGCATATCATATATTCGAATATGAATATGTCATATTCGAATATGCAATCACATATTCGAATATATTTTCTCTGTATCATTCCAAATTATGAAGGTTATATATGTAATTTTATTCTTTCACTCCAAATCTCTAAAAGTCAAAAAGCAAATTTTTCCTCTATTTCTTCTTTATTTCTCTCCAACCAAACAACTCTATTTCTACTCTATTTCTTATCTACTTCTCTTCTCTTCTCTTCTACCTACTTCCTCTCCCTCTATTTCTCTCTTCCCTACCAAACACAGCGTTAGAAACCCACCCACTAGGGATGTCAAAATACCCGTACCGCGATATCCGCGGATAAAATCCGCCACGGGTAGAAATGGGTACTTGAAATGGATACCCGCGGATATTCTAAACGGGTATACCCGCTACCCGTTTATTAACGGGGTGGGTACGAATATCATGGTATCCATACCCGCGGATACCCGCTACCCGCAATTATATATTTACTTAAATACCCTTACATATTAATATAGATAAAATTACATAAATTTATTCAAAATTTTCAAAAAATTGTTAATTACGAGAGAAATCTTATACAATTATATTACAAGAGAAAAAAAACATAAATTTGTGAGCATTTAAACTATATTCTTTTTAGAAAAATTGTTAGAATAATTAAAATTTATGTTTAAAGTGATTATTTTAAATTATAACTCTTTAATTTATAAATTTAAATTTATAAATTCAAAGTGAAATTTGCAACACTTTATAATTGTCCACAACACATAAAATAAATTTATTATTTTTTTTATTTTTTATTTTTTAAAAATACCCGCGGATATCCACGGATACCCGCGGATATTAAAAATCTGCGGGTATCCGCTTAACGGATACCCGCGGGTAATGGGGCGGGTACGGGTATAAGTTTTAACAGGTGGGGCAGGTAGCGGGTAGCTACTACCTACCCGCCCGCCCCGCCCCGCCCGATTGACATCCCTACACCCAACCCTTGGCCAAAAAAAAAAAAAAAAGCAATTAAGAAGATTAAAAGATAGATCTCTATTCCTCTTTTTATTTGGTTTACCAATTCTTTACCATTACCATGTCCAACGGTTGAAATTAGTTTGGTATCTTTTAGATTAGCATGGTAAGATTTGACGCAAGGCAAGTGTATTGGATCATTAGCGGAAGTTCTTGATTCTTGATAATCAAGAAGCAAATAATCCGTGTTGAAACTTGAAAGTCTATTAGAGCCACGGGTAAAAATCGTGTTTTCGCATCTCACCGTGCAAAACCATGGAGCAAGTGGTTTCATCTTCATTAGATCATGGAATCGACTTCCAGTGATATCACAGCACCATAATGCTTTATGAGTTTGGGATTTTCACATGTATTTAAATTTCTATCTTAATATATAACTATAATACAAATTTTATAACTTTTTTATTAATTTATAATTTTTCATCAATTTATGACTTTGCAACTAAAAATTATAAAATTATATAAAAAAAAATATAAACTCATAAAAATAATATAATACTACAATGATCCAAAATGAATCATGCATCCATTATTTGTTCAAAGAGTAATATCTAAAGAAAAAAATGAGAAAGGACACAAAATAAAATCTAATTAAAATGATGAATTTTTTTTAAAAAAATTTCTCACTTTGTTTTTATTTTTAATTAAATAATAAAAATTATAAATTTTTAATAAAATTCTTTCATTTTTTTTTAATCTCTATTATCTCTTTTTAATCTCTATTATCTCTAGAGACAATGCAGTAATCTTGTTACCATAAAGATGACAAGTACGAATTAGAGAATGGAAAATAAAAGAAGCAGCCAAGTCAATGTTCATTAGAATCTTTCGCTCCGTGCCGTTGAAAATGACAGTACGAAATAAAGAAGTTAAAATTGTACGAAGCAGCCAAGTCAGGGGTGCCCAATTTGCCAACTTATCACGTATTTTAGCCAAGTCTTCGTTCTAGATTTTCTACTACAAAAATGGTTTTTTTTTCCAACTAAATCGGGGTTTTTTTTACCAAAATATTACAAAAAATATATTAATTCTTAAAGTACTACACTCTTTACATAACCTCAAATTACTGTTCACAAGAAAATTTTCTTTTCAGGGGGGAGCCGACTTCCCATTGCACGTTTCAATTTATTTTTAATTATGCCCCTTAGAATTTGGGTCCCCAACTTCTTAAGGGGGTCTTTTGCTTTTTTGGTTTTTTTTTTCTGATTTTATAAAATTAATTTAATTTAATTTAATTTTAATTATTATATTCTAATTATGGCTTAATTTTTTGACAAAGAAAAATTAAAGTTGTGGTTAAATAATACATTTCGTGGTTAACTAAAATAAGTACCACCAAAGAAAAATATTAAATAAGAAGATTTATATTAATTAAAGTTATTTAATCAAATTAAATTAATTACTATGTTTATTATGTTTGTTAGTTTAGGTAAATTAAGAAAAAATAATATTGACGAATGTAATTAAAATAATTACTTGAAAATAGATTAAATAAATCTTACAACAAACGAGGTACTTAATCTCCATAATGGTGTCCAATTCTACACAATGGAGGTCGCCTGATATGTGGAAGATTTCAACGGATTTGTCTATGTTGTTGTGCTTAATTTTCCTCGTCGTCAACAATTGGTTGATCTTAATGCATAACCTCATCTAAGTTTACATTTACATTTGTCGAAGGCAGTGGCTGATAATTTGCATAATGGTCGACATGTAGTGTTGAAGAACTTCCAGCAAGCTAATGGTGAAACAATGGAACGATAATACTCTGCATATAAGTGTGAGTTGACTCCGGAGTTCAAATGTTTGCACCAAACAAACGGCTCATAAAGTCTCCTGCATTAGATGTGAACGAGTGTTGACGATACTCAAGATTTTCATCAACATCTTGTTGTGATGGAGTGAATATAAATGAATGATGAGGTGGTTCCAAGTTTTCATTTTGCCCAACGAAGGGTCATGGCCAACATATCACGGACTGAAATTGTCCACAATCCAGCTATGTGCAGAAATATCAGTAGACTCCTAAAATCAACTCGCATACGTATTGAAATGGACCTTGGAGAAAGGGGTCAACCAAAAAGATGTTCGGCATATCGCACACTAGGACATACTAAAAATAAATGTCCTAATCATACTAAAACGTCAAGGCAGCCTTAATGATTTTTATTCCTATGTAATTTTTATTAATTTAATACTTTATTATACCTTTTTTTAAATTAACATTTATTGTGTTATTTAACCACAATTCCAATTTTTTACCATAAAATCTCCTCATAATTAAAATAATAATTAAAATTATAAAGAAGTTAATTTAATTTTATAAAAACATTAATTAATATAAATCTTCTTACTTAATTTTTTTATTGTTTAATTTTTAATTAACCACTAAATATATTATTTAATCACAACCTTAATTTTTTTGTCATAAAATTAAGCCATAATTAGAATATAATATTAAAATAAAATAAAATAAAATTAATTTATAAAATCAAAAAAGCAAAAAAAAAAAAAAGAACTCCTTAAGAAGTCGGGTCCCACGACCCAAATTCTAAGGGGGCATAATTAAAAAAAAATTGAAATGTGCAATGGGAAGTCAGCTCCCTACAAAGAAAATTTTCATGTAAACAGTAATTTAAGGTATTTTGAAAAATAATGTGAAGAGTGTAGTATTTTTTGGAAATTATATATTTTTTTTAATATTTAGTAAAATTACCCAAAATCGGCTATATTAGAAACACAAGCAAAGCCTCAAAGCTGCACACGTCACTCTGAACTAGTTGCTCTTTCCGTTCAAAGAGGGATGGATGTTACCTGTCCTAATGTCCTATCTCATCATGCTTCATGTGCATTTTTGTACGCTTTATTGGAATGGTAGACTTTTGATTCTTGCAAGCCCCTTTCCCTTTCACTCTATCATCTATAACTGCTGGTCCATGTGAACCATTAATTGTGTGCTTTTTTCATATCATTCCTCTTTACTCTCTTTAGTCCCCCATCTCCTCCTAGATCTATCTATCTATCTATCTCAGCAACTTTTCTATTCAATAACCTACTATGCTTGTTCCTATCTCATTTTACACTATACTTTCATCAACCTTTTCATATCTCAAATCCTTCTCGTCTTTCTGATTTGTGTCTCTTCTCTTGTTCACCATGGCCACCCTTTTGAAATTCTTGTCTCTTTTGGTGTTCCTTTTGATCCCAGTTTCTTCCCAGGTTGACCAGCTTCTGTATGCTGGATTCAAGGATGTGGGTGCCAGCAACCTAACCTTGAATGGGGTCGCTGAGATAGAGAAAAATGGAATACTCAAGTTGACAAATGAGACCAGCAGGTTAATGGGTCATGCTTTTTACCCATCACCTTTTCAGCTGAAAAACTCCACAACTGGTAAAGTTTTCTCCTTTTCTTCCTCATTTGCTCTGGCTATTGTCCCTGAGTACCCCAAGCTAGGTGGCCATGGCTTGGCTTTCGCAATAGCAACTTCCAAGGATCTCAAGGCTCTACCTAGCCAGTACCTTGGTCTCCTTAATTCCAGGGATAATGGTAACTTCTCCAACCACATCTTTGCTGTTGAGTTTGACACTGTGCAAGACTTTGAGTTTGGGGACATTAATGACAACCATGTTGGAATAGACATCAATAGTATGCAGTCCAATGCATCTGCTAACGTTAGTTTAGAGGGTCTCAATCTCAAAGGTGGGAAACCAATTCTAGCTTGGGTTGATTATGATTCTGAATCGACTCTTGTCAATGTTACACTTTCTCCAAATTCATCCAAACCCAAAAGTCCAATCTTGTCCTTTAATGTGGATCTTTCACCCATTCTTCATGATACTATGTATGTTGGGTTCTCTGCATCAACCGGTTTGCTTGCTAGCTCCCATTACATCTTGGGTTGGAGCTTTAAAATCAATGGACCAGCACCACCCCTTGATCTCTCTTCTCTCCCAAAACTTCCACAGCCAAAGAAGAAACAAACTTCTCTGATAACTGGGGTTTCAGTCTCGGTTGCTGTTATGGTGTTATTAGCCATCTCCATTGGCATTTACTTGTTCAGAAAAATCAAGAACGCTGATGTGATAGAAGCATGGGAGCTTGAGATTGGGCCACATAGGTACTCCTACCAAGAGCTCAAGAAGGCCACCAGAGGTTTCAAGGACAAAGAGCTTCTTGGGCAGGGTGGTTTTGGCAGAGTTTACAAAGGAACATTGCCAAATTCCAAGATCGAAGTAGCCGTTAAGCGAGTTTCGCACGAATCAAAGCAAGGCCTGAGGGAATTTGTGTCGGAGATCGCTAGCATAGGCCGGCTTCGCCACCGGAATTTGGTTCAATTACTCGGCTGGTGTCGCCGCCGGGGCGACCTCCTGCTTGTGTATGATTTCATGGCCAATGGGAGCTTGGACAAGTACTTGTTTGATGAGCCAAAGATTGTCCTGAGTTGGGAGCAGAGGTTCAAGATCATAAAGGGTGTTGCTTCAGCTCTTTTGTATTTACATGAAGGCTATGAGCAAGTGGTGGTACATAGAGATGTGAAGGCCAGCAATGTGCTGCTAGATTATGAGCTTAATGGAAGACTAGGTGATTTTGGGTTGGCAAGGTTGTATGAACATGGGGCTAACCCAAGCACCACAAGAGTGGTGGGTACATTAGGCTATTTGGCACCTGAGTTGCCTAGAACAGGAAAGGCAACTACAAGCTCTGATGTTTTTGCATTTGGGGCACTTTTGCTTGAGGTGGCTTGTGGGCGCAGGCCAATTGAGCCTAAGGCATTGCCTGAAGAGTTGGTTTTGGTGGATTGGGTGTGGGAGAAGTACAAAGAAGGGAGAATACTTGGTGTGGTGGACCCAAAACTAAATGGCAAATTTGATGAAAAAGAGGTGTTGGTGGTGTTGAAATTGGGGTTGTTGTGCTCAAATGATGTGCCTGCTACTAGGCCTAGCATGAGGCAAGTGGTGAGGTACTTGGATGGGGAAGTTGAGGTGCCAGGGGACTTGAGAAAGCCAGGAGATTTAAGTCACCCAGAGGGGTTTGATGAGTTTTTGCACTCACTTGCATCCTCTTCCTTTGATAAGATGAGCTCAAGCTCCAATTTTGGAAATAGAGACATGGATACTAGTTTTCTTTCCCTTGGTAATTCACCTCATTCCCTTCTCCATGGTAGAGGGGAAACGAGGTGATTCTGCATGATACTGAGCAGGGATATACTTTCTTTACTTGCCTTTTCTCACTTGAGAAGTTTCGTTTGTTGTTACTTGCCATGATGTGTCAATTATAGAAGATTTTGGACATGATGAATGAAATGGGAAAATTAGTAAGTTACAATTCCCTCGTTGGCACCCCGTGTTGTTGAGCCGTTATCTCTCCCTTCATTTCTAAACATAGCCAGGCAAATCTTATACCCTATTAGATGAGCATTTTTTTGCTTGCTTCTGCATTTTTTGTGTGCCTTGTGAATGAATAAATACTAATAACGTAGTTTTAAATATCAATTGTGGTAATAGTTGCGTGTTAATCACCAAGATTATGGATAAATATCATCGATGCAGTTGCAATTGTCCCGATGTGGTAATAGATAGAAAGTTTTAAAATTAGTAGAATATAATAGTCGTAATCATAAATACAGAATATTAGAAGAAGTGTTGTAATGATAATTTAAAAATGACGAACGCGTACCTATCCTACCTACGTGTATATATTACCTACGTGGTAGGGCTGACAAAAACTATGTAACTCGCCCACAAATGAGTCTATTTGGTAGGTGAGTACAAATAGTTATTTTTGTATTGATTTTATCATAATTTTATACTTTATGATTTTTTACGTCAATCTAAACGCACTATAAACCGATTAGTTTGGGTGGGTAAATTTGAGTTTCTGGTTAGTAAAATTAAAAATCGGTGAGGAGCGAATACATTTTGGCGGCTACGATTAGAGAAAAAACTTATCGAAACCCGCACCCAACTAGATGACATAAACAAATTAGATTGTTGATTTTATAGTAGATGTAATATGAGCATCCATTGTAAGTACTAGTGGAAGCCAATGTTAATTCAAATTTTACATTTTACTAAGCACGTTATTACAAAGCTTTAGAAATCATAATTGTCTCATAAGCTTATAGTAGGGCAAACATTCATTCACGCTTAAATGCTTTACCTTCAAGCGGATTCTACGGTGGACCATCAAGTGTCCGGACATTATTAAACCATTAGATATATGAATAAAAAAATCAACGGTTGAGATTGTAATCAGATCAACAAATCTTAACCGTTGATTTTTTTTATTCATATATCTAACGGTTTAAATTAATGGTCCATCGGTGGACCACCTATTTGATGGTCCACTGTAGAATTTCCCTTACCTTCAACGCTTTTGTCGACACTGACTTGGGCTTCAGAAACTAACTTGCAATACCCACCCGAGGCAATTGTGATTCGATCGACCCGCCACCCAACTTAACCAAAAGCGCAATTAGACGACATCGGTGTAAATTTGTACTTCTTCGATTTATTTCAATTTTAGATTTTTAGGTTAGATCTAACTGTAAACAACTAATGTCCACCCCTACTACATGGTAACTATGTTTGTAAATATGGATAAATATCACCAATGCAACTACAATTGCCTTGATGTGGTTATAGATAGAAACTTTTAAAATTACAATATTATAGTCCCAATCATAGATACAAAATTCTGTCAATATTGAATTCATTGTATTACGGGATATTATGGATTCTCTGTAGAGAAGCTCTTGTAAGATTAATATGAAAAAATGATGTATCACATACTTATATGTATTGTGTACCCATACCACTTAGCTCAAGAAGTGTAAAAGTGAGACAACTTGATTCATTTGGTTTGATTCACTGTAGATTGGGGAAAATGTGAGCTCAATCTAATTTAGTTCACTTTTCGATGAGCTAGAAAAAATATAACTCGGCTCCATCTACTATGAATTAGTGAGTTAAGTAGGTTGAATCACTTAAATTAAAAAACTCGTAAAAAGACTACATATATATATATATATATATATATATATATATCAAGTAAAAAGACTACTATTAACAAATCCAAAAATTACAAATCATTTACCAAATTCAACTTTAATGGGCTCATTTTTAAAAAAATTGTTTCATTTAATGATTTAAAAAAATTTAAAAAAAAATAAGTGAGCCAACTCGACTCAACTTAGCTCGAATACACTTCAACCCATAAGTTAAATGAGCTAACTCACTTTAATCAGGAGAAAGATAAACCTAATTTATATCTACTCAATGCCATACGGGTTGCTACTCGAAGCATTTTCTCCACGAAATTATACGAAATTATGTTTTTACACTTTGTTAAATAAAAGTTAAATGAAAAATTGTATACAAAAAATAAATGATTTGACGGAAATCACCTGGTGATCTTCAGTGTTGTCATTTCGCATTGCATGAATTTCGTAACATTAAAGCGTTTTCCTAACAAAAATAATTGATTGTATCAATTTTCATGATAAATATTTTTATTTGACTAAAATATTCTTACCTCATAAATAAGGTCAAGTTGGTCACAAAATTTGAACTTGATACTTATTGTGAGTTTGATCTCTAAATTGTATTTTTTTTCCATTATTTTGATACATTACATTTTTTTTAATTTGTCATTTAAATTTTTTTTTTTTGCTTATTTGATACAGTTGTTTACGTTTATATCTGTGTGTTTTTTAAAGCAATATGGTAAGGTCCATTTAACATTGTTTACATGTTTCATGTTTTTCTTCTTAATTTCCATTGGCCTTCAAATATATATGTTAGTTCACTATAACTTACATGAGCAATAAACTTTCTTTAATGTTCATGCAAATTTCAAGTGCTAATTAATAAACTTTACAAAGAGGTTTGCAAAAGTATTAGTCCTAAGAATAATGTATTCGATCTACTAAAAAAAAGTATTTCATGTACATAAACATTTGAAACAATCAAGAATAAAAGTATAAATTATGAAGGTTTGATTATTACTTAAAAATGAATTCTTTCTTTCTTGTTTTCCTTTTTTCAACCACGACTTAGTATATTGTATGTCTTAAACAAAAAATATGTAGGTTATTGATCATAGAAAATTTGAGCCATTCATAGGCCAAGATTAGTAAATTTCTTGGCAACTAAGAGTCCTTATTGCACATTCATAATCTTTAAAGACTTATATTCAATATCTTAGCTTTCAATTTTTATACCCATTTTTGTCATATTTAAAATGTTTATTATGCTCTAATAGCTAGATTAATATAATGATCTAATTTGAAATGGTGAAAATTTTTGATATTTTGATGTTAAATAATTAAACAACCTGAAAAGGCATACCTAACAAAGTAAATGTTGAATTATATAGCTTGGTGTACTTTTCGACCCACCCTCCCCTAATTAAAATTTTCAATTTTACTAATTTTAATTGTTTAAAAATTATTATAAATACTTAAAAAAATTTGAGTACTTTCTTGAAATTTTAAACTTTTAAAAATTAAGAATAATTGAGGTAAAATAATTAAATTCAAATATAGTAATTTAAATTATTTAAAAATTATTATAAATATTTTTTTGAAATTTTAAACTTTTATAAAATTTTATAAATACTTTCTTGAAACCAAAAATAGTTAAGATTAAATAATTAAATTCAAATATACTAATTTTAATTATTTAAAAATTGTTATAAATGATTTATTAACATTTAAATTTTAAAAAATATTATAAATGTTTTCCTAAAATTGGGAATAGTTAGGTTAAAATTTATTAATTTTATTTTTTAAAATTTGTCATAATGCTTTCTTTAAAATTTTAAAGTTTAAAAAATTTTATAAATGTTTTATTGAAACTGAAAATATTTGAGATTGAATAATTAAATTTAAATTTACTAATTCTAAGGATAAAATTTAGATACAGTATCTTAGGTACTATTAGTGCCGTTCTCCAATCAGAATTAGAAATTCACCTTGATAATCTGCATAATAAAAACATGCATTAAAAGATTTTGTAGAGTCTCGAGGTAAATCTCCAATTCTAATTGGAGAATACTTAAGGTACTGTATCTAAGTTTTGTCCTAATTCTAATTATTTAAAAGTTGTTATAAATGTTTTCTTCAAATTTTAAATTTGTAAAAATGTTATAAATGTTTATTGAAACTAGTAATATTTGAAGGTTAAATTAGTAATTTTAAATTGATTAATTTTAGTTATTTAAAAAATATTATAAATATTTTCTTGAAATTTTAAAATATGTTATAAATACTTTCACTCTTCAAAGGGGAAATAGTGTAGGATTGCATTGAACAAGATTATCTTCAAAGGAGGATACCTATGGGGAATTAAAAAGGAAAAATAGTGTAGGATTTCTTAAATTAGAAAATATTTGTAGCATCATAAAAAAACTTAAAATTCAAATTTATAGTTGTAATGGAAAATAAACACATTAAGTTGTCCTATATTTTTTCTTATTAATTAATGAATAAGTTCATATCTAATTGATATGTTCTTCTTCTATCATAATATAGTAAATTAATTTTCTTATTACGAAAATTTTAATTTAGTTAAGATCTTTTTTCGTCAAAATTAGAAATTAACAAAAATTGTCAATATAAATTTTTATACATACAAAAAAATTCAATAATTTTTCATGTGTCGCACGGGGTTCACGCTCTAATTAAAATAAATATAATACTCTCCCTTGTTATATTATTACTGGATAACTGGAATACTGGATATGAAGTATGGCTGAATTAACCAACTAACCAAATCCCGCAATCCATAGCCAAGGGCGAGGAGAGAAATGGAATTTTGATACAGCAAAATGAAAGAAAACTACGTTTAAATAATGAATTTAAAGGGCAAGGTAAAGTTTTTATTTTTAAATAAAAAATTATATGATATTTACAAGAAAAAAAATGAGATGATAAGAGAATTTTATCATAATTTATATTTTCTTTATTTTATTTTAAAAGAAAATAGACTATACATTAACAATATAAAATAGTTTTATACTATACTTAAATATACTTTTGGTCTTGTATCTTTTTATTAAAATTCACTTTGATCTTTTATCTTTTAAAAGATTCATTTTAGTTCTTTAATTCTCAAATTTGAGTCAATGTTGTCATTTCATTAACGGTGATTGTTTTCGATTTTGAGACACAATTTTAAATCATTTTTGATTGATTCAAGATCTAAAACTTATTTCATTATATTCATTTATATGAAAACTTTAAAACCCAATTAATGTTCAAACCAAAAAGAGTCATTAACATGGTAAAAAATGTATGAAAAGTGATCCTACGAGCAACCAAAAAAGAATCTGGTATTAGATTTTTCAGTTTTTTAGTTGCTTGTGAGACTCACTTTTCACAAGTTTTTTATCATGTTTATGGCCCTTTTTAGTTTAAACATTAGTTGTGTTTTATAATTTTCATGTAGGTGAATCTAATGGAGTAAGTTTCAAGTCTTGATTTGATCAAAAAAGGGTTCATAATTGTGTCCCAAAATCGAAAACAATCACTGTTAACGAAAGGACAACATTGACTCAAATTTGAGAGTTGAAAGACCAAAATGAATCTTTTAAAAGATAAAGGACCAAAACAAATTTTAATAAAAAGAGAAAGGACTAAAAGTATATTTAAACATTTACACTATTATCCAATTACAACCTACTATTTATGGTAAGTTTATTGACTTTGATAATAACTACCTTAAAAATTACACTAAAGTTGATTTTTGAGTGGTTAATAGTATAAATTTTTTTACACTGACAGTACACAGTAATTACATTCTTATTTTAAATAAAATAAAAAATTTACATAAAATAAAAAATTTTGACCACATACAGATGAAAAGTAGGGAAGAACTTGGTAAGGATTCAGATCTTTTCCAATAATTCCTTCTCTAGTAAATTCTCTTCGTTATTTCTATCTCTTCATAATTCCTCTCTTTCTGTATCATCTGGTAACTCTTTTTTTCATTTTTTGTATTTTCTCTCCTTTGTCTTTTAAGCTACAGAAGGAAGAACGAACAAGAGTATCCAATTGGAGATGAAGGGATAGAGAAATTTCTAGACACAAATAAGTAGTATAAAATAAAATAACACAATGGGTCCACTTTTATGACTCCCTTCTTCCTTCCCACCTTCATAATCCCATCTGCCGTTGGTTGACAAGTAACGCTCCTTTCTTTTGGCTCAGAGGCATTGATTAATATTTAATATGGTTCGTTAGCAGTGGCATTGATGACTCATTCCGTTTTATTACTTTTACAATATAATTTAGATATAATTCGTAAGGTATTTTTTATTTCATTTTTTAATTAAAATTGAACTTTCACTTCAAAAGTTTATATAATAAATGTTTATATCAAATATCAGTATAGATTTTTAAGGTTAAACTCTAATTTCAATTAGAAAATAAAACCAAAAATATTTAAGAAACTGTATTTAAATTTTATATTTACTTTAATTTAATTTAAGGTTAATTTTGATAAGTTTAAAGTTAGAATTAGACTTGATATTTTTTTAAAAAATATATTCAAGTTATATTTTGAAGTGTATGGTTTTCTTTAGAAAATATTTTTTTTAGAAATTACATATCATGTATTGATAACAAATTTTTTTCTTAATTCAAAAATATTTTACATAACATAATATCATATTTATATTTATATTATTTATTTTAAAATATATTTTCAATTATTTAATTCTATAAATTAATTGTATATAATTTTAAAATTAATATATTATGCTAATAATTTTAATTAATTCAATTTTATTCTATGAAAAAGCAAGTCTTAATTGGGTCAAATTTGAATTCAATAAGTGATCTTATTAAAATTTTGAGTCAATTAATAGAGTTAAATTAACTTGATGAAAATATTTAGGATTAAATATATTTTTGATATCTCAAAATATAGCGATTTTTGTTTTTAGTCTCTTATATTTTTTCAAGCATTTTTTGTTCCTTGTTTATTTTCCAGTCAAGACCAATAGCCCCTACTGTTAACTTTGAACCATTAACTAATAATGTGGCAGCAACATAAACACATCAACACTTGCCACGTGGATTATTAAGGTGAGGTGTATGCTACATAATTAAATTATTATTTTACTAATTAAATATTTATTAAAATTTTAAATTAGTTGAATTAATATTTGTAATTAATTAAATTAAATTTTAAACATCAGAAATAAAATAGGATCTAGGGAATTGAAAGGTGTAACACCCTGATTTGATTAATAATAATTACAAGAAAAATATAATTTAAATCATAAAATTTAATTAAATAATTTTTTTGTGAATTTCTATGCAATTTCCAGTAGTTAATTCAATTGAAACTTCAACTGTGTTGTGAAATAGACAGTAAAAGTTTCTACTAATTTTTGTGAGCAGGTAATCAAATATTTTATAGAAATTAATATAATTAATCAATATTAATCACAATTAAGCTTCTATAAAATTTTAGATTAATTTTGACACTCTAGAATAAAATAATTTTATTTTATTTGGTGTCAAATGCATGCTTTATAAAGAGCTTTTTTGGAGTAGAAAAATACTAGGAATTAATTCCTACATATATTTAATGACTAATATACCCCTTCTATGTCATTAGAGTGTTAATTAGACCATTAGAAACATTAATCTCCATTAATGAAGAAACTTAAACCAAAATAGAAATATGTTTTTTTTGTCTTCCTCCCACACACTTACACAATCACCAAAGGAGCTTACAATTTGAATAAATGAACCCCAAACATTTTAGCTTCTCTCATCCTTTATTCTCTCAATTTGTTGTTTTGTGAGAGCTCAAAGCTTCAAGCTTCCAAACTCATCACCTTCAAGACCCCAAAAGCTTCCATTTTTCACCATTGTTCAAGCATTTGCTAAGCTTTTCCTCACCTCTTTTCTTCTATCCTTATATGCATACTTTCGTTCACATTCTCATCATCTTCTTTTGCTTTTCCTCTTCTCTTTTAGATCCAAGAAGCTTGAGTATTGGTGATTTGGTTGCAAGGAGACATTTTGTTGGTCATTTTTCAAGCTTCCTACAAGTTTTCTTCAATATTTCAAGAGGATCTTCAAAAATAAGGGAAGCTTGCCCTAAGACCCTCTATATGTGGTTGTTACTGTATGAAAATGTTTGATGATTATTTTCTTCTTTGAAAATGTGTTCTTGGTGGATATTAAGCTTAAAGTTGTGTATATGCTCATATGTTCATTTGGATTCAAAAAGCTTTTATTTTTTTTCTTGCTGCCCTATTATCGCACTAAATCCATGTTCGATGTTTAATGGATGTTATAGTTGTGTTCAAACTATGCTTCCATGATTTATTATGTACTATTGGTGACTATATGCTTTGGTGTGGGTATGGGATGATTTAAGTGCATAAAGTTTAAGACTTTGAAAAATTTTGTAACACTGTCATTTTCTTAATGCATGATTAAGTGGTTTAATAACTAAAAAGTGGAAATTTGATATGTAATCTAGGCGATTAAAAGAGATAAATGAATTGTTGTTATGTACGGTATGTTGTATGTGATGATGGTTATGAGTTGTTGGTTTGAAATTATGGTTTGAATTTAGGAAGTTTGAGATATATGCTTGAGCCAATTTGAATATGTTGTGAGGATGATTTTGGATTTTTGAGAGAAAATAGTTAATTAGACCAGTTTTGAGATAAAGGAAGTGGCTTGGTGAGGTTTGAGCCTCAGTTAGTCAAAAGTTCGTGTGAGAGCTTCGGGGAGATCAGATATATAAAGGAAGGGGAGGGATTTCCCCTCATTCCTCCATTCTCTTTGTCTCTCTACACTTTCTCTCTAGAAATTTGAAGTTGATAAGTGTGTTAGAGGAATTCCAGGCTCGACTTAGTGATTGTGGTAAGGAAAGGAACGATCCTAGATAGATTTGGCTCAAGAATACCGATTCTCAAGGAACCTAAATTCAGATTCAAGAACTTTTAGAGGTAAGAGAAGCTTACAAATCAGTTATTTGTGTTAATAACTGTTGGTATGTTGATTTCTTGCCTTGTGATCGGTTGAATCTCTATGGATGTTGCCATTTGTTGGATTTGGGGTGAAAATGGGTTTTGGGAGAAATTTTGAGATTTGGATGAGAAATTGATGATTTTGTGAGGAAATGTTGAATTGATTGTATGATTTGATTTGTATCAACTTGGTTGAGGTGGATTGAGGTTGTTGGAACACCATTGATTTGAAAATCTATGTTAATTGGTTGAAAAAGTTTAGTTTTCTTTGAAGAGAATCGCATTTTTTTTATAAATCGTCGCAAATAATCGATTATGAGCATTTGATAATCAATTATCTAGAGTTTTAGAAACTTTTTTCGTGATTTAGTTTTGAAATAATCAATTATGCAGTTGGATAATCGATTATCTACTGTTCAAGAAAAAAATATTTTTGGTTTTGCTTCGAAAATAATCGATTATGGAAGCCCATAATCAATTATCTCTGTTGAAAAAGAAAATCTGATGCATTTTTGCTACAGTACATAATCCATTATTCCAGATTTGAATGTACTATGTCAAATTTTTAAAGTTTTCATCCCAAAATGTGAAATTTTATGAATTTCAAGGTTTGTTAATTCTCCAAATGGTTTTAAAAAAGGTTTTGGTTTTCTAATTGTAGTTGATTGTTGGATTGGTTGTGAAGTGGAAGGTTGCTTAGATAAGACCTCTACTTGTTATGTATGATATTGTTTCTCGCAAGGTGGGCTACTTAGATAAGGCCTTACTTGTTGATTTTGATTGAGGCCAAATTGGGGTCGGTATGGTGTTGATGGATGTTGAGTGGCCGTGTGAGGTAGCTGACGATGGACTTTTTGCCACTAGTTGTATTGATATACATATATACGTGTTGTATGTTTATTGGTTATGGTTGAGTGGTTGATGGTGTGAGTGGTCATGTGAGGTAGCTGACGATGGACTTCTTTGCCACTAGTTGTATTGATATACATATATACATGTCGTATGTTTATTGGTTGTGGTTGAGTAGTTGATGGTGTGTAGTACATGCATTCATGCATAGTTAGCGGCTGAGGTAACTGACGATGGACCTCATGTCATGGTGTGGGTAGGCACATAAGTTGGATGGTGACCAGAGTTGGAACTTAGATGGGCCTCCAACCTAGTGCTAGATAAGACGTGGGGCAGCTGACGATGGACCTTTAGGGATAAGTGGATGGGCGACTTTGCAGGAGGCAAAGGTGATGCAGGCCTTGTGTTATGATAAGCCACCACCCACATACACTTATCCTGACAAACCATTAAGCTTATCCGCATATCAGAGTTTGACAATCCCTAAATAGTGCTTAGATAGGCCACAGTAGAAGGTGAGACTTAGCTGATCGCTCAATATGTTGTAAATTTCTCGAGAGTCGTATCATTATGCATTGACATAGTTGTGACAGATTGGTTGTGATATGGAGTTCTGGATTGAGAACTCTTTGCCATGTAAATGACTGCTTTATATATGTACATCTGTATGTAGATGTTGAGAACTCTAGATATATAATGGTGTGCCACATACTTGTGGTTGAATATTGGGAATTGTTGATGATTTCCAACATCATATGCTTTGCCGTTGATTTAGTAAGCTTACCCTTGCCGTGTTTTGTTGTTGTTGGTTGTCCTGTTGTTGCTGTGTGCGTGATGTGCTTGTGATGATCACATCTATGGCGTAGGAGTAGACGGCGATGACTTCAGTGGACTCGGCTGACCCAGAGATGATGGTGGAGTTACTTGCGAGACAACTCATTTTGTTTTGGGAGTGTTGTTCTGTATAGTTATTCTTTTGATGGGATTGTATAGATTGACCAGCTGTAGAGAGTGAGTTTTGTATCCCGCTTCCGGGTGATGTATATTTTGATATGTTTGATATGGGCTGGTGTTATCCCATTGTTGTGTATGACATGATGATGACAAATATACAGATATGCATGTATGGTACCAAGAGAGATAGGTAGATCTCTTAGTTGATGTGTATGACCTATATACAGACATGATGTTGAATTGATTTTATTCACCCGATAGGTGGATGAGGTGCATGTTTAGTAGGGTTGTTTAGTAGCGACAGTTGGATCGTTAGATTTCATAAGACACAAACCCAAAAAGAAAATCTTGTACCATGGCCATGTTTTGGGACCTCTAGATTGTGTGGAATAAGCCATCTTGGCTACTAGACAGAAGTGAGAACCTTGCCCTAAAAACCCTAAGTAAAAGTTTAATCTCTAAAACTAAAGAAAAATGACACCTTTGCATAAAACAGTGGCTTAAATGAAATTTTATACCTTAATACAACAACATTAACTTGAGTTACAAAGGGCATACGGGAATAGGTGCAACCATCTATATGTTCTATAAGTCAAGTGCAACCATCTATACCTTAGCCTGAGTGGTTAACGATTTTACTAGATGTTATTTTACTTCTAGTTGAGTGTGTGCTTGATCTTATAGCCAAGATGCTTCTAATGTGGGACAAGCTTGTGTTTTTCTATCCTATATTGAGAGGACAAGATTTGGCAAAAACCATTTCTAAGAACATCCATGTTTTTAACCGATTTCTTCATAATATGGGTTGCACCATTTCCCTACGCCTTTCAAATCCCTAGATCGATTTTATTCTAATTCTAATATTTACAAATATTAATTTAATTAATATAATAATATAATAATTATTCAATTAAGAAAATATAAATTTAATTATGTGGTAGACACCTTACCTTACTAATTCAAATGCCAGGTGCTAATGTGTCTATGTTACTGCCATATCAATAGACAACAATTTAGAGTTAACAACCTTTGCAAGAAAACACGAAATAAGAGAAGGCAAAAAGTGACGGCCATAAGATTGTCATAAATAGTGACAACTTGGTTGTCTCTATGCTGACATAAGCCATCACAAAGCCAATGTTTCTTAAAAAAAAAAAAAAACTATATGTGACGGCACAATTGTCGCTATAGAATAATTTTTTAAAAATATATATTTTTTAAATATAAGCAACGGTTAGGCCGTCTCTATCAATAATATTATAAAAATATATATTTAATTACAAGCAATGGTCTAGTCGCCACTTACTTTTAAGTGCCAAAACGATTCTATTCTCCTGCCCAATATTTTGGTCTCTTACTTTTGCCCTCCCTATTTTTTTAAAATTTAAATGTAAGCGATGGTTTAGCTGTTGCTACGAAGCATGTCGCCTGTGCGTTACTTGTTTCACTTTTTTATCATCACCCTTTCCCATTCCCCTTTACTTTGCGAGGTTTCACCCTCCTCATCCCCTTCTTCTTTTTTGTTCTCTATTTTATTTCTCTTGTTGGTAGTTGATGGCTATAGGTGGCTTGCAGCGATGGCTTGTGACAATGCCAGTGGATGCTTGCAATGGTTCTCTCTTTCTTTTCTCTTTTTTCTTTTTATCTTTTGGAATTGTTCTTCTTTCTTGCGATCGTGACTTGATAGTTGTTGGTGTTTGAGTGGCTAGTTATGTAAGTGGCAGTGGCAGAGGCTTTGTTTGCAAGTGGCAGTGGTTTTTGGTGGCTTTGTTTGCAAATGGTTTGGGGTGGCTTTGTTTGGGATGGTAGTGGCAGTGGTTTAGGAGTGGTTGTTTGGGTGGTGTGGTGGTTTAGGGGATTGATGACTGTGGAGATGACAGTGGTGTGTGATGGTTTTGGGGAAAGTGGTAATTTGGGTGAAAAAAGAGAACAACGCCAAAAACGATCGTGATTTTTTTTGTTCGATGGTCACCCTTTTGCGTTGACATAAACGATGGTTTGACTATCGTTTTTAATCATCGACCACTTTTTGCTGGCACAAACTATTTTGTGTTGAGGTCGTTAGTGACAGTCAAACGGTTGTCGCTTTGCAGATGATAAAAGCGAAAAAGTGACAGCTTTTGGCCATTAGTGTCAGCTTTGGGTTGTCGCTTTCTCTTCGATCTATTATAGTGAGCAAGGACTAATTGTCTTGGAAGAAAATAAGCAAGAGACCAAAAATACTTGACAAATTTATGAGAGACTAAAAATAGAACTCGCTATATTTTGAGAGACCAAAAACATATTTAAGCCAAATATTTACATAACATATTAATAAATTGAGATGACAGTTCATAATTTTTATTATGTAAAATATTTTTTAAATACTTTCTTTGACCTAATTTAATCTCAAAAATAAATTATTAAATAATCTCGTCGACATAAATAATGATTTTTTTTTATAAAAAAGCTGTAAAATAATTATCCACTTTGTTTCTCTGTATTTAATAGTTCATTTTGCTTCACACTAATCACATAACTATGCATTTTAACTTTAATATAAACAAAGATTTATGATCACAAGTAAAACATAAATAAGTTTCCAACGCAATAAATATGTAGAGCATGCCATTCATTAAACTTGCAAGTATAAATATTTAATTTGATTCAATTTATTTGTAAATCCTGCTTATAGGATTTCTACAACCAAACTCCTAAAGAAACTGAGGTGGAGCAGCTACAAAAGCCTCCCTCTTATTTCCATGTTTCAAATTCTGAAGAGGTAGTTGTTTCAAGGAAAAGCAAGAAAGAGAGGATTTATATTTGTGGAACCATTAAAGTTATGAATCATTTTATGAAGTGATTTATTTAAACAAATCATACGAGAACCATGTTAATTCTTCTCATCCGTTTGAACTAGTTGCGGTCTATATCTTCATTATCATTGTAGGTCGAGTTCCTCGTAAGTCAAATTAAACAAGAAAGATGATTTCATTCTCAATTTAAAAAATGTTAAAGTCAGATCTACGACGACTTCTTCCACAATTCTCGGAAAGGAAATTCCGAAGAAAAGGAAGCGGGAAACAAACCATAACTTATAATAAAGAAACTAGACAATACATTCCATACTGATTCCGAATCTTAAAACATTAACTATCTTCATATTAAATTTAAATAAGGGGGTTAAGGATTTATTTTATTATTAGTAAGTTACATAATTTTTCTTACTTTATATATCTCATACTCTATATTTTGTATTCTTTTAAAATATTACTAATACATGTACCTGTGCAATGCACGAGACAAATTATGAATTGGAGAGTAATATTGGATATTTTTTTAAAGAGGTTTAAATTTAAATTTTGAAAAAAATATCATGTTACAAAAATTAATATAACATGATAACAGAAATTCGTTTTAGCTTGCTATGATTAGGTATAAACATGCTTCAAAGTCAAAAAGGAGAGCAAATTATGAAGAAAAAATGATACAAAGAAATTAAGAATACATTACTGAGAAGTATATGAAACAATAATCAAAACAACATGGTATTATCAATATCTACATTGATACCAACTCATAATAAAAAAGATAAAATAATAGTTAAGATAACAGAGCATCACCAAAAGGACATATATTTAAACTTTATGAACATAATCATCTTAATCTATTTTTATTAAATAACAATATATATTATTCTTAACACTATTTTTGATGAATTAAATATCCCCTCTTCTAAATTAATTATAATTTTATAATTTGCTATAATTAATATGCTAAATTGTCCTTTATTTTGCCAATCATAATAATCAAATTTTAAAAATTAAAATATTATAGTTGATTTAAATTCTTTACTCTACCATTAATATATTAATATATCTCTTAATTTATTTTACATGATTTTTGTAATTAATATGCTGAATTACCTTTTATTTTGCCAATCATAATAATCAAATTTGAAAGTTAAAATATTAGAATTGATTTAAATTTTTTACTTTGCCATTAATGTATCATTTAATATATAAAGTTGATCATTATTTTTTTTTTCTAATTAAATTACTTTACACTTCACTCTATCATTAATATGACACACCCATTGTTAAGATATTTACATTTCTTATATTTACATAAGTTTATGTATATTATGCTGGATTATCCTCTATTCTGTCAATCATAATAATCAAATTTTAAAAGTTAAAATATTAGAGTTGATAATTTGTTTCCTTTTTTATTAAATTACTTTTTCAAAATTTTGTGGAATGTTTCCTACTAATTGTAGTAATTTTGTATGTAATTCTTTGAAAGGTTTCTAATGACTTCAAAACAATTTATGACAATTTTAAAATTATTACAGACCAAATTAAAAAAATATGATTAAATATATAATTAAAAAATTAATTGTAAAACCTATTTGAAAATTGGTAAATAATTCGTAAATAATCATATAATTTGAAAACAATTTAATATATTACTTGTTTTAAACTCGAGCTATACTTTGAATAATTTATCATCTTAGTATATTTTTATTAAAGACTAATATATATTATTCTTAACATTGTTTTTAATAAATTAAATATTCTCTCTTTTAAATTAATGATATTTTTATAATCTTCCATAATTAATATGCTGAATTACCCTTTATTTTGCTAATCATAATAATCAAATTTTAAAAGTTAAAATATTAGAGTTAATTTGAATTCTTTACTTTGCTATTAATATATTAATATACCTCTTAATTTATTTTGCATGATTTTTGTAATTAATATGTTGGATTACCTTTTATTCTACCAATCATAATAATCAAATTTTGAAAGTTAAAATATTAGATTTGATTTGAATTCTTTACTTTGCCATTAATGTATCTTTTAATATATAAAGTTGATGATTATTTTTCCTTTCTAATTAATTAGAGTTGATGATTATTTCTGATTGAATTAATATATATATATATATATATATATATATATATATATATATATATATATATATTCACTTTACACTTTACTATACTATTAATATGACACACCCATTAATAAGATATTTATATGCCTTATATTTACATAATTTTATATTTATATATATATTATGCTGGATTTATTCTACCAATCATAATAATCAAATTTTGAAAGTTAAAATATTAGAGTTGATAATTTTTTCCCTTTTTTATTAAATTACTTTAGAAAAATTATGTGAAATATTTCATGCTAATTGTAATAATTTCTTATGCATTATTTGAAAGGTTTCTGACAACTTCAAAACAATTTATAATAGTTTTAAAATTCTTAGAGACTGAATTAACAAAGAAATGATTAAATACTCAATTAATAAAATAATTTTAAAACCTATTTAAAAATTGATAAATAATTTGTAAATAATCATATAATTTGAAAACAATTTAATATATTTTTTGGTTTAAACGTTAGCTATACTTCAAATAATTTATCATCTTAATTTATTTTTATTAAAGACTAATATATATTATTCTTAATGTTGTTTTTAATAAATTAAATATCCCGTCTTTTAAATTAATTATATTTTTATAATTTTCCATAGTTAATATGCTGAATTATCCTTTATTTTGCCAATCATAATAATAGAATTTTGAAAGTTAAAATATTAGAGTTGATTTGAATTAATTCTTTACTCTGCCATTAATATATTAATATATCTCTTAATTTATTTTACTTGATTTTGGCGATTAATATGTTGCATTCCCCTTTATTCTATCCATCATAATAATCAAATTTGAAAGTTAAAATATTAAAGTTGATTAGAATTCTCATTCTGCTATTAATGTATCTTTTAACATATAAAATTGTTGATTATTTTTCTTTCTAATTAAATTAATTTACTCTACCTTTAATATAGAACACTCATTGATAAAATATATTACATATATTATGTTGGATTACCCTTTTTCTTGCCAAAATATTTAATCGAATTTTGAAATTTAAAATATTAGAGTTGATAACTTGTGTCCTTTTTCATTAAATTATTTTAGAAAAATTCTTTGGAAGGTTTCTTGCTAGATGTAGTAATTTTATATGCAATTCTTTGAAAGGTTTTTGATGACTAAAATTTCCAACCATAAATATTTAAACATCAATTGAACCATATCTAAGAAATCTTGAAAACCTAAAATTTCCAACCGCATGCTCTCATTAATGTTTACATACAATACCTCATAATCATAAAGAAATTCAAAATGAAGAACATCATTCACTGTGAGATTCTTCTTCTTTACGAACTCATATCAACCAACAATAATATATCGTTTGTTACGTCTTCTCTCATGTCCCTTGAGCATGCATTCATACATCATCCTCTTTTAATTGAGAATTCAAATGGACAAGACCTGCCATCCTAAAAGAAGGTATAAATAACAAAGTAAAAAGTTGTAATAAAAAAGGAAGCAGTACGAATGAGAAAAACAAAATTCAATAAAATGCAAAATTTTATGAAGAAAAAGTAAGAATAACGAAAAAAAATATTATATGAATAAATAATTGTAGATGAATAAATAATAATAATAAGAAGAAGAAGAAGTAAGAATAACAAAAAAAAATAAAAAAATTATAAGGCACAAGCTAAACACAAGAAGGGAGTTGAATTGTGTTAAGGCCAATTTTCGCAATCCTTTAGACCTTTTTAGAATAAGCTTAATAAATAAATCTGGATCAGAAAGATTTTCAAAACGTTTTAAAGAAGGTAGACGAAAGAAGAAAGAACAAATAAAATGGCACATAGATTTTATACTGGTTCGTCTCACCCTAGAGACTACGTCCAATTCTTGGCAACAACTAAGTTCCACTAACTTTACACATTATAAGTATTCTTTCCACAAGCCTCTTCAGGCTCAAACTAAGTAGTCTTTCACTTGTCTCTCCAAGCAAACAACCAAGTATTCTTTGAAACAAAGCCTCTTTAGGCTTCAACCAATCTCGTAAAGAAAGAGATTTGTGTGAGTTTACCTCACTGAGTTTAATGTCTTATCAGACGAATAAACAATGAAGTTCAACTACAGATATTCAAAACTATTTTTGCAAAGGCTTTTTGTTTTATCAAAGCAGTTATGAGTATTTTGATTCAACAGCAAATATATCAACAACACTTGTAAATTTTTTTAACAACAACTTGAAGGAGGTCTCTTCTTCTATTTATAGGCTTCTCCAAAAGTATCCGTTGAGTATTTTGTAGGAGACGGCCTTCGTCTGATGAAGAGAGTTGTTGGAGCATTAATTGTTGCATTTAGTGCTTTTTACCAACTTGTCATATGATAAGATAAAGCAGCTTGCTTATCTTTTCTATTCTTGCACTCAATCTTTTAGTAGTTGTCATGTCTGCTTTCCCATTCTGTCAATCGCACACATATTCCTTCTTTTTCGCTGACTTTCCTCGAAAGTAGGTGTCTAGGCTTTATACATATTGAGGTAGCTTTGCGCTCTGATTGATATGCAGATCTTTTAAGAGCATAGACATTGTCCGTAAGCTTTGTTAGTTACATAGTTTATACATATAAAGATAAGACGATATTCAATTTTAAAAACATCGTCAGACGATATACTGCGAACTAGAGATCAAACGATAATGTAAGCGCGACGATAAAGTGAATTCACACACTTTTAACTGTTTGTTATTATCAAAATACTTACGAGCTACAAATTCGTCCTTTATTTTAACAAAAACCTAAAACACAACCTTTGTTGAGACGATTAAGACATTGCAAAAGAGTAGGGAAGTGGAAAAGTAATGGATAGAGAAAAATACCCCAGTATATATAAGGTATAAGAATGATATTTGTGCTTCCAAAAAATTAACTTACCGTTACTAATTAATTCGCTTGCACAATTTTCCTTTTTCAAATGTTAATGCATTTAATAGTATATATTGAATTCAAAGAATTAACGTATCAATGCTTTAGAAACCCTACAAATTGATTCTTTAAAATTGAATCAATTCTACTTAGCTAATAATATTGAATTTGTACTAAAGTGTATTGATTTATTGATTAGAATTAGCCAATTATATGATTTCAAATTATAATTTCAAATTTTAAATAATTATAAAATAATAGATTGTTCGAATTTGAAATTATCTCGCTAAGTCAATTTATGTTTTAATGAGTAGTATCTTTATTTATTTATTTATTCAAATTCAAATTTGATTTGAATTCATTTAAATTTATTTATTCAATTCTATTTAGCTAATAATGTAGATGTTTATTTATTATATCATTCAATATTTTCAAATAATTATAAATAATTATTATACTCATTTAAATTTATATATTCTACTTAGGCTTTATTTATTAGAATAAGCCAATTATTTGATTTCAAATTATAATTCAATTTCAATATATTCAAATTTCAAATAATTATGAGTAATAGATTGTTCAGATTTATGTATAAATAATTCCGATATAAATGATTAAAATCAACCAATTATTAGTATATTAATTTATTATTATATATTATGTAAATAAAAATATTTTATTTGTTTAAGCTGTTATGTATTATATTAAAATACTAATTTATTATTTCTTTAAGAATATTCTTATTTATTTAAGAAAAAATATTTACTAATGCTTTAGAAACTCTACACACTGATTCAAATTCATTTAAATTGATTCTTTAAAAATGAATCAAGTCTACTTAGCTAATAATATTGAATTTGTACTAAAATATATTGATTTATTGATTAGAATCAGTCAATTATTTGATTTCAAATTATAATTTTAAATTTCCAATAATTATAAATAAAATCATTATGAAAATATTAATCAATTAAATTTTAAATTACTTTTATTTACATAATACGTAATAGACTAATATATTTTGACTAATTCTAATAATTTATATTCAAATCTGAACAATTTATTACTAATAATTATTTGAAATTTGAAATCAAATAATTGGCTGATTCAAGCAATAAACATCAGAAACCCTAATGTCGCCAATTAATGCACTAAAAACCTTAATGTTGCTCATAAATCCTTTAAAAATCTTACCTTATATATATATATATATATATATATATATATATATATATATTAGATAATAGACTCATATACTAATAATCAATGTTTTAAGAATTGGACTGATTATTGATTTGGTCGAATTACTAGGTCACTAGTTGAACTAGTGAATCACTGGATGAACCGCATGAATTGGTATAGGTGACATAATAATTAAGGTTATGTATATATATAATTTTTGTCAAGTGACAACTTAATAGGTGCGTTGGTTTATTGGTATGATGCAAGGTTAAAGTTTTTGCATGCCACGGGGTTCGATTCTAACAGTGTTAATTTTTATATTTTCCTTGAAACCAGACCAGCCCACAACTTTGGTTGACACCTTGGGTCATATGCGACGTCAACTTAGCATGCTTGTCACGTTGGGTCGTGCAACAAAATAATTACAATGCTTTAACTGGTCTGCTCAGGACCAAGTTACACCAATGTAATCCGATTTCTAATCGATTTAATGGGATTACATCTGAGTGGTTAGCATAATCGATCTAACATTTAACTCAATCTAGTCATATATTCGGTTCCCGGTCAGATCGGCCGATCCAAGCCGAGTTTTAAAACACTACTAATAATTGGTTGATTCTAATTATTTATATTCAAATTATTTCTATTCAAATTTGAGCAATTTATTACTAATAATCATTTGAAATTTGAAACTATAATTTGAAATCAAATAATTGGCTGATTCTAATCAATAAACGTCAAAAACCCTAATGTCGCTAATCAATGCACCAAAAACCCTAATGTCGTTCATAAATGCTTCAGAAACCCTATAAAACCTTACTTTTATATTTATAAATAAATATATAAATATTTCTAATAATTATAAATAAAATCATTATGAAAATACTAATCAATTAAATATTAAATTACTTTCATTTACATAATATATAATAAACTAATATACTAATAATTGGCTGATTCTAATTATTTATATTCAAATTATTTCTATTCAAATTCGAACAATTTATTACTAATAATTATTTGAAATTTGAAATTATAATTTGAAATCAAATTATTGGCTGATTCTAATTAATAAACATCAAAAACCCTAATGTCGCTCATAAATGCTTTAGAAATCCTACAAAACCTTATATATATATATATATATATATATACTAATATTTTAATAATTGGCTGATTCTAATCATTTATATTCAAATTATTTACATTCAAATCTGAATAATTTATTACTAATAATTATTTGAAATTTGAAATTATAATTTGAAATCAAATAATTGGCATTCTAATCAATAAACATCAGAAACCCTAATGTCTCCAATTAATACACCAAAAACCTTAATGTCACTCATAAATGCTTTAGAAATCCTACAAAATCTTACTTTTATATATATAAAGATTACGTACTTAATTAACCTTAATTTAAATTTACATTTTAACATGTTATATCAAATTAATAAACATAGAGATGACATGTCTTTAATTTTAATAACTTATTTTAAAAATTTCTTCTTCAATTTCAAATATTTTATTTTTTTAATTTAATTTTATCTAATAAAATAAAATCTTTAATTATTATTGACAATAAAATCATCTTATATTATATTTTTTCTTAAAATATGTGATTTCATTATTTATTTAATAATATTTTTTTTATTTTTAAATTTTACATAATTCTAAAAATACCCATACAAAATACAATGCACAAAAAATATGCTATTGTTATAAATTGTTTCAATTAATTGTTCCTTATTAGCAATCAGTTATACACGTAAAATTTCATCAGTCACTAGTAATTTTCAACATTTAAAAGTGTATTTGAAAAGCCATTTGCATCATTACAAATGAGCATTCGCACTTTCTAAAATATAAAATGAAAAAGTAACATCTTATATCTGTGGTTGTTCAACGTCCACTCAAAATGATTTTGACTGATAACCAAACACACACTTATTCGTGAAAAGTGTCCCTTCAACACACTCAAAAGAAAAGGACTTATAAAAAAAAAAAAAAAAGACTTGTTATTTTTCCCGTTCATGTCAGCTACCGCAATATTTGTATATAATTCAAATTTCAAAAATACCAAGCCGAAGGGGATAGAGACCCCTTTGATTGGCTGAGTATTGGGAAGCACTTTTCCCCTTGGTTTACATTCTTTTGAAACCTGGAAAATATGAAGTTATTATCTATGTGCACCAACTTGTCACCAAAGTAATGGTGCTACATAAAAATCATTTTTCAATCATGATTGGCTTGAAGGAAAGAGATCCCAGCTGTGATGAAAGCACACCATTAAAATAAAAGACATGCAAAACAAAAGGTAGCTTAATGTGAGCGGTTAAGGAAAAGGAGATTCCACATACTTCGATGAAACAATTGCTTTGAAATTTGTAAACAACCCCCACTTGCCATTCTAAGATTGATTATGCTAGAATGTTTTTTGTCGTCTGTTTCAAGCTACCAAGGAAAGGACTAAATAACAACTCATCCTGGTAATTAAAAAAGGTATGGCCCCACCTGTGATTGTATCCGGGGCCGGTTCACTCCAAATGCAAGTCTAAAACAAATTAGAAGATTAGCTGTTTCTAGAAGATAGCTAGAAGACTTGTTTTTTAAAAGAGAAAGTCATAATACAGTAAAAAGTCTATTTAAAAAAAATCTGTTAATTGCTATCTATCAACTAATAATTAATAACTTTTAAATATTTTTAAGAGCAAAATATTAATTATTAACAATATTTTTACATTTAATATATATACTAGTATTTTAGCCTATATATTTTACAAGATAACAATTTTTTATATAATTAAAATTTATAATAAATAAATATATCTGAATGTATAAATTATATTTTGAATTTGAGTTTAATTACTATACACTGTCAGTATAAAAACTTTTACACTGTCAACCAATTAAAAATTAGCTTTAGTGTGACTGATAGGATGGTTATTATCAAAGTCAACAAACTTACTATACATGGTGAATTGTAGTTGACATTGCCAGTGCAAAGCCTATTTGCTCTTTGAATTTACAATGGACAATTAAAATTGAAATATAATATTGTTTTTAATTCCAATCACAACCCACTATGTATAGTAAGTTTGCTTACTTTGATAATAACCACCCTAAAATTCATACTAGAGTTGATTTTTGATTGATTGACAATGTAAAAGTTTTTGCACTGATAGTGCATAGCAATTAAACTCTTTTAATTATTAACAATTTCTTTTAAAAGAAGAATTAAAATTTAAGTTAAACACGGATAAAAGAGAATAAAATGATTGAGATAGGTAGTTAAGAATATCAAATATACACATAAAGATAAAATGAGAGTAGTTTGAAATGGTTGAGAGAGAAATTTTTTAGTTAATTGTGGGGATAGCTAGTGTGTAAAATGCTACTCCAAAGGAGGAAAGAGAAAGAATATTAAAAGTATCTAATTAAGAGAGTACGGAGACTGAGAGTATTACTCCAAGTTGAAGATTTTAATTTATGGTATACTAATATTTTAACCTATACGTTATACTGGATAAATTTTAATTTTTTTACATAATTAAAATGCATAATAAATTAATATATATTTTTTAATATATAAATTATATTTTAATTAAAATTTATAATAAATAACTATCTTTAAATATATAAATTATATTTTAGATTTATAATTAACAATTTCAAATTGTGATATAAGGTTATTTTTAACTATTGACAATTTCTTTTAAAAAAAATTATTGAAATACAATTTAGAGATAGAGATAAAAGATGACAAATTGAAGGGGAAAGATAGAAAATCAAGTATATGAATAAAGATAAAATAATGGTAATTTGAGATTGGTTATGAGAGATTTCTTTTAGCTAGTTGTGAGGGTGGTGAGTGAAATATACTTCTAAAGAAAAGAAGAGAGAATATTAAGAATGTCTAATTGAGAGAGTGGTAAGAGTGAAACTTTAACTTTCTAAGTTGAGTATTCTTATTTACAATATAGGAGTAAATATAAATATCTTAATAGTTTAATTTTGATTGATTATCACGTTAAAGATTTTTATTTTGTTAACTAATGAAAAATCACCTTGAACATGACATTTAAAGCATTTATTACAAAAATAATTATACCATACATGACAATTTATGATCAAAAGAAAATATTATTTTTTTATACTATCATTATATTCGAATTAAATTCACAGTTTAATTTAATTTTAATTATCTGTGAAAATAATTATTCCATCTACTTCAATGTATTAAATTAAAGTTTTCCATACAAAGTACATGTATATTTAAATTTAAATAAAATTTCTATATAAAAAAATTAAATGGGCATTGCACACTTATTTGTAAATTAAAATAAAATATATAAATTAAATTTAATTAGAACAATAAATATTTATTAATAGTAAATTTTCTATTATATTAAATAAGAATAAATTAAAAAGATAAAACTTAATAGAGGATAGAATTATGAAAATAATTTATTAAAATTATGACACATTTCTTTTAATGATATAGCGTGTCAAAATTTAAAATTTAAAATTTTAACTTGAGTTAAAATTTATTATAATTAAAATTTAATTTATCTAAATTTTTTTTCTTTAAATTGATATAAGATATCAAGATTTAAATTTAAATCAAATTAAATTTAAAATTAAAATTAATAAATTGGATTCCAAAGGAATAAAAATAAAAAGTAAAATTGAATGTTCAATGTAAAAGATAAGTCACATGATTTAATGAGAGTGAGAATAATTCTTACAAATGTTCGCATTCAAGAATACTGATTCAATTTTATAATTTAATAATAATATTGGAGTAGATGAGGATATATATGAATTTGAGCCATAAAATCATATATAGATGATCAAAATTAAAAGTTAGTTAATAATTACATAACCACTTAAAATTTTATGTATATATATTTTTTAATCTTGACCATTGAAATGTGCTATCTCTCTTTATATATATAGTTTAATTTTCACACATTGTCAAAGCAAAGATTTTTATAGTGTAAATTAATTAAAAACTATTTCTGGTATGACTTTTAAGATAATTATTCTAAAAGTGGATAAACTTATAATATATGACTATAAATTTGTCAGCTGTAATATAAGTTAAAAGTACATTAATGTTGACATGTACGTATATATCACAAATGCTGTTTAGGCAACCAAAAATAATGAATTTACTAGTATTTTAGCCATGGTGTTGTACATGATAAATGTTTATTTTTATAAAATTAAAATAAATAATAAATAAGTGTTTAATATAATTATATTTTAAATCTACAAAAACAATTTAAATTATGATATAAAATTATTTTTAATTATTGATAATTTCTTTTCAAAAATAATTAGAATTTAATTTAAAGATAGAGATAAAAAGATAAATTAAAAGAGATAGGTGATTAAAAAAAATCAAGTATATAGATAGTAAAAGGATAGTAGTTTGAAATAGTTGAGAGATAATTTTTTTGTGTAATTGTGACAATTGACATCCAAAGAAGAGAAGAGAAAAAATATATTAAAAATATTTAATCAAGTAAAGATCTCACTTTTCAAATTATATATCTTAATTTATAATATAAAAATATATGTTAAAAAGAAGGGAAATATAGCCGTTTACAAGAAAACCTAAGAAATGAATATTTAAACAACTTTATAATTATGACAATTGCAACATAAGTCAGATAGGGCAATGATATATACACATTTATATATCACAAATACTTATTTGACATTTCTTATTTTTTTTTCTATCTTTCTTTTTTTATAACTTCATATTACTTATCACATTTGCATTTTTCTCCCTTTTTCTCTCTAAGATATCAAATAGTATAGGATGTCTATACATCTTTACACTCTCACTTATGTGAATTTGAGTACTCTGAAATGATAAATTCTATTAAAAAAATGATGAATTATATTTATTGATGAAAAAATTAAAAGAAATATATTTAAAAATTATATATGTATACACACACACACACACACACACACACACACATATACATATGTGTGTGTGCGTGCAATTTACTAATTTATCATAATTTCAATTACCGATAATTTTTTAATTAAACAATATAACTCTTTACTTTTTCTTTAAAACAAATTAATTTTTAAGACAGTCAAACCCCACTTACATACTAGCAAATCATTATTTTAGAGTAAATAGTCATTTTAGTCCCTGAAGACGTTGTTATATTAGTCCTTGAATTGAAGAAAATAAAAAAAAGTCCCTCAACTGTCAAATAGGTTCTTAAACTTAATTACTTACTATCGTTTTAGTCCTTAAATATATGTTAATATCATCACTTTTAGTCACACGTTTTTTTGAATTTTGAACTAACATGATTGTCAATTTGCACTTTTAAGAACTTTTTTTTTTAATTTCTTTCAATTCAGGGACTAATGTGACAACACCTTCTAGTTTCAAGGACTAAAGTGGTTGTTTACTCCATCATTTTAATAACAGATCAGCTGTTCATTTCTCACCTGTTCACTCTCTTCAGTTTTTTTTTGGATTCTCTCCTTTCCCGGTACGTTTAATAAAAGGATTCAAATGATTCGTTGTTCTTTCGTTTCTTTTCCTATCACTTTGATAAAAAAATATCTCAACAAAAAAAAATTAATAATCAAGAAAGAGATTTTTTTTTTTTTAATAATGTCTTGTTTTTCAATTGAAAAATAAGAAAAAGACAGTCCTTTTCTTATTTACTCTTTTTTTGGTACATTGCTCGTCAATCTTGTTAACATTAACATTCTTGCATTCCCATTAGCCAAGAGGTGTCGTGCGTCTCCTTTCTTCCTGAAAGAGAAGAATTTGTGTCACACTATGCTAGAGGTAGAGAAGCTTTTTGAATTTCGTCTTCTTATCCATAGAACTCTACTTTCGTGTGTATTTGGTAATGTGGGCGTTGTTACCTGCTTCGTGTCTCCTTCATTGACCCTAAGCTCTTCATTTGGTATCGCTAAACAAAAAGTAACGTGTGTTTTCCTAAACTGACTTTTCTGTTTCACCTAGAAATGCAATTTTTGGTAATGTCAAGTTTAAAAATTGTTATTGAGATGTCGAACGCAAACAGGAAAAAAATAAAAAAGACTGAGTGGCGGATTAGGTTACTCCTTTAAGACATTTTGTGACCCTGCCTGGATTATGTTTAGGGTTTAGGATTTAGCAGCCTTGTCGTCCTTAGATAAAACAATTCTTGAAAACAGAGTCAGGGTACTCTTTGCACAAAAGAGAACCCAACAAATTAACACCCACAAAAAGCTCAAACTACTTGGAATTAAAAATGTAAAAAACATTTTTTAAGGAACGAATCTTTCACTAGTTTCAGATTTTTTTTTCTTTACAGATCAAAACTCAGGAACCAAGTTTTTATAGCATGAAAACCGTAATCATTCACGTAAATGGTGTTAAAAACTATTAAACCAGATTAATTGGCTTAATCATTCACTTAAATAGTGTGAAAAACCATTAAACTTGATTAATTGACATAATTATTCACTTAAATGGTGTTAAAATCATTAAACCAGAATTTGTTAACAAATCATTCAACAAAACCCTTAAATCCATAGACACTTGTCTCGCTTAACATGAAACAATGATTATGATATTGGGAATTTAGTGAAAACTAAAATTAAAGGTAGGTGAAATTGAAGTATTGGTTGCTTCTCTTAATTTGATGCTTTGAATTTGTGGCTTGCAATATTGCTTTAGGGATGATAGCATTATTATTGATGCGTCTGAGATAAAACCGCTGATTTTGACTAAACTTTGGTTGACATTGATTAAGATGAGCCTTCACTGTGGATCAAAGTCTAAGATCTCCTAAGGGTGGAGAAAAACTCTAACAAGGCCGAGAACTATGAGCAAGGGGTGAGTACTTGCAAAAAGTACTTCAATGTTAAGTCACTAACGATTTACTAGAGTGATGGTATGTAATAAATGCTTACTTATTACAATGACCTTGATTATATTTATAGGAGCTAAGGCCTCCTAGAAGATAGACTACTTTGTCTTGTGTAGTAATCTGATAACTTTAATCTGAGTCAAGACATAGTCTATTGTTCGCAATTGTATATTAAATTAAGGTCTTGGGCTTAAGCATTAACTTTAGTCAACACCGTCACTTATGAGCTAATGCGACACTTCAAACAGAGATAACTTATTGCATGGGTTGAGCCTCAACTCTAGTCTTGAACAATTATGTATAACATAAATGTTGTGCTTTGAAAACCAACATTATCATGCAATGATCACTTTTGGTAAAAAGAATAATTAGTAATTCTTAGTCTATGGTTAACAATATGTGATTACAATACTGGTAACAGCATTAGGAGTTTATAACTATATTCATGAAGGCACAGTGACCTTTTTACACTGGGATATACTTGCTGGTGGTATTTTGTATGAGAATTTCATTGAAAACTAACAATGTCCTTTTTTTTTTGGCAAACTTATAAATTTGTTACCAATTGTTATTATACAAAAGATGTGTGGTGGAAAAACTACCTTTAGAATGAGCATGGAATTTTTTCATGACTTCATATATCTGTGTGTGTATAATCTAGTTTCATAACAATTTAGATAATGTATGTTTTTTGAATAGTAATTCATTTTCTGTTAAGAGCTTGATGACCAGTAAACAGTGCAAAACAGCAAATAAATCGTTGGGGGAAACAGACTATAAAGTCCTAATCAAATTTCAGCCCAAGCTTCGAAGTAAACACTATACTATTGCAATGTTCAAGGCCCAACACTAGTGCCAAAATGACGATGTCTCAACGGAAGTAACAAAAACAACCCATCACACATGAGATGAGATGATGGTATTTTACAGAGAGACCCGACGATTTTCTTGAATTCATCAACACATAATCCAACTATTGGAGGCATGAAACCTGCAGTGACAAATTAACCTAGGGGAGGTTGATTTCTTCCCAAAATTGACACTCACTGGGCACGGCAAACCCACTGAGCATTATAAAACCAATGGATTTGGTTGGAACTTACATTTGGTTTAGCTTTTTCTTTTATTTTCACAAAAAGATTCAATCAAGCGTAAGCCCATACAATAGGTGAGGCCCATTCTCATGAGGAGCCCATTTCAGTTAGCCCAGGTTTCTGCAAGTCCATAGGCTTGTACGTGGCAGCGTGCTGTGAAGAAACCCTTGCGATGGAAAAACTACATTTAGAATGAACATGGAATATTCTAGTTTATTTTCACTTGAGATATTACATTTATACAATTTCTTAGTACACTACAATATATAACAAAGAGAGAGGTAAGAAGACAAGAAAAAAATGTGGGATAAGAAGGTTAATGTGATAAAAAAATATTGAATATATAACAACGAGAGAGGTAAGAAGATAAGAAAAAAAATGAGGGATAAGATGGTTACTGTGATAAAAAAATGTTATAAAAAAATATTGAATAAATAATACATGCACTTATCTAATCGCAAACTGTCATTTATGATAAACTAGTGTAATAACTTGTGCCCTGCATGCACAAGTGTTAAGAATATAACATAAACTTTTTATATTATTATAACTTTTTAATATATATTTTTCAATATTTTTTATTTTATATAAATATATGTTAGTAAATATGTATATAAATTTTTAACTAACATATAAAATAATTATGAATATTGACATATATTCAAATAATTTTATATTCAAACGTGTCTCTTGTCATTTTAATTTATATAAATGTGCATTTTATAAAATATTATATTTATAAATATATTCACGTTTGTATATAACTTTTATTAAGAGATGTTAATAATAAAAAATATTTTAAGTTACCTTTTGTAATTATTTGTTTTTTTCTTTCATAAAGGAAACAAATGATTAACATTAATTACCAAAAAAATAGATCTATGAATATTTAAAGTTATAAATTACAATAAAAAAATAATGATGTATACAAGGATAAGATGATGCTTGTATGCTAATTTTGTTGATCTTATTTTGATTTAGCTAATAACAAGTAGAGAAATGCAAACAACACACTCTCTGACACATTCTTTTAAACACACCCTTTTTTATTGGTTGAAATTTCTTAGAAATTTAAAAAATTTATGAGTCTCACATTTTATTTAATGTTAGGAAATAATTCAAATTTTCAATTTCAAATCTTTAGGATATTGTTTAGTTTAAAAAAATATTATTTGTATTTTATGAATCTGTTTCCTCTTTTAATATTAGGATGCAAGTTGTATAAATAAAGGTTCTTAAGATGAGAAGAACTACCTGCCTATAGAAGAGGTCACCACCCTAAAAGAAGGGTGGTCATGTGATAGGAAGGGTTTTTCAAGTTTGTCCAAAAAACTTGTAATGGAGTTGAATATTTGAAATGAATAAAATTGAGATGTTTTTGTGGACATAAGCAAAAGATGTCGAACCACGTTAAATAAATTGATGTCTTTTGTTGTTTCTAGTTTATGGTGTTGTTTGTGTGTGTCTCGCTAACATTTAATGACTCTCTCATGTTTTTATATTTTTTAATAAATTTCAACGAATAATAGAGTGTGTTCCTGACACTCCTCTAACAAGTATCCATGTTCGATATCAATTGTTACCATAACCAATATAGAAAGTGTTATTTCTACATTGATTATGGAAATAACCAATGTAAAAAGCCTATTTTTTTTAAAAGCAACAATACAACTATATTGCATCCATGCAATATGCAATATACCAATTCGAAAACTACAAATAAAGAAAAGCAAACAGATATAGGTAAAATACAAAAGAGTTTCATTTCATTAGCTATGTAAAAGTTACTTCTTGTATATATATATATATCAAAATACAAGTGAAACCCATTACAATGATTAAACTGAATGTATATAGTTTTCCTATTACAAAGGCTACAAAATAGTGTGTTTGAAGGAAAAAAAAAATTGTCGTCAACTAGTTTAAGAAATCGCTTCCTTCCATAAACTAGAAGGAGACCATGAACCTTCTTTTTACATGGCCCAAATGTGATAAATTCGACTGCTCCTTGTTTTACTTTTTGTTTGATACAAACACCAAATCATTCTTCTATGTTAGCCTTAACCTCCTAGTCTATCACTTGTTCTACATTTCTATTATTATAAATCTTTCACTTAGAAACTATTTATTCATCTCTATTAAAAGCTTCCACTTATGCTTTAAAAGAAGCTTTAAAATAAATGAATGAATAACCCAAGTAGAATATTTATAATAATATAAATGTGGAATAAATGAGGGACAAGAAGATCGACTAATTTGCATGAAAGAGTTAGGCTTCCTATTGGATCAAACACAAAAAAATGTAGACAAATCTCCCGCTTGTGACCTATATAACCAGAAAAGAAGGTTCATGTGTTGTTCGTTGTGTTTGCTGAAGCAAATGATTTCTTAATGATAGTGTTCAAACATTACTCCCATGTATCTTCTAACAATGTTATATTATTCCTTCATGAGTCTTTGAACACTAATCCTATGTGTCATCTACGACAAAGACAGAAAACAAAGTTAGGGTTTAAAAATATTACAAGAGAGAGAGAGAGAACAAGAGAGAGAGAGAATATTATCTTATGAAGCTAAGGTTTGAATGAAAGACAAACGAAAACGTAAACGAAAACTAAAACTAAAACAAAAGAGGAATATTTAGCAGAGGTTATATAGTGTTAGAATATTACAAGAGAAAGATAATTAAATAAATGTTTAGCATGTTTCATTAACAAATAAAAAGATAATTAAATAAATATAAGCAATGAAAGATATAGTGTTGAAATAAATGTTCTTGAAAGATAACATCAATCTTCTTGTACAAAAAGATAGAATATTAACAATTTATAAATCTCATGTTTTATTAAATAAAAAAAATTATAATTATATGCACAGCACTAAATAATTTGTTTATTTATTTATAATATTTATTAATATAAACATAATATATGTTAAGTTTATTTATAGAGCAGTGATATTTTTGTTTGATGATATTCATTAATTTTCCCGTGTTTCCCATCACGTTATAATGAAATAAAACACTAAAGAGGTCAATTTTTAAAATTGAAGTAGTAATCAGTTAATTGCACTATATGTTTCCTTATCATTTTTACCAATCATAAGAATAATATTTAAATAATTTATATATTAGAGATATTTTTGAGAATTATTGAAAATATACATTTTAAAATAAATAGACTTTTAAATTATCCTAAACATTTTAAATCTAATCAAACAATTTATTTAGAAATTAAAAAAAAGTTACTTATTTCAGTTATAACATGTTTATAATAGAACAAATTAATTGCAAGGGTGATTTGAATATTATCATTATTGTATCTTGACTTGAGTTTTCTAAATTATGATTTATTTGTTGTTCTCAAGAGTTAAGAATAAAAGATTTTTAATTCTCTATTTAGAATAATATCCTTATTTTTAAAGATTTAGTTAGGAATGTATTTATGTATTTGTGTTATTATCTTAAGTGATATTAATGCAAACCTTTGTTAAATATTCAATGTCATTAAAAAAAGATGTGTTTCATGCAAAATAAAATATATATAATTCAATAAATATTTTTCTCCTAATAAAGGAAAAACACTCACATTAGTTTTTCATATAATAAGGGAGATGGCTTTTGTAAATAAAATGTAAACTTTTTTATAACAAATTATGAGATTTAACTTTAATAAAGGACTAAGGGTATATGGTATAAAATAATTAATTAGGTGAGAAATACATTATTACTTAGAATAGTGGGAAGACTATAAGCTAAGAATTAATAATTCCACAAATAATGTAATTATATGTGAATATTGTTTATTTATTGCTTAATGAAAAAATTAAAATTAAAAGGATAAAAAGACACTCAAAAAACTTACAATAACACATAAACATTTTATTAACATGACAAAATTATATTTAGAGTTTAATAAGTATGCATTGTCAGTGTAAAAGTTTTTTACACTGTCAAACAATTAAAGTAGGTATTATTAAAATCAATAAAGTTTCTATAAATAATGTTTTATGATTGAATTATAGTATAAAAAAGTTTTACACTATCAGTACATATCTTATTTTCTCTCATACTTATAGAGTAACGTACATGTCAAGACGATACCTCGGACTTCAAATTTAATAGATTATAATAGATTACTTAAATTTAAGTCACCGAGAGAGGGAAAAGCTGGTGACAAATATTAAAAGAGGAAAATTTGAATGAAAAAGAAAGCAGGAAAAATACATCCAATACAATCCAAAGCTAACAAAGAAACACAATTACCGTGATTGGTGGAATGACAAAGCTGAGCTCCCGGATTCGCATTGCACAGAAAGCTAATACCGATAACCAAAAACGAACGAATAAGAACAAAAAAAAAAAAAAGGAGGAGACGTTGGTGAAGTTAAAAGTTGGATAATTTACTCTTTAAATATATTCTATATTTTGTTCCATTAATTTTAATGGTTAAATCACATGTATAGATAAAGTTGCAGTAAAATGTAAAGTTAACGAATGAAATGCTTAATTTAATACATTAGAGTGGAAAATACAACTAAACTTATAAATTAGAGAGATAAACTTATAATTAGAGAGATAAAGTGTTTTTTATCCATTATTTTCAGTAAAACAGAATCAATTTTTAAAATGCTTGTTTTTATTATGAATAGTTGATAATTGACATTGTATTGTTTCATTCATTAATGGTGAGCTCAAATTATTCGCGCCACCTCTATGCAAAATGAAAAGGGCATAGTAGGTTATAACGCATAAATTTTAAATTGTGTTACCGTGTAGTTCATGTTAAAATTTTAAATTGTGTTACAGTGTATATACATTTACTCGTGATTGTTTGGCTTTTTTACCTCGTGGGGTATTTTTTTTGAAAAAAACTTAGGTGTAGTTCTTTAGGTGCTTTTGATATTCTTTTTCAATCAAAATTAGAGTTTTACCTAGATAATTTGCATTGATCTTTAATGCATGCAGATTACCGAGATGAAATTCTAATTTTGATTGGAGAACAACACCAAAAACTCTTAAGGAATTGCACCTAAGTTTTGTCCATTTTTTTAAAAAATTACCGAAATTGGTATTTTTTTAAACAAATTTACTAAGTTAGGGCAAGTCGTGATTCGAAAACACAACTTTTGAATCCAAAGTCGTACTTACAAAACAAGACTTCACTCTTTATTTTTTTTACAGCTTTTTAAAGAAGTCATGTCTACGAAACGAGTCTTCAATATTTAGTTTTTTTTTTAAACCTGAAACGGAAGTTGTACTTCTCAAATACGACTTTACTTTTTTATATACTTTTAAATTTTTTTCTTGTTGAAGTCGTGCTTGGAAAGTAAGACTTCACTTTTTATTTTATTTTATTTTTTTCTTGAAGTCGTATTTCTAAGATAAATCTTCATTTTTTATTTTTTTTAATTTCATATTGAAGTCTTGTTTCAAGAACAAGACATCAATTTTTATAATTTTTTTAAGTTTATGTTAAAGTCATGTTTGCAAAGTAAGACTTCAATTTTACTTTTTATTTTTATTTTTATGCAAGTCGTGTTTCTTTCAATTTATATTTTTAATTTTTTTTACGTTGTGGTTGTGAAATGTATGTTAGTTTAATTTTCTAAAATATTTTATTTTAAAAATTTAAGTATAATTTTGATTTAATTTATTTTTAACATGTTAAAACTTAAAACACCTTGTAGACCTCTTTTATTTTATTTTTTTTCTCTTCTTTTAATTTTTTTTCATAAAGTCGTGAATTACAAACACGTTATTAATTTATTTTTAATTTTTTTCTATGAAAGTTGTGTTTCCATAGCACGACATGTTTAATTTATTTTAATTTTTTTTTCTAAAGTCCTGATTAACAGATATGACATGTATAATTTTTTTATTTTAATTTTTTTTAAAGTCGTGATTTCAAAGCACAACGTCTTTTACATGTTTTTTTTAATACTAAAGTCGTGTTTTATTTAATTTTTTCTTTTTTATTTTTTTTATTAAAGTCGTGATTTGCAGACACGATATGTTTTAGTTTATTTTTAATTTTTTTTGTTAAAGTCGTGATTTCAAAGCACGATCTCTTTTGTTTAATTTTTTCCTTTTTAATTTTTTTTTCTAAAGCCATGTTTTGTTTTAATTTATATTTTAATTTTTTTAAAGTCATAAATGGAAAGCATGACTTTTTAAAAAATTTTGTTCTACTAAAATTGTGTTTCCCTAGCATGACTTTTTTTTTTTTTAATATTTCTGGAGTTTTATACATGCTCACTTTATCTATAACAGCATATCATATGCATTCTTTACATTCATTCTTCACAACAATCATTTTTAAGAGAACACATTGTATGACTATCTCATGCAAATGGTATTTTTTTTTTAATACCTTATTAAATCTACTATGTCGGTTTAATAACATGTAATCATAGTAATTGTCTATTTGGACAACTTAATGTCTAGGATTGTGTGTAATTTTCTTGCACCTTTTCATGGCTATTTGTGTTATTCAAGTTTCATAAAATTAATGTAATATCACTTTAGTATAAATATATTATATTATGTTGTTTACATTTTACCAATTAATATTATAAAGTAAATGATATTTTTTATTAATTAATTTCTATAATCTTATTATTACATTAATTAATTTTTCAATTCTCCATTAAAAACCCTAAACACCTCAATCACGATACACGACTTGCAAAAAATAAAAAATAAAATAAAATTGAAGTCTTGTTCTGAAAACACAACTTCAATATGAAATTAAAAAAAATAAAAATGAAGTCTTGCCTTAGAAATACGACTTCAAGAAAAAAAAATAAAAAGGTGAAGTTTTACTTCTTAAGTACGACTCGATTTCAACTAGAAAAATTTAAAAATATATAAAAAAGTAAAGTCATATTTGGGAAGTACGACTTCCATTTTAGGTTTTAAAAAAAATAAAATTTTGAAGTCTTGTTTTGCAAACACGACATAAAAAAAAAATAAAGTCTTGTTTTGTAAGGACGACTTCAGATTCAGAAGTTGTATTTTTAATCACGACTTGTCCTAAGTTGATAATTTTTAAAAAAATACTCATTCCAGTAATTTTTTTATAAAAAAAAACTACCCCTCTAGGGTAAAAAAAACCTGATTGTTTCCTTGCCCTTGAAAGCATGTAGTCATAAACTTTTTAAATTTATCCAGCGCTGTGAAAGTGAGAACCAACTTTATTCGTCTCACATTAAAGCGCTAATTTTGTACCACACTTATTTGACAAAGCACAAACAAGATAAGAAGCAAGAATTAAACAGGCTTTATTCCTGTTTCTTATTTTTCTCTTTTTCTCTTTCTCTTTTCCCCTTTTTTCTGGCAAAATATAGAACGTACTGTATCACTCGGTAAAGAGAAGGGTCCCTATTCGCATCTTTGTCACGTAATATTTGACCGTAGTTGCAAACTTTGATATTAGGAACCTTCCGTAAACACAAGTTCTCAATTTCGCATTGATTTCCCCACTAGCTACAAAAGAGTTACCAGAATCTTGATTACTATGACAATAGAAAAAGAATAGTTAACTAACTGATTGGGAATGATACGTGGCAAACATTGATTTGTTCCAATGTGTCCTAATGGCTAATAAAATAGTATTTTTGTCCATGATGTTGTTTCTGTACTAAATGATAACTTTGTTTGTAAATTAAAAGAATAAATTATTAATTTAATCTTTCAAGTATTATTCTTTTTTCTAATTATTCCTAAAGTAATAAAATTATATAACTAATTCTTAAAATATTAAATATTCATCCATTTAGTCCCTGAATTGATGATATATTTTATTAACGTTCAAGGACTTATTTTAAAAGAATTTTTAATATTTGAAAGATTATGTAATATAATTTTTAATATTTGAAATTAAAAAATTACTTATATAATTTTATTATTTTAAGGATTATTTAGAAGAGAAAGCAATTTTTCAAAGATTAAATTGATGATTTATTCTAAATTAAACAGTGACATACAAATTTGAAATAGAAAAGTGTGAACCAACAAAGTGAAAGTGATGTATCCGATTTTCTGCACAAATAAAATTGTTGGTACTTTATCTTTTGCAATCACAACTCTTGAATAGTCACTTCCTCGTTTAACACCTAGAGACGCAAATATCAGGAAGTTCGTTTTCTTTACAGTGAAAGTGCCAGGATCTTTCCTAGTGGACCACAGTTGAAAGTTCAAATGTAAGCTACACGTTTTGGGCGCCCCGAAAAAACATAGAAACAAGCAAGAAACTTTGGCCAGAAGAAGCATATTGCAAAACACAGAAAACCATGTTTCTCAAGCTTGTAGCAGTGGTGTTTTTGCTGGCAACAATAGTAGCCAGTGATGACACCAGTTTCACCTATAATGGGTTCCAATCATCTCATCTGTACCTTGATGGCAGTGCTGACTTCACCACCACTGGCATGCTTAAGCTCACCAACGACACCGAGCAACAAAAGGGTCATGCTTTCTTCCCAAGTCCAATAGTCTTCAAGAACACCTCAGATGGAAGTGCATCTTCTTTCTCCACCACTTTTGTGTTTGCCATAAGGTCTGAGTATCCCAATTTGAGTGGTCATGGGATTGTTTTTGTGGTTTCTCCAGCAAAAGAATTTCAACATTCTCTACCAAGCCAGTACCTTGGCCTCTTCAATGAGACTAACAATGGCAACAACAGCAACAATGTTTTTGGGGTGGAACTTGATACCATTCTGAACACCGAGTTTGGTGATATCAATGACAACCATGTTGGAATTGATGTCAATGCTTTGAATTCAGTTAGATCAGCTGCTGCAGGATATTACAGCGATGGGGGTTTTAAGAATTTGAGCCTTATCAGTGGCTACCCAATGCAAGTATGGGTGGAATATGATGGCCTAAAGAAGCAGATTGATGTTACTTTAGCTCCAATCAACGTTGATAAACCAGAACGCCCTTTGTTATCATTGAGCAAAGATCTTTCTCCAATTCTGAACAGTAGCATGTATGTTGGATTCTCATCCTCAACTGGGTCAATTCTAAGTTCTCATTATGTTCTGGGTTGGAGCTTTAAGGTGAATGGCCAGGCTCAACAACTTGCAATCTCTGAACTCCCCAAGCTACCTAGACTAGGTAGTAAAGAACAGTCTAAGGTTCTCATTGTTGGGTTGCCTCTGATATCACTCAGTTTGGTTCTCATGGTAGCTCTAGCAGTGGTTCATGTCATCAAAAAGAAGAAGTTCGTGGAGCTGCTTGAAGATTGGGAGCAAGACTATGGTCCTCATAGGTTCAAGTACAAAGATCTTAGCCTGGCAACAAAGGGGTTCAGGGAGAAGGAGCTATTGGGAAGTGGTGGATTTGGTAGAGTCTACAAAGGTGTGATGCCAATTTCCAAAATTGAGGTTGCAGTGAAGAAGGTGTCCCATGAATCAAGACAAGGGATGAGGGAATTTGTGGCAGAAATTGTTAGCATTGGCCGTCTTAGGCACAGGAGTTTGGTTCCCCTTCTGGGGTATTGCAGGCGCAAAGGAGAGCTGCTATTGGTCTATGACTTCATGCCAAATGGAAGCCTTGACAAGTATCTCTATAATCAACCAAGAGTGACCTTAAATTGGAGCCAGAGATTTAGAATCACCAAAGGGGTTGCTTCAGGTTTGTTTTATCTACATGAGGAATGGGAGCAAGTTGTGGTCCATAGAGATATTAAGGCTAGCAATGTACTATTGGATGCTGAATTGAATGGTAGATTAGGGGACTTTGGTCTTTCAAGGTTGTATGATCATGGAACTGATCCTCACACTACACATGTTGTTGGAACTCTTGGGTATCTGGCCCCTGAGCATACCAGAACAGGTAAGGCCACTACAAGCTCTGACGTGTTTGCTTTTGGTGCATTTATGCTAGAGGTTGTTTGTGGAAGGAGGCCAATAGAGCAAGTAGGGGAATCTGGGAGTGAAATTCTGGTTGATTGGGTGTATAATTGTTGGAAAAGAGGTGAGATTCTTGAGGCAAGGGATCCAAACTTGGGCACAAATTATAGGCCAGATGAGGTGGAGTTGGTGCTGAAACTTGCTTTGTTGTGCTCACATTCTGAGCCTTTGGCTAGGCCAAGCATGCGCCAGGTTGTGCAATACTTGGATAGGGACGTGCCTCCACCAGACTTGTCTTTGCTTAGCTTAGCTTCCACTGGCTTAACTTTTGGGCTGCATGAAGACTTTCATGACTGTCCAATGTCTTATCCTTCATCTATGGATAGGCCACTCTCCCATACTTCTTCAATTGCTGAATCACTTCTCTCTGGGGGTCGTTGATTTTAGAAGACACATGAAATGTGCTTGCATGATCTGTTTCGTTGTATTTGATTTCATCTTATTCTTAGGTGGTCTATTTGTTATTTGATTCTGTATTATATTCTAAAATGAAATGAATTATTAGAAAAAGAACATAAACGAGGTTTGGTGTCTAGTTTCGTTACTCTATTTTGCCTCTTTAATTGTCATAGATTGATTGTTCGAGTTTGTATCTCTTTGAGCAGGCGAAAAAAGCTAAAATTATTCAGTAATGTGACAGAAAATCATTGTAAAAATTCAGAGATTATGTGAAAAGAGTATATCCTGTACTTGAGCATGAAAAGTACCATTAAGTGAATTTAGGAACATATAAACTCGTACGAATACAACAGCATTTTTAAAAGAATGGGTTAACTGCTCTCAACACATTTTCTAATTTTGAAGGACATACATAATTAGTAACAACATAACTTTTTCTTTCTCATGTCTTTTAAGATTTGACAGACCGGAAGATTAAGCCCTGTTAGATTATTACTTTTTTTTACGGAATATCTTTACAAGCTTTGTTATGAAGCAACTCAACTCTCAGATTGAGAGTGAAGGTGAAGTGAAATCATCTACAAAGTGGTGACTTCAAAAGTTCAACCCCTATAAAATTTGTCTGGTACTTTCACTAACCAATGTTGAGTTAATTCTCATTTGCTACAGAGGTTTTTCCAGCATTAATAACTTGTTTGTCACTTGAGTCACTCCTTTCATGTTAATATAATCTTATACATGTATGGCTTTGTGATTTTAAATGAACTCAAATACATCTATAAGGCTAGGTTGTGACTAATTCAGTAATTGTGGCTTTAACAAAAAGTGACTTGTTTAGTGTGTGTTTGGTTTGCAGTTGAAAATTTGCAAACTCACGTTCAACGAAAAAAACAAAAAAACTTGCTTTTCATTTTAGTATTTTGGAAAGCGGGAATTCCCATTTGCATCAAATGCAAACGGATTCTCAAACACATCCTTATTAAGCTATCTTTTTTTGGTCCACTCACTAGAGTCTTCAAGGGCTTAACTCCTTGTACTTAGTTAGGCCCAAATCAAGGAAGCCCACTTAGAAAGATAACCTAGGCCCAGTACTATATCTTGTTCCCCTGGAGGTTTTTTTAATGAGGCACCATAAAATATAGAAATTGCCTCTTCTACTGAGATGGGGGTAAACGCAGCGCACCAATAGAGGCGCTTGATGACACGCGGTTCTTCTCTTGCGATTTACATGGTCTAAATGGTTTGGAGACTAATCCTTTGTTGCGGTGTTATTTGTTTGGGCAGTCACATTTTACTTATCTAAAGCAAACAACGACTTATATTGAAGCAAATGACAACTATCACATACAATCTTTGCATGTGTAAAATGAAGAATTGCATATGAACACTTGCCAAAGAGCATACCAAAAAGACAGAAATGAATTCAAAGAAAAGCATGGCTTGATCAGAAAATTAATCTCTATACTCCAATGCATTAAAAAAGGTGTAGGAACCTTTCGTCTTCAAGTCCAAATGGAGAAACAACCCTCACCCAGCAGAAGAGAAGTCCACCTCCTCCTTAGATGCCTAGCTCTTCTCCACTCTATATTTGTTGAGCCCTGTGTAAAGTAGAATAAATGTGGTCATTAATTCATGCGACTATCTCAATGTGTTTAACTAATATCAAATGTGTTTTTATCAAATGTGTTAAAAACATATATATTTCTAACATTCTTAAAAAACGTGTTTTGATTTTTGTCATTGGATATCCACACTATATATTAAATGAAAATAATTATCTTGAACGAAAACGTTTTTTAGTTGTTATTCTTTAAAGAGAGTGTTTTCAACTGTTATTCTTTAATGAAAGTGTTTTTAGGAATTTTTTAATCTTTTATCTGTTTCAATCTATCATTTTCAATGCTTTTAGTTCTAAATTAAATTTTAATATTTTTAAAAAATATCAATAATTAAAAATTAACATTATATTACAATAATTGTTTATTATAAATTTAAAATATAATTTATATATTCAAAAATATTTATTTATTATAAATTTAAGTTATATAAAATAAATTTTTATTTGTATAATGCATAGATTAAAATATTAGTTAATCTAATAAAACAAGTTGTTACAATGAATATTAACCCAATAATATATATATATATATAGTAAGAGAACCATTTTTACATGAAAGTGAGAGAAGTAAATTTGGACCATATAACCATACATAGATAGTCAGAATTTAATGTCATGTGACCACTTAAAAAAGTCATGTGACTTTTTAAAAATCTTACATGACTTATGTGTTTTAATTTTGACTATTTATGATAAAATCTAATGGTCTAGTTTTATTTCTCTCACTCTCACATAAAAAAGACACTCTCAGTAAATATATTCCCTATATATATATATATATATAAAGTCCTATATGACCCAATTTTCATAAACAGTATTGCTACAATGAAATAGAAAGTCTTCTATATAATTTCCCCCTTTTATCGAAAATAAAAGAAAAAGTCTTCTATATAATTGTAAAGTTCCATGAGGATTTGGAGTTTATACCTCGAGCTGTCAGAACTATAATATCGTTATGAGACGTAAATTTGATTAATTAAAAATATATTCTGATTATTTATAACATTAAAGAATAATGATAGATATACACTCCATTTTTTAGTGCATGAAAAAAAGAGAGAGAGAGAGAAAGATAGAAAAAAAAAAAGATAAAGAAAAAAAATAAAATAAACAAATGATATAAAAAATTAAAAAAAAATGTAAAGGAGTGTATAACTGTAAATATCTGTTTGAGAGACAAAATATCTGCAGTGCACAAGATCCAAGCTCAGTTATAGATAAATAGAAATAGACATAGATATTCATTAGTCCCTACACTTATGGTTACACGTAGGCAGTTTGTCAACCCCACCTTGTTCCAATCTCAACCACACAAAAAAAGTGGAAATAAGAAAATAAAATAAAAATTAGATAAGGCGCAGGGACGAGGATTGGTCTTGGTTATCAACCATACCCATGGCCACTTCATCCACCACACTGCTATCATCACTCACACCTGGAAGTACCCCATCAATCAACTCTCGAAACCATCAAGTAGTTTTTCTTCAAAATCGTTCTTTAAATCGGCCCAAGAAGCGAGTTTCGTGCATTGTCCAAGCAGCCAAGCCCCCTGCTGGTGTATGCACTCCATCCTTTGCTTCTTATGCCATCCCATTTATTTATGTGCTCTTTTTAATTTATTTTTTTTCCACTTTCTTAAATGTTGTTGATTACGAAGCACTTGGGCATGTTTCTTTCTTCAGGTGGAATTTCCAAAGGTACAGCCGCAATTTAAGCCTCCATTTCTTGGGTTCACAAGGACAGCAGAAATATGGAACTCTAGAGCTTGCATGATTGGAATCATTGGAGTTTTTATTATAGAGTTTGTGAGTATTTTACATGCTCATTCTTAATTACTATGCATTTTGCTCTCACATATACCATAGGGCTTTTAAGATTTTGAATTGAATCGATAAAAATGTGGTGGTAGGAAGGGTTTATTTTGAAAATTGATGACATAATATGTGCTTGGTTGCTAAGGACATTATTGAAAGAGAAACGCACGCCACCCTTTTCCAAACACTTTTTTTTAATTTTCTTTTACTATTAGTTGAAATTTATTATTAAAAATTACAAATTTTAGTAGTCTTACTTCTTATTTAATGAGTCCCTCTCTTGATTTATAAGTAAAATCTATAAAAATTTGTAATTTTTAATAAATTTTGGCCAATAATAAAGAAAGTATTTAAAAGAATGTTCCTAGCATTCCTCTTGTAGAAATTGAATTTATGAGAAAATAGTCTCGTTTTTTTTTTTTTTTCCACTCTTCCTTTGGGCATAAGCATTTTTGCTGAGTTGGGTTATTAATTGTGTGATTGTGGTCTATTTTGCAGATAATTAACGGGGGAATACTTCAGGTGATTGGGGTTGATGTTGGCAAAGGCCTAAATCTTCCTCTCTGAACTTTCTTCTTGGCTGTGCTCGTAAATGTTATCATATAAAGTCTATTTTAACATTTTTGTAATGGTTTCAAGAACAAACTTTCAAATTTGCCGAGTCATTTGGCAATCTTCTGTTATCTAAAATCTATATTGAGGTAAATTTCTGATATTCTTGGGTTTACTTAAGTAGTGACAATGATATTGTGAATGCTGTGGTGATTGGTTTGGTATACAGAACTCGAAACTGCTTGTCAAACTATATGCAAAGTTGTTCATCCCTTTAAATTTTGAGAAATGTCTTGGTACCAAAATTTTGTACAAAATGTTATTCAACAGAGAGAAATATAAGAAGAGAGAAGAGAATAGGGAATAAGATGATTGATGTGATAGTAAAAAAAAAATGTAGATTGTAAAAAATGTTGTATTAATTTGTTGTATACATAATTAATTTTAAAATTTTGTATACGTAGCTCTCTCTTTTCTGTTGTTTTATTTCGGAATTATTGTGCCTTTGTCCTTTTTGTACCTCTTTACCTATAGAATACTCAAGTAAGCAAGGCAAATGGAAAAAATGTCATGTTACCATTCAAAGTTGAAGACAATGTTCAGCCCTAGGATTCGGGTATTCGTAAATCCATTAAAACCAAAACAAAATGTCATGGTTTAAATATGTTTTTAGTTCTTTAATATATATATATATATATATATATATATATATTAGTTTTGGTCAGGCCCTTGTAAAATTATTTTTTCCAAAATGGTCTTTATAAAATTCATTATTTTTTGTTTTGGTCATTTTATTTTGTTTTAATTTTTGTAATATATTCATTTTTTCATTTTGGTCCTTATAATTTTTTTATTCATTTTAAATTAGTCTTTTTTTAAAAAAAATTGATAAAGACTAAAAGCAAGTTATTTACATATTACAAAAACAAAAATGAAAAAAATAAATATATTACAAGAATTAAAACAAAATAATAAAGATTATTTAAAAAAAAAATCTTATAAGGACGAAAACTAAAAAAATAATATATTATAGGGACCAAACATATGTTTTAAGCCAAATGTCAAAATTGAACAAAATGCACCAAAAATTGACGAAATCAAAAACTAAGGATCCGTTTAGGGTGGTTGCGAGTTTTTGGTTCTTGGTTTTCAAATGCAATTTTCAAAACAAAACGCATTTGGCTAAAATAGAGCTGAAATGGTTTTTAATTCAATTTCAAAACACTTTTACATTCATTTTCAAAACCAAGAAAAAAGGATTTGTGAAGTTGGTTTAGTTTTTTAAAAAATACTCATCACAATATTTGACAATAGCTTTTCTTACCACCACTACAACTACCGCCATTGTTACCACCACTGTCACCGCCACCACTACTGCTGTAGCCATCACCGCAGCTACCGTCACCACCACCACCGCTACCATTACCACCACGACTATCGGCACTGCCACCACCATCATCGTCGCTACCACTGCCATCGCCACCACTATTACTGTAGCCATCACCGCAACTGTCATCACCACCACTACTGCTACCATTACCACCACGACCATCGGCACTGCCACCACCATCACCGTCACCACCACTACCACGACCATGACCACCGACATCGCCTCCACCACCACAAGCTTCATCACCACTACCATCTTCACCGCCACGACCACCAATGCCACCATGACCACTGCCACGATCACTACCACAATCACCATAGGTATTGCCACAACTACCTCCATCAGCATTACCACAACCGTTATTGTCAGCATTATCACCGCTACTACCATGATTGTTGCCGTCACCACCACCACAGTTATCACCACACAAACATATCCTTAAACTAATTTTAACAAAATAAAAAAATTTCAAAGTGACTTTATTTTGAAACCAAAAATTAGAAAAACTAAAACTAAAACTAATTTTTAAAACTAAAAACTGGTTGTAATTTTTGAAAATTTCAAAACTCAACCAAAAACCATCCCAAACGGGCCCTAAAATAACCAAAACCGTTTTATGAAATTGGATCAAATTTAAAATTTAATTTTGAAAATCAATTTAATTTAATTTGAATCAGACATGTACACATATATAGTTTTATTTAAAAAATTATCACACAACTTATATAAGTAGAAATTTATAAAATTGTGAATAGTATTAGATAAGAAATTCAAACTTTTGTAACGATGAGAAATTTTTTTCGATTACTTTAATATATTTCAAATAAATAAAAAATAGCATGAATAACATTAGATAAAAAAAATCTATTTTTTGTATTAATAAAAATCTTTCTCATTTGTCAATAATTTTTATAATTTTAATTAAATTAAGATAAAAAAAAAAGTCGCATGAATAACGACTGAAATTATTTTGTACACTTAGTTAGTATAAGTAAAAACATACTCAACAAAAAGAGAATATAGATAATAAACTAATTGAGTGAGTGAAAAAAGTACAAATTTCATTCTCTAATTTATGTACTCTAATTTATTTATAGAATAAATATTAGAAGTAAAGATTTTTCTCTTAAAAAATGTCATTAAACTCTTCTACAAACAGCCAAGTGTCTTTAAAATAATTCCACATGACCTCTCTTATTCTTTATTTATCTCCTCATTGTTTGAATTTATTTATCTCCTCTTTTTTTGAATTCAAATTCAAACGTGTCTATCTCTATTTTTTATTTTTTCAATTAATAAAAGTTTAGATTTGGAGAAGGCACACCTCCTTACAAGATCAAGAAAACCCACAAACCTCAACGAAATTTATAGTAAAATTTACATATCGCCTACTAACAAAGAAAAATCTGATAATTAAACTCAAGTCACAATTAATATAAGCAAAAGTTTTGATCAGATGTGTCAACCCTTGTTGTTCGTGACTACCTCTATGTTCTTTTGCTAATTATCTCTCAACTAGTTATCCCTTGATATCAGCATATACAGAGTAAATATGTTTTTAATTTCTATAAAATAAGCAAATTTTGATTTTGATCTCTAAAATGTTTTTTAATTTTTACCTCTCTAAAATTTAAAATCATTATCTTTTGTCTTTAAAAAATGAGTAAATTTTAATTTTACTCCTTGTAAAAAAATTCTAATTTTCATCTTTTCAAAAAAAAAAATAGAAAAACTAAAACAAAAACTTGCTCATTTTAACCAAAAATATATTTAACTCAAATTCAAATTTAAACTAATTATCCCCTGAAATCCATATTTCTAATTCACCTTAAATCCTTAATTTCCGAATATCCCTTTCAATTTATTGCTAAATATATATATTAAATCGCTGAATTTAATTTTTTTTCCATGACATTTAAAAAATTTATCTAAAGCTTAAATTTAAACATTTACATATGTTTGTTACACTTAAATATAAATTATACATATTGAAATATTTATTTGCCAAATATTATTCAGACTACTAGCTTTTTAAGATTATATTCTTTCATATATGGAATAACTAGCGTTTTTAATCCATGCATTGCACGAGTCAAAGCTATTATGTAAATTGGCTAAAATGTATTTTTAGTCCTTTATCTTTTTACTAAAATTTGTTTTGGTCCTTTATTTTAAAAAAAATTCATTTTGGTCTCAAATTTGAGTTAATTTGGTCCTTCAGAAAAAATAACTATTTTCGATTTTGAGACATGATTTTGAATTCTTTTTTGACCTATTCAAGACGTGAAACTTGTCCCATTAAATTTACTCACATGAAAACTATGAAATCCAACTAATATTCGAATCAAAAAAAGACGCAAGCATAGCAAAAATCATGTGAAAAATAAATCCCACGAGCAATTGGAAAGGAATTTAATATTAGATTTTTCATTTTTTTGGTTGCTCACGAGACTCACTTTTTCAGGTAATTTTTATCATGTTTAAGGCCCTTTTTGTTTCAAACATTAGTTGGATTCCATAGTTTTCATGTAGGTGAATCTAGTGGGACAAATTTCACATATTGACTTGGCCAAAAAAGGGTTCAAAATTGTGTCCTAAAATAAAAAACGATCATCATTGTAGAAGGACAAAACTAGCTCAAATTTGAGAGTTAAATGACAAAAATAAATTTTTTAAAAGCTAAAAGACCAAAACGAATTTTAGTAAAAAGATAAAAGACCAAAAATATATTTCAAGCATGTAAATTTTATTATTATAATTAATTATCATAAAATATTTAATAGTAATTAAATTAATTAAAATTAGATATATTTTAATATTATATATTATATTAAACAATAAATTTAAATTATAAAAAATAAAAACTAAAAATATAAATAACATAGTCATATTAAAAATTATGTATGGTAAAAAAGTTTATAATATGATATAGAATAACAATTGCACTCAATCCTTTTATAATTTTACTTAATAATCTTATTCAACAAATAAAGCATATGAAATAAAATAATTGTTAGTAAAAGATATAAAACATTTGTATAGACGAATAAACAACAATTTAGAAATTGAAAACAAAAAAGTAAGAAAATGTCTTCTGTTTAACTTTTTTATCTTTACTCGTTCTATTTTATCTTCTTTAATCATATATATTTATTCTTGATTGTTTGTTAGCTAATTTTAGGAGAAGAAAAATCACATGTACATATTTTAAAATAGATATGTATTTTCAAAGAAAAAAAATAAAATCTATCCTAACATACTCAATTTTATTTTTATCTTTTTTTTTTTTTACACGTAGGTGCAATTAAAATTAAAATACTAAGTGTCAACATAAAACCTGTCCATAAATAAAATAAGAAAAAATTGACAGGAAGCACCCAACTCTTTGCTACATAACCAATGTATTATATTTCAACAACTTATAGCATAATACCTGTGCGATTGCATAGGTAGCATTGATTTTCACAAACATTTCTCCAATTGATCTTTTATTGAGTACAGTATGCATGGTAATTTCAAGGACCAAATAATTATCATAAATACACTATAATTTTTACGGAGGCTTGACAATTGAAAACATTGAACTTCATACTAATAATAATATCCATCTTACAAATTTGCATGTCATTCACAAGTGGCATTTTAAGATAGTAAGGAGTTGTTTTTGGGTGATCATGGATCCATCTAAGCTTTCACATTCTTTACAGAAAGATTGAGTGTCTTTTACCCAATTTTTGTAGTGGCCAATACCAATAAAGCCTATGTTTCTTCATTTTGGCTTACCCTCAGCTTCAACAGCAATTTTAAGCTGCTCAACATATACCACATCGTACCATAACTAAAAATATTAGAAATGCAAAGCAAAGTAACACTAAAACAATTATAAAGAATACAAAAACAAAGAAAAAACAATGAAAAAAACCAAGCATAAATTCTTTTATTCAAGTTCATATGCTAGTATATGGTCCATTTAAAATTTGTATTTATAATGAAATTTAAAAAAAATAAAGAATAAAAAATTATAGATTTTATTAAGAGGACCACCACTCGCAGGAGTCGCCTCTACCACCCGGAACATCCACTCTGTTCGAGGTATCAAAACACTCTCGAATAGTATTTATATTATAAATGATTCATAATAGTTTATATCAAATTTTAAAATGTTTAAGCTAATCTTTTGCCCCTAAAGAAAGGTGAAGAATCATAGACTTTGCCTCTAAATATATTTATATATTAAGTAAACCAATGATGTGTATTTGATACATTTTAGGAAACAAAAATTACGAAAGTTCTAAATATATTTTTTAAAATATTTAATATTATATTAAATATAATTACATTAAAATTGAGAAAGATGATTAATCATATTTTTAATTAAGCAGATCTTGTTTTCAAAAATATTAAGCCTATTAAAATTTATTATGATTTGTTTTTTTTTTTCAAGTAATAATAATGATGCAATACATATATAACATGTATAAATTTAAAAACAATGTAAAAATAATAAATATGAATATATAATATATAATTATTTAAATTTGAGTGTTCATAATATTATGTTAATATGTACTTGATTTTTATGTGTTTCTAATTAATAATTTTTAAATGTATTTATTGTAAAAATTAAAATTTGAAATAGTATGATTTTTATTAAATATATATAGTTGATAATTATTTTAAAATTATATTTTTAATCATTTAGAATATATTAACTATTTGATAATCTAATCTCAATCTTATATCTCATACTGCAAATCAAAAAAAATAAAATAACCAAAATAGAAATTGCGGCAACTTATATAAATCATGCACATGAAGCAAATTCTAATAGAAGTCGTGTTTGGAGGGTAACAAATTCTGAGGGGATTTTGTCCCATCAATGCTTCTGATTTTTCCCCAACTACCTAAACTTTCTGGAATTGAATTAGACATACACTCCTTGACTGATTCTATTTCATGCTTCCAAATACATCACTCAACAAACTAAATTGTACCACTTCTCTCTTTCTATGATGCTTTTACACTAAATATATTTTAGCCTTTTTTTCTATCATATAAAATTAATAAAAATTAGTTCATTATAATAATTTTAAAAACAATAAAAATTTATAATTTAATAATTTCTCAATAAACTTTGATTTTTCTATCCTAATAGTTTTTTTTTTCTTGAGCAATAATTTTAAGTTATTGAATTTATTTTGAATATATAAAAACTATAATTCATAACTCTTGTAGTATAAGTATTTACTAAATTCAAATTTTATTGGACAATTTTTTTAAAATATGGTGACTTTTATGATAAAAAAAGTTACGTTTTTGTTCATTGGTGCACAAAGCATCTTGCTTTTTAGTACTTTTAAAGTATACAATGACAATAATAAGATTAGAACTTGAAACTTTATGCAAACTATTATTCATCATTAAGCTAACTCTAATTGATTTTTGGTACAATTAGTATTTTAACCACTACATTGCACAAAATAAATATTTGTCATAACATAAATTTATAATAAATAAATAGTTCTAAATATATAATATAAATTATATTATAATTAAAATTCATAATAAATAAATATTTTTAAACATATAAATTATATTTTAAATTTATAATATATAATTTATATTGTAGTACAACGTTATTCTAATTATTGATAATTTTTTTAAAAAACCATTAAAATTTAATTTAAAACTAAAGATATTTAAAATGATAAATTAAAAAATGAGATTAAAAAAATTCTTAAAAACACTCGTTGAAAAATAATAACTAAAAATACTCTTATTTAAAAATAACAACCAAAAGCTCTCTTATAACAAATAGAAGTTCTAATTTAATACATAAGATAAATAATTTCAACTATGGCTATTAAAGGAAAAAGCTTTTCAAAGCCAAAATAAAATCGTACCTACATCGTGTCCACAAATATTAAATAAATAACCTTTACTAACAATTAAAATAAATTAAAAATAAATAAAATTGACTACGATAATTTAATAAATAATTTTACACATCAAAAAGTTTAAAAGATAAAATACATAAAACAATAATTTAAGTGAATTATTTTGATTAGATCAAGCCGACCTCATCTTAAAATTCGGTTTACACCTATACATTCATCGGCCGACCGTGGATATCCTAGTATATGTCGGCGCGACATTTCTATTCCTAGCAATATTATAAACTACTCTGCACATTATTAATCCATGTTCTTAGTCATGTATCATAGTTCAACTAGAACCTGTAGCAGTAAAAGGGTAACCAGAAAATGGACCAATTTACAGAAGCCTGCTAATTCTAGAATCTATGATATTGGAGTCTGTATCGAGAGCATCAGCCAGAGACATCCTGCGGTTTTTCCATATAGACTCAGCCAAGTTCCTCATCTTCTCCCCTTCCTTCTTTCTATTTTCTTGGACACCAAGTACTTCTGCATATGCACCTATAACATTAAGCAACATTGAGACAAGTGAGAGGAGTAAATTATAAGCATGCACATAAATTAGTGAGCCTTTAAATTGAATGTTACAGCATAATATTATTCAGTGGGACTAGTCATTCCTATGGCTAGGGTTGGCTGTTTCTGAGGCTGCCATTCTTGAATTCTCTTGTTTTGTTCTGTGTGTGTGTTTTTTTATTTTTCTTTGCTGTATTCCATTCCAGGAGTTTCCAACATAGCCTCTGGTTATTATAAGGAGCTTAGCTCTATGTTCTTATCTAATCAATCAATAGATTCAATACAGCTCCTATCAATTTGGCATTAGAACGCTTCAATCTTGGGAACCCAAATGGTATCAACACGGATAGAAGGAAGGGTTGAGGCAATGGAGAGGGGGGTAACAAGGAAACTAATGAACAGTTTCAATGGATTGAAGACATGTTAGCTGAATTATTGAGAAATAGTTGGTCGAGAGGATGGAGACAATTGCATTGAAATAGATGGCAGCCAAGGAGACACTGACAGTGTACTAGGGCTGGGACAGAGGAGGCAGAGATGACCAATTTAGGAGGTTGGAGGTTCCATACTTTACTGGCAAGAATCCCTATAGTTGAATCTATTGAGTGAAGAGGTTCTTCCACATTAATGAAGTAGCAGAGGGGGTAAGGGTGATTACTAGTTGCTGCTGCAATTTGCTTGGAAGAGCATTCAACTAGTGACAATGGTGGGAAGCAGTGACAACGAACATCTCAATGGGGGAATATTTAAACAGCCTTGTTGCAGTGAGTTCATATGAGCTCATTTAAGAATCCATATGAAATTCTATTGGGTCTTAGGCAGAGGGAAGTGTGGGTGTGTACTGTGAAAGTTGAGTTGCTTCCGGCACCAATGTTGAGGAGGTGTTGACAGCAGTTTTCATAAATGGTCTCCATGATAAGATCAAAGTCAAGGTGCAGTTACACCAAACAGCCGACCCGAGAGATGATGTTGACACAAAGAGTGGAAGAAAGGGACAGCTTAATGGTGCAGTTCGTGGAGTAAGCTTTAGGTTGAGTTGGGGCCACCAACATGAACAGACTTGCTTTGAAAAATAGAGGGGAGCTAGCTCAGCAATACAACAATGAGACCAAGCCCAGTTATGGATGTAAATGCTGTGTAGAGCTCAAGGGACTGCTGCACTGTTAACCAACATCCGTTCTGATGTCACCACCATCTGTTGACTCTAGATTAAAGACCGAACTGGTGGGATTGGGTCAAGTGGTAATGGTTGGCACAGAGCAGGATTTCACTGCCTACTCAACAAGGAGTTGCAGGACAAGTCGCAGCCTATGAAGCCCGGATACTTCAAAAAATGGAATAGTATCAGTGTGATACCCGTTTCGGACACCGATACTAATTGGATACTTCCGGATACGTATCCAAAAAGTATCCGATTTTTATATATATATATATATATTAGAATTTTTTTGTAGGATATGCCAATACGGTTGGGATACGGCTCAGATACTTCTGGATACATATCCAAAAAGTCCAATTTTTTTTGTATATATATTTTTCTAAAGAGACAATTTCCACATGTTGAGAGAAAAAAAGTTTATGAAGAATTCTCTAATTTCTCATCTTGTGCAGGTGACTTTATTCTTTTGATTCTATTGAGGATAGATGGATGGTAGATCCAAAAACTTGGTGGGTGATGCATGGATTGTCTACTCCTCTACTCCAAAATGAATGCTTTGGTTCTAGACATGTTTGCCGAAATCATCAGCTGAATTTGCTAATTCTAAGGTCTAATAGGAATGAAGGGAACGATAGGGATTAGGGAGGTAGAAACGGGGAAGAACAAATCTAAAATTCCAGTTACACTATTAAGGGCATGTTTGGATTTCAGTTGGGAAGCTCAAAAATACTTTTACTCCCAAAGCAACAATTTTTTCTTCTTCATTTGTGCATTGGAATTCGCAATTTACATTGGAATTTGCAAAAGTACTTATTAGCTTAAATCCAAACATAGCCTAAGTATGGGAAGTATGTCTGGACTAACTTCTAAGAAGTCTATGATTATGCACATGATTTGGTTGGAGAATTGAATTTTCCAAAAGTGGTAGTGGTGCAGAATTTTTGTTTGATCTAGCAAGGGCAAATGTAGTGCTTGGGGAGAATTGGTCATCAAGGCAATAATGTATGAATTAGAGGAGACCTGGCCATATCAAGAACTCTGGTATCCTTGAAAGCTATAATTAAGACGCTGAAAAGTGAGGGGGGAGGTTATTATGTACAAGTAGATGTAGAACATGTCATTAGTAAAAATCACCTCCCTCAAGGCAGCATAACAATGCTATTAACCTCAAGGAAGGTCCTCAATTTCAAACAGTCAACCATATTGACATCCCCATTATATAAAGGGGGAGATCGACTGATTTGTGAAGATGTTAGCAGCAAGGCAGATTCAGCCATGTAACAGTCCATCTTAGAGCCCATTGACTTTAATAAACAAAAAATAAAAATGGGAGTTGGAACTTGTGTCGATTAGAGGGCCCTAACTAGTATCACCATTCAGGATAAATTCCCAATTCCAGTGATGGAAGAGTTACTGGATGTGTTAGGTGGGTCTGTCAATTTTTTCTAAGATGAACTTAAATTTGGTTTATCTTTAAATTTAGAAGAAAATAGAAGACATCACAAAGACAGCTTTCCAGACACAACAGCCACTGTGAGATAAGATAATTTAAACATTCTGCAAAAATTAAACATTTCTAGATAAGATAATTTAAAGGTTCTGCCAAAATTAAACATTTCTATATAAGATAATTTTGAATGGTAAAATTAAATTAATTTCAGCAAGAGCAAAGGATTGGTAGGCCTCATATTTCATGCACAGGAGTAAACAACTTATCAGTATAATATTTGCATTAAATATTTGGCTTGAACCTGTGCGAACTGTGCATGCAAGCCCAACCTGTCTCACAAGCTCTTTACAAGCTCAATGCAAATATTAACTTATACACTCTTCAAGGACTTTTTCTCCAGGCAAGTAAGACTGGTTCATTTCAAAATATCAATCTTTCAAAATACTCACAACACACCTTGATCAGGTTGTCCCATACTAGATTATAGTACTATAGTGAATTAAAGAATCTGTCATACCTCTTGCAAGAGCCGCTATATCACTTCTATCTACCGATGGTGCAGCACCTACACAAAGAAAGGTGGTTTCAACATGTATTCATTATGTGTAGGTAGATATTTTATAGACACCACAAGACGTTTGGAATCAAATGACACATCAACATTACCTTCAGACTCAGTTTCCATCAATGGAACCTTCAAAATATCTATCACTTTTCGGTAGAGACCCTGTCAATGATTCTCCTATTATAATTATTATTTGAATTACAATAAAAATTGATGGTGACCAATTAGGCATCAAAAGTGAGTGAAGCAATGCAAACCAATTTAAGCAGGAAATGCGTTATAAGTTAGCAGACTACAATAGTCAGGAAGTTAAATATTTACATCTATATTCATATCCCCAATGCTCATTCCTAAAATATTTTCAATTTTTTTACAGAAAACTGGTGTCACTTGCATGTCACTCAAGACAAAGCCAGGTCAATCAATTTGTTATTTGTTATATACACAGTCCACATCTCTGCATAATCAAGATAATAATATTAATTGCATATATAGCAGCACAAATAGATTTCAGTTCATAGAACCAACGCTTACCCAGGGGCATCTTATTACTTATCAATCGTTGTTCTATTTATTTTGGGAAGAAAGAGGACAATAAAACAAATGTGACATTGCTATAAGTTAAAGTTGACCAAATTCCATAGTAAATCAGCAATTGGAGAGTTATAACCTCTTGAACCAATAGTGAACTTGAATGCTCCTGAGTTGCTTTACGTCTATACATAAGAGCTATGCTTGTTAAGGCAACCCCCAGCGTGGGATGTTTAGAGTCTTCACCAAATAGACACAGCCACAATACATTAGTCAATATAACATTACCAAGCTCAGTGATAAATGATGTAAATTGAGATTAGGTAAGAGACAAAAGGAATAGACAAGTCACCTCCATAGGCTTCCTCAGCCCTACATATTGCCTGTGTCAAATGATGCTCTGCATTACCGAAGTTACTGAAACAACAGTTATTAATGATATATCTCACCTTGGGCAACATAAAAAGGAAGGTTGTAGTATGGCTAAGGAAAACCAAACAAAAATGATTAAGCCTACCCCATAAGTGATTCAAGCTGTCCTAAAGCACACATGGACCCTACAATTAATTCGTCCACGCTAAAGTTACCAGCTCCCAAGTATGGATTGCCAGCATTTTTTACTTCAACAGCACCTTGTACGACATTTCGGTAAACCTCTTTTGCCATTGAATAGTTCTGTTTTTTGTGTAGGAATTCTGCATATGATAGACCAGCGGTACCTACAAAACCAAACATCAACTCGGTGTCGAAGAATGCTGCTACAGTACCTCATGAACAGGAAGATACCATCGCAGTACTTCTCACGGAGAGACTTGTCAAAGAAATCTTCAGCTGCACCGAGCACATAATAAGCACTCATCAAGAGTAATAGCAGCAATGAACAAATAAACCTTTAGCACAACCTGAGTCAACATTGCCATTGACAAGTTCAATCAGCCCTTTTAGTGCTTTAGCACGAACAAATTGAGCCTCAAAATCTCTTGCTTGCTGTTGATTCTCCACAAGCTTCATGCATTTATCAGCCACTGCTGCCGCCAAATCATCCTACACAGAAAATTTTTCTCTGAATAAACATCAATGGTGCCACAAAAAGCAGCCAAATATTTTGCAATGGGTTTGCACCAAATACCAACCTGCCTCAACTCTAGAAGCAGCCCAGCCTGAGTTTCAAGAGCAGCAACTACAACAAAAACCCAACACAAAACTCAAAATCATTGGCAAAAAATGATAAAATAATAATAATAACAACAACAAAAAGGAGTGCTAGTAACACTTTCCTTCCTATTAGTTAAAATTTGTTAAAAACTACAAAATTGGGAGAGAGGTTCATTAAATAAAGGATGTGACCTACATAATTTTGTAATTTTAACAAATTTCAGTCAATAGTAAAAATTGTGTTAGAACAGGTGTGTCAGATAGTGCGTTGCTAGTATTTTTCTAATAATAATAATAATATAAAGCAATAGCACTAACCAACAAAAGGGGGGGCAAAAATAAAAGAACTTACCTCTAACACCCAAGTAAGAATTGGTTAATTCTTGAACACCCTCGAGCTTCTCTATTGCTTCACTGTACTCTCCTCTGAGAAAAGTTGACACAAAAGCCATTTCCAATGAGTTCAAACAATCACCCACAAAATTGAGCTCCAACATAACAACTAAAAACAGCAAACAATCACAAAGGAGCACCTTTCATACAACAACGTGGACATAGCAAGCATAGCCATTCCCTTCGAATTCTCACGCGTTGGATCCTTCCCCTCAGTCAGCTCAGTCGTAATGCAGTGCTTCAACACGCTCAAACCCATCCGGAACGCCCCAACTGAAGAAACACACCCAGAAAACCTAAACGACGTTAACTTTGGCCCAAAAACGCAAATGGGTCACCGAGAAACGGAGTTTTCTGAAAAACGGCGAAAAGGGAGTCACGTGAGACTCACGTGATCTTTCGCTCCTCCATTGCCGCAACGCGTAGTTGATCATCTTGATGGCGTCGGGGACGGTCATGCTGGCGTCCAACTCCAAGCCATTGGTGAATGGTCGGAAGGACGAAGCGGGGAGAGGAGAGAGTCTCGTGGGGAATGGGTGTGCGGTGAGGGCAGTGGAAGAAGAAACCCTTGATGATAACTTTGATGCTATGCGAAGCATGGTTGAGTTTGGTGGCGGAAAGTTGAAGAAATGGTTGGGGTTTAGAATGGTGTGAGTGAGGGTTCAGGGTTTAGAGGTTGATATTTTTCTGCCCTAGGTGTAGTTGGGATTCGAATATCAATTGAGTTTGTTACTTATTGTTTTTTTTTATTATTATTATTAAAGTTACTTATTGTTTTTTTTTTTGGATATTAAAAGTTACTTATTGTTTTTTTTTTTATATTAAGTTACATATTGTTTTATTTATTTACTTTTAGTCTACAAATGAATAACATATTCATTTGATATTTCCCACCAAACTCCACCATGCTTCGCATAGCGTCAAAGTTATCAACCTATTTTAGTAAAAAAAAGAAAACATTCAACCTCTCAACCCATTTTGGCCAGCCCCATTTTACCCCTCCCATCGGAATCGTGACTCAATTTGATTTTATTTTTTTGTAATTGTGACTCAATTTGGTGGAGATGGGAAAAAGGCCCATCCCGCCATTAATGCATCAAAAATGAAACGAGGTAGGTTGGCCTACTTTTGGAATATGGATTGAGACCATTCCATTTAAGAATGGACTAGCGGGCCGATGAGGCGAGGTAGGTTAGCCTACTTTTGGAATATGGATCGAGAAATATAACCAGTCCTGTTTATGGATGGACTAGCGAGCCGACGAGATAGCCTGCCAATAGTTAAAAAAAAAAGATGAAAATATAAAAGGGAAATTATTAAATTATAATTATAAAAATAAAAAAAATTATTAGAGAAAATTATCTCCTAACTCAAAATATTAAGTCTTAAAAATAACCCCACTTTCATATTAAAACAAAACAAAAATTCAAATCCAACACTATATTTTATTATTATTTTACTTAATTTAAACAATAAAAAATTATCAACCTAACAGCCTGCCCCGCCATAAGCCTTTTTTTTGGCAGGCTAAAACAAGGCGGGCTAAAATGGGTTGGCAGGTTGAAAATTATGTCCAGGTTCACCTAAAATAGCAGGCTAAATGGGTTGGCACAATGGGCCAAGCCTGTTTTGCCACCTATAATTTGATGTATATAACATTCAAATCAAAGGGTATAGCAAGGTCGAGCCCAACACAAAATAATCCGGCCCACTGTCTTTGAATGTGAAACACATGTACTCTATAGAAACATCTAATGATATTGAGTAAATAAATAAATAAAAACATCTAATAGAGGATAAGAAATTTTTTTTCCATCTCGCACAACAAAACAGAGGAGGAAATGGCAAAGTCAAATGGTGAGGAAGTTGTGATGATTTTGCTAGAGACGACAAATTGAGCCTCGCTTAATAGGTCATCCAAACAGCTCATAAATAAAGTTGGGTTAGGTTCTAGAAATTTATGTCCGAAAAAAACAAGCCAATTTGGCCTAATTCAATGGGCTAGGCTAGACCTATAAAATGTGGGCTCGAAAACAACCGGACCTATTTTGTCCTGATATTATTTGTTATTTTATTTTATTGTAAAATTTTTATAAATTTAGACTCAAAAAAATAATCGAGCCAATTTGGCTTGGCCCAGCTGGTCTAACAAATATGCAGTCCATAAGAAATTTGGCCAAACCCACTTTTACACCTTGGCTCGACAACCCCGAGCTAAGTTGGGCGGCCTAATTTGTCACCTCTAGATTTTGCAAGGAATCAAGCTTTAATGGACAAGCTCCTTAGGTCTAGCAATTTTGTCTTAATCAAAGGATTCATCCAATTTACATGAATCGATTAATTTATCAATTATTCATCAACGTCAGTCTAAGGATATGTTCGACCTAGCTTATTTTTAGCTTAACTTTTCCTTATAAGTAAAAAATTAGGTCAAACATTTATAAATAAAAGCTCTTGAAAAAAAATAGTGACTTTTTTGTAAAGAAGAAAATTAAAAACAAGTAGCTTTTTGAAAAGCTAATGTGAAGAACTTATTCTCAAGTTATGTAGAGCTTATTTTGGAACATCCCCTCTTTAATTCCCAACTTCAATAAAGACAAAATCCAAATTAAAACATATAATGAATAAAATAAAAATATAAAACATGAAAAAAATTTGAATCATCGTGTGTGCAAAATTGCGCCAACAGCGACTATGAATCAGTGTTAAGGGGGGGATAACAGTGTTGTTCTTATGCCGATAATAGTGACATGAAGGAGACAATATAGAAGTAGATTGGGGTTCATGGCACATCAAAGGCTCAGCAATTGGGTGGGTTTAGGGGTTGATAAGGTGGTTTGATGCACAATTGGTGTAGATCTTAGCTAATGGTGGTACAAAAAGATGCTTTCCAATAAGAGCTTGATCAAACGATAGTGGCTCACGTCATGGTGGGTTCTTAGCTCAACCCTATTAGTATATTGGTTCAGTTATGGGGCTTCCAAGTGATGGAGCAGTGGGTGTCGGTGTTGTTGGGTGATGATATCAGTGCTAGTTTAATGTTCATGGTGTTGTAGGGAGAGCATGGTGGCTCTAATTGGCATTGGTTTAGGAACTTGGTTATAATGCATAGTGGACGATGAGCTTATGAGCAACAGAGGTGTTGATGATTCTTTTTAGCTTTTGAATATCCAACTTGGTAGTAAAAGTTTTCTTCTAGCTACAAAAAACACAACATAGAAGTAATTAGCAAAATAAAGTCAAAATGAGAGAAAGAGATCACAACTCTACATCTTTTTCTTGACCCCAACCCGAACAACAACAACAACCCAAGCTTCCATATGATTGTCTCTTCTTCAAATGCTAAAAAAAATTCAAATTAATGTTTAAGCTTGTTAAAAATTTTTGTAATGGGAATACCTTTGATAATAGGATGATTCGCTCATAAACTCAAAACTAATAATTACTTCTTGTTGAAAAGGGTTTAATCCCTGAGAAAATGGGATAGATACATCACAATTAATTATTTGCATTCATGAAGGACATGGATTAGGAAACCTTGAATGAATCTTGATAATTTCCTCAATTACTTCAGATGTGAGCTCGATCTTGCATGCATTTACAACCTCATGGAGTTGTCAAGATTTGATAGTTCCAAAAACAACATTAGCAACAAAGGGTGTTGCAAAACAAAGGTTGTTTAAAACAAAAAGAATAGGAAAAAATAAGGATAAATTGAAAAGGAAATATGATACACAATAAGTAAATAAACTAATGTACCACAAGTCCTGAACCTCTAATGGATAAGATTAAGAACCACAATCAATAGCATAAACAATGGATGTCTGAAAAAGAAAATGAAAAAGCATTAGTTTATTGCAAATGATGGCAAAATTGCATTGTGCGTGTCCTATCTACAGCAATGCTATGATACTACTAAATTAACCATATTTTCCATCCTTTTAAAATAATAAGATAAAAAAAACCCACAACATTCTTGTTTATTTAGAAGGAAAAGGTAATGTACAACATCCAATATCATTAAAAAGCATCCAAAAATAGTAGACCCATTACATTCTTTTACTTTTAGCTGAGATACATAATAACTTCAAATTTATTGTAGGCATCTACCAAAAAAGTTTTCAAATTAATGTTTAAGCTTGTTAAAATAGTTCTTAATTTAGTTTGTTGTAGGGACTAAATTTTGAACTCTAAATCAATCATACATGCAAATATTAAGGACTTTAAAAGACTTTGTAGAAGATGGACCTTTTCTATTACACCACTTAGTTTTCTTGTAGCCATTATGGGCAAAAATGAATATGACATCGTTTCTATCAAATGGCTACTTAGAATGCACTTTTCTTTTACTACTTTTATAAAGTGTGATGGCCTTCATAATTCCAAAATCATTAGCTTTTTCACTTGGACATATTGTACCATAAGAAAGAGTAGTGTCATGTGTAAAAACATATTAACATAGATTAACTGTAAAAAGATGGTGAATCATAAAATAGCATTATTCAAGGGGTGGCATATCCAGGATAGTGGGTCCAATCTTTGAAAGCTTTATCATGTGTAAAAACACACTGACATAGATCAGTTGTAAAAATAAAAACAAGACTAAAACACAAATAATGAGATGTAATTGTTAATAGATCAAATATAAAAACATAAGCAACAATAATAATAGTAAAAACACATAAAAACCCGTTTCACAGTTACGTAAATAAGTTATCACATTTAACTTAACAACTATACTTTCATTAATAGAGTTAAAGTGCATAAAAACACACTATCATTACACAAATATGCCTACCACATTTACATTGTCCAAAATAACACTAATGACAATGGCCCAACCCAAAAAAATAGTTACAACAACATATGGGGAAATAGACAAAAAGATTCCCCTACTCCCAAAAAGTCAAAAGTCTAAAAGCAATTTCTTGACCTAAAAGAGAGAGAGAGAAAGAGAGATTCCCCCACCTTATATCAAGCCCAGACTTTTTGGTGGGTTGAGTTTGTCCCCTCCCCTTACCAGATCCCTTTTGAATTGGCAACTTTGGCTTGAATGAAGATCCAGATGTTAAATAGCAGTTTCAAGACCAACAACTTGAGAACTTGGACCATGATATAGAGCTTGAAAACCAACAGTTTTAGAACTAGTCACTTGAGATCCAAATATGGCCCTCCCTGATGAAGATCTTCTTCATCTTCCCTTCTAATTGCAGTAGTTGTTTGTCTAGATACAGCAACAACAATAGGTTGTGCAATTAGAGCATGTTGTGTAGGTGAAACAATATATTGTGTAGTTGGTGTAGGTTATGCACCTAAAGCAGGTTATGCAGCAACAACACTAGGTTGAGAACCTCTGCTTGATGAAGAGCCTTTGCTTTTGCCTCTATCCCTGCTTATTGCAACAATTGTGTTAGGATGTACAAGGTTGTGGCATATCTTCATGTTGTGTCTGTAGCTGCCACATTTAGAGTAGTGCATGGATGTGTTATGCCTCATAAGCTTGTTTGACTTTGGTGGCTCATCCTTCTCCCTTCTTTTAGGATTTTTAGACTTTCATATGCGAACCTTGCAAGGTGGAGTCCTAATTGGAGGTAATCTTGTTGGTTGCCATAATTGTTCTCCATTAATTAGGTTAATGACTAGAGCATACACCTGCTTATAAGTGTCAACCCAATAATATCTATCCATATAGTCACGTGGATTTCTTTTATTAACAAAAAAAATAGGTGTAACGACATGCTTGTAACAAATACCAGTCAGTCAAATGCCTGCAACACCAACAAATAACAACAAGTACCAATAAATAATGGTATAAATACCTGTAAGGGATTATAGTTAGGCCCTAGAACCTGTAAGAACATCTTCTCTGCTCCAAATCAACTTCAAATTGAACTAGAAAATATTGCACTTCAACTAACCTTCAACCTTCCTGTCTATATTACAGCTCATTTCTCATATTCTAATACCTCTTTGTCAAGCCTCTTCCTAGCTTTTGGACATATCTTGCTCTTTCCCTTGTACTTCTCCACTAAAAGTTTGTTCTTGGAAAAACTTGTCATGAGATACACCTTAATCCATTCAAACATGGAAATTATAAGCAATTCTCTAGCTTTAAGAATTCTACCATTGGAAGCCTCTGAGATGGTTTTCATGATAATATCACATTTTGCATATTTAGAGAAATGTAATTTTTCCCACAATTTAGGGTTTATCCCTCTCAACCAATCAAATGCCTCCTTGGATACTACCTTCAGTTCAATCATTCTTCTTTGCCAAGGTAGCATGATAAGTAGCTTTGCAGGTAGCAAGCATCCTATCTCTCAGTACACTACCATTACTGCTTTTTCATATTTGCATATACATGCCTCACACATGTTCTATGCTTAAATACCTCTAACAACTCATGAAGTGCAGACATCAATCCCTATCCAATAAAGAAACGCAACACATTAGTAAGCATGATTACACATTACAAAGTTAGCAAATAAAGCAAATATATGCATACCTTCTATTGGTCAGAAATAAAGACCCATCTTTTATTGTGTTCTATGTCATTTAGCAAATTAGTTAGGAACCAGCTCCACAAATCTTTGTTCTTAGACTAAATAATTGCAATAGCTAATGGAAAATATTGGTCATTAGGGTTTCTTGTTATTGCAACTAATAATATCCTTCCAAATGGACCGTTTAAGAAGCAATCATCTAGTCCTATGATTGGTTTAGATCCAGTAAAAAATCTAGTTTTCACTCTATGTTGACACATTTACATCCTTAAAAATATCAGACCTTCATCTTTACTTTGTCTTTCAACAAGCACGAGAAGGCTTGAACCCGAATTGGTTCTCTTCACCTCTTCATAATAATCCTAAAGTTTAGTATATTATTTTGCAAAGCACCCTTCCAATTTCTCCCTTGCATATCTTCTTGCTATGGAAGCCTTATTTATAGAAACTTCAACACAATAATCTTTTTTAATTTGTTTAATGACCCATTTAAGACTAATGTCCTTGTTAGTATTCATGGTATCAACCAACTTGTCTGCAACCGACTTGTAAGTGGCCATTGTTCCCTTGTAGGTTCTACCACATGTGTAGACATCTACCAATCTCTTTAATCTATAATCCATTGACCCACTAACCTTGCTTACCAAACATGTCTAGTTACAGTCATCTCTATAGACAACCTTGCATCTTACCTTGTCATTTTTCTTGAACCTAAGACCCTTAATCATTCAATAAAGACCATTCCCTAATTACTTCCTTAAATTGTTTTATGGATGTGAATTCCATTCCAAGTTAGAACTTAAAGTTTGGACATATCTCTAATTGATTGTATTTAGGATACTTTGGTCTTTTTCCTTTCAAATCATTCCCTCCCTCATTACCTCTTACTTACTATTTAGTTTTAAGCTTTCATAATTAGAATCTATTTTATCACCCTTATATAATTCAAAACTAGCAGCAGGTTTTGGCACACCTCTTTCGACAACAGCAAGTTCTTCCATAGTTTTGGGCATAACAACAACGTTAGTTTCAGTAACATTAATGTATTGCATCCAACAACTATCATCATGCTTATCTTCACTATCATCAAATTGAACTCCAAAAACACTTTCCATATCAATTTCGCTTTCATTTCCAGTCTCAATCTCAAATTGACTTTGAACTTCTTTCACATTCCAATGTAAGTAGCATTCCTTCTTCCTTGCCCCTAACAATAATGACATATACCTCAACCTCTTTCAAGCATATACTTATTGCAATTTCTGCAATTTTCATTGCATCAACATCATAAAAAACCTTCACCAACCCTTCTTCTAAGCGAATATTGGGCTTACAGTAGAAAATGAGAACTCCTTTGTAGCCTAGATTATTTAGAATGCTAATGACCTCTTGAAGGGACCACTCATTAGGATCACAATCATTAAAGGTGTATGTCATATTTCAGTATATTGTAACCACATGCCTTGAAGTTTAGTTGGCATCTTTAGCATATGACCTCCTTTGATGTATAATGACTAAGAATTTACAAGGTGTGTTCCTTACATAAATATCAACCAAAAAGGATTACCAAACATAACAAAATACAAAATCAGGTACAAACAACAAATAGTAGAAAACATGGCAGCATACAAGATCAAATACAAATAGCAAACAAGATTAGCAAATAACAGCAAATATAGTAGTAAACAAAGTACTTATAGGTTTGTGGTTGTTGCTCTTAATTGTTGCAATGTGGACAATGAGTCATAACTAATGTGTGTATAATGGCATGCTTCTAGGTGCAAAGTTTATGTTGTTACTCTATATATGTGGTAGCATTAGTGTATGTTATGTTATGTGGTAGAGTTTAGTATATATGGTAGCATTAGTATATATGCCAAAAATAATGCCTTCGTGTAGGAAAATAATGGATCAGTAACAACATTACAGACATTCAACAACATTACATACATTTAGAAAAATAATGCCTTTGTGCAACATTTGTTATCATTGATTTAGAAATTTGGCTAGAGGAGGAAATTATAACACAAGAGGAAATAACGGATCAGTAGCAACATTTGAAATAAAACAGGTCAACACACAAGAAGGATAGTTGAATTTGTGTGCTGGTGTCTTTGAAAACTTTTTGAAAACCTTTTCGCAAATACAAGTATAAGTTTGAAATAGAAGACTTTGAAAAACAAGTTCAATAAAAAGTGTAGACGCTATGTAAAAGATAAAGGATAAGAAGCAAGAGCACAAGAGATTTATACTAATTCACTTTGTAACTTAGAGCTACGTCCAGTTCCTTCAATATTGACGGTATTCCACTAACTATATCAAGTTACAATAGTGTATTCTCATTGCCTCTTTAGGCTTACAATAGTAATTTACTCTTGATATTACTTAACAACCTAAGTATTCCTTTTCACTAAGCCTTTCTAGGCTCTCAACAAATCAAAAATGATGTTAAGGTATACATTAAAGCTACTCACAAAGTAAGATTATGAAAGTTAAGTACAAAAAAAAAATGATACAAAGCTTGTGAAAGTTTAAAGATCGTCCAATGGAATAGTAAACAAAGCTTGTAAAAGTTCTCTTGTATTGCATCTTTGTGTATTCTTCCTTAGAGGTCTCCTTTATATAGGCCTTGAGAAAATGAATGTTTGAGAAGAAGAGGCAATGTTCTAAGGAGCAACACCAAGAGTGTGCTTGTATAGCCCTTCTTTAGCAAACAAGTTTTGTCCTTTTGTGTGCAGAAGAGAGAAAACAGGTGTCAGATCATACATTGGTGCACAATGATTAAAGCAATTTTTTCATTGCATGAAATTCTTCTTGCAATCCTTTTATGAAGACATGCCTATCCTATCTATAAGGATAAGGAAGAAAAACACTACAAATATTCTTGGTGACATGTAATACGATTATGCCATAAAGGATAATTCAACACAAAGAATGTTTATATCTTATCATTTCAAACTTAGTCAATTTTCAAAAATCGTTATGCATTGAGTTTATTTTTAGCACGAGTGATATAAACGATAAACAACATTGGACGCTTTAATATGTAGATTTTTTGGATGCTTTGAGACAACGCATTGGATGTTTTGTTATAAAACTTGTTGGACGCTTGTTTAAAAGCTAAGTTTTATGAAAGGTATTTGGACTGTTCTTTAAAAACAGATTCATTTTTATAAAAGCCAATTATTAAGTATAAAGCTTGCTTTATGTTTAATTATAAAATTTTAATAGCCTTTATTATCATTAAAACATTTTTAGGAGTTGGACGCTTCATACATCTTTGGTTTTAACAACAATACATGCATTTAGTAGAACCTTTTGATCAAGCACATGTAAAATCAATGAACGAGATAATGCCTCGATTATTATCACGGCTAAAATGAAGTATTTCTTCATAGCAGTAAAAAATATCCGAGAGAATCAACTTGGGGAAAATTGATTTATCATAACACAAAAACAAGAAAAAGTTAATGAGGAATTAACCAACAACAAAATCCGAAACCAAAAAAGATTGGGGGAACTCGAAAAGGACAAAAAAAAAAAACACCCAAACAAAGAACATGAAAATTATGACATTCTTACCTGCATTGGAAGATGACATTATGCTTCTGAGTCTTACTTATACCCTTTCGGCTTTATGGAGTCTTTAAGTTCCAATAATAGCCTCGTGAATTGAAGTGAAATGTATTAAGCTTCGTGGAATGTGTGTTGGAACGAAGAAGAACGAAGAAGAGAGGGAAAGTGTGTCGATTCACTTCATTCCAATGTGGAATAAGACGTGACATGTAGAGACTTAACGGTGCATGTAGGCTCGCCTTAAACACTGTTCAAAATTGGGATAATGATAAGGACCAAATTGGTAATGATTATAAGTGTAGGAACCAATTTAATAAGTTTTTATATGTAGGAACCAAATTAAGAATCTGCTACACATATAAGGATTAAATTATATATTTAACCTAAAATATATAGTTTAAAAAAGTAGAAGTTATTGATTGTTTGATTTTATAATATTATATTATTTATTTACTAGTAGTAAATATACGTATAATTTTGGTCTTGAGCATATATTATTAATTTATATTTATTAATATTAATTTTAGGCTTAATTGTACATTTTGCCACCTATCTTTGATGATTTTGCGAATTTTGCCACTCAACTATTTTTATTGCACATTTTGCCACCTAACTTTTAAAATTTGCACATTTTGCCTCCCAATTATTTTACTTGCACATTTTGCCACCCAACTTTCAAAGTTTGATCATTTTGCCACCCCAATTATTGATTGCTAGTCAACAGTCAACTAAAGGGGGGGTGGCAAAATGCACAAATTTTAAAAGTTGGATGGCAAAATGTGAAAGTAAAATAATTGGGTGGCAAAATGTGCAAATTTTAAAAGTTAGGTGGCAAAATGTGCAATAAAAATAGTTTGGTGGCAAAATTTGCAAAATCATCAAAGATGAGTGGCAAAATGTGCAATTAAGCCTTAATTTTAATATTATTAGTTTATATAATATTAACATTACTTAATTTAGTAGTAGTAAATATATATGCAATTCTAGTTTTTCGTTTAAGTTATATATAATATAATTTTTATTTTTATAGGATATAAAGTCGTTAGTCTAGTGGTTCTAGTGTTATTGGTGGACTTTAAGGGTGGGGGTTCAATCTCCCCCTTCAACACTTTGCTAATTCTTTTTCCATTTTTGCATCCCACCTCAATATGTCACATCATCGCCATGTCAGCACCACATTAGCGTGACACCAGCATGCAACATGTTGTTGCTAAGATTGATAAAAATAAAAGACCAAAAGTATAATTAAGTCAAATACAATGGACCAAAAGTTTAACCAAAAGTGTAATTAAGTCAAATATAAAGGACCAAAAGTTTAACGGAGTTATAACGATGTTATAGTGTGTAAGGATTTAATTACAATTTTTTTAAATTATAAAAACTTTTTAAAAGTATTTTTAACTATAAGGACTTAATTAAAAACTCTATAAAACTATAGGGATCTATAGATTAATTTAACTGTAATTTAAAGCAAGAATTTTTTAAGGATCAACATCATGCATGGGCCATAATAAAGGGATCAACAGTATAATTAAAGAAAAATAAAATAAACTTGCATAGTTAACTTATTAAAATTGCTATTAACTTGCCTAATTTAATTTTTATATTTTTAATTAATGACTTAATTATATCTGTTTAAAAGATTAAGCAATTAAATTCAATTAAAAATATTATTTGGCAGATCAAATCTGCATTAAATGATAAAAGAATCAAAAGTTTAACTGAGTCATTCACTCATCTTCTTAAAGTGATGTAAAATATATGTTCTCACTAAGTTGTCAACCCACTAATAACCTAAATCAAACCAATCCATTATTGATCTAGGTAGTTAATTGGTTCAAATTTGTTGACGAAAATTTTCAAAACCAAACTAATTTATTTTGATTGGTTTGAATTTTATCCTCTAAACTTAAATTCAACCAATCCATATTCAACTCTAATTTTAAATAATAGTATTTATGAAGAATAAATAAATTTAAAAAATAAAATATGAGATACTAGATAAAAAATATCACATGGCTTTACTAAAAAACAAAAATTTTAAAAATATTTTTATTCAAGAGTGTTAAGAGTTTGTATACATGCCACTGGAATAAGGAAAAGAAAAAGAGAGAAATTTACATTTACATAATACACAATTTTTTTTCCACGTAAAGTAAAATTAATGGCCCAAAATCTTTCGGGCTTTAAATGAGATGTACGGGTATAAATATTTTTATTTTTAAAATTTGTATTGTTATAATATTATTTTATTATTTGTTATTATTATAATAAAAATTTATTATTATGTGTATTTTTTTATTATGTTTATTTTCTTTTTATAATATTTTTCTACTATTTTAAACATTATACTATTATATTATTATCGTAATAACATTTTTTTAAAGTTTTCTTAAAACTATAGTATTAGTTTACTATTATTTCTTATTTTTTTATATTTTATTAATATTGTTTATATTTATTACTTGAGTTAATTTTATTTACATTATATTTATTTGAAGATTATAATACATAAATACATACATACATACATATATCTATGTATGTATGTGTGTGTGTGTATAATTTTTTTATAGGTATAACTATTAATGAACATTTTTTATTAATATTTTAAATATTTATTGTAATATTATTTTACTATTATTAAGAGATAATTATTTTTCTATTCTAGATAATTTGAATTTTAAGATTATTTTAATGTTAATTATACTAAATTCAATTCAATTTCTGAATTTTAATTTTGACACATTATCAATAAAATTGACGTATTTTGATTTAAATAATTTATTTTATTTTTTCTCGTTAGTTTTAGAAACCTTATATCTTTAAGAAATATTTAAAAAAAATCATTTTAAAATATTTATTATATTATTTTCTATTATTATAATAACAATTCATTATAATGTGTATTTTTTATGTTTATTTTCTTTTTTATGATGTTATTTTCTACTATTTTAATATTAACACTATTATATTATTACTGTGTTATATTTTTTTTTATTTTTCTTAAGATTATAGTATTAGTTTATTTTTTTATTTTTATTAGTATTGTTTATGTTTATTATTAATATTATTTTTATTTATTTGACATTTGTTTGAAGATTAATATATATATATATATATATATATATTATTTTAAATATTAATCAGAATTTTTATTAATTTTTTAGATAGCTTAAAATTCTTTATTTTAGTTATTTTTCTTGAAAAAAAAGTTGTTTGAGAAATAATCAGTATGTTTCATACATTAGCTGAAATTTATAATTTTTTTTTAAAATAAGCTGTTTTATGCATCTACGAATTTGAAGCTTATAATTATTCTCCAATAGCTTTTTTTTTCCTTCAAAAATATTATTCCCAAATTACCTTCAAATTTCTCAACAGCTTTTTTTTCAACTTTTTTCCTAACAGCTTCACATCCTTTTTAATAATTTACTATGTAAAAGCTAATTTTTTTGTTGTATCTAAACAAAATTAATTATCTTAAAATCATTTTTTAGCAAACTTACTCAAATAAAAACTAATTCTGATTATAATCAATAATAATAATAATCAATTATTCATATAATTAATTTACCCTATATATTAAATGAGAATAGCTATATTGAACGAGAGCGTTTTTAGCTGCTATTTTTAACGAGAGCGTTTTTAACTATTATTTTTCAATGAGAGCGTTTTTAGGAATTTTTAACATTTTATCTCTTTCAATCTATCATTTTTATTATCTTTAATTCTAAATTAAATTTTAATATATTTTTTAAAAGATATCAATAATTAAAAATTAACATTATATTACAATAATTGTTTATTATAAATTTAAAATATAATGTATATATTAAAAATATTTATTTATTACAAATTTTAATTATAATATAATTTATATGTTCGGAAGTATTTATTTATTATAAATTTAAGTTATATAAAATAAATATTTATTTTGTATAATGTACAAATTAAAATAGTAGTTATTAAAATAATTTAATTTTCGTAATTATGGTTCAGATTTGCCCTGTAGCTCAACGTGAGAGATGCTACAGTACAAACTGCACCAGATTTAATATTTGTATAGATAATGCGTGAAAGATTTTTGTGCATTGATTGAACATTGACCCTGTGACTGAGGATATTGTGACGCGTCTCTCTCTTTTGTTATCAAGTAGCATATCTGTTGAAAGAAAACAGCAAGAAGACAAGAAGTATATAAGAGCTGAATATTTTGAAAAATTCTTTTTATAAATTTCCCAAAACATCACAAATATATTTTTGATATCGAAGATTTTAAAATGGAATTAGTTCTCGGCCAAGCAATTCATTTTTTCCGCAACCAAACACTAAAACGAGAAAACATTCAGTTCCACTTCTACATGCGCAATCTCAAGTTATCAATTCTAAAATCAATTCGATGCGTGCTCTTAATATCATAATGATTTCTTTAATCAAATAATATTTGCAATACTGTGCAACCCAAATTGTGTTAAATTATATACACTAATATATGTCACTAAGAATAAAATAAATCTTAAGCTACAAGACTGAACAAAGTAGAAGGCATAATTACGCTTTACTAACTTTGAAAAAACAAATCATTTTGTACTATACCCCTTTTTCCATTTTAAGATAGAAGCAGATAACGCTGATGTTATAAAGCAAAAATCGTATATTTTCCTCATGGAAAAGAATGCCATATCATGGAAGTTTAAGATGTAAACATTCTCTAATGCAACTAAAGTTCATATCACATGGTGTAGTTTTTTTTTTTTCTTGCTTTTTGCCAAGTCAGTAGCAACCTGATCCCCCTAAAAAACATTCTACAATATTTAAATAACAATATTTTAACCATTTTAATAAAACAATTACGTAGAAAAGAAATCTCCAGCTGGAAGCAATGTATATATGCTCCTTTGTTATGAAAGAGAAAGTAGAAAGTAAGTAGAGAAAATAAAGGCAAAAGCTTAACGAGGGTGACAATGGGAAGTTAGAAGACCGTTTTGTTTCTATATAAAAAGATATCACTTGGCACGACCTATACTTGAGGGGGAAATATCTGGAACTTGGAAGCCTCACACGCACAGTCACTCATGCCTATATAGGTAGCATCACCTCTTGAACTGTGTTGCTATTCACTGAGCTGAAACAATGGCAAGAACTTCCTCCATTCTCTTACCTTTTCTCTTCTACCTGCTTGCCTTTTGCTCCGCCTTACTCATAGGTGATCCTATTTCCTCTTCTTCCTTCTCATTGATTCCTTTCCTATTTGTAATAAAATCTTTTGATGTACTTGGTATACACTATACTGCATTCTCTCCTCTTACACCACATAGCTCAATATATGTCATCTAGTGTATCATACTGTCATTTTATTTTTCTCCCCTTACACCACATAGCTCAATATATGTCATATAGTGTATACTGTCATGATTAGTGTATTGAAGATTTAAGAGGAGAAGATATGATAATATAATGATTAAATAAACCACCAATTTCGAACCTGTGAAGTAATAAAACTATTTAAGTAATCCTTGAAAGTGTTGAATATCCATCATTTTAGTCTTTGTATTTTAGTAAAGTTCATGGACCATTTTGGAGAGTTTTTTAATATGTGGGGGACTACTTAGTATGATTTCTAATACTTTAGGATTATTTAAGTGTTTTTCTTCTTCTTTTTTTTTTAAACTTTAAGGACCGCTTAAGAAAAAAAATAATACTTTAATGATGAAATTAACGGTTTACTCGATAATTATAGCTTACATAACAACTAATACGATACATGTTTAGTGATGATGTGTAAGAAAATGCTCTTACATGATTAGGTGTATCTAAGAATCTATAGTCCATCAAATGCTATTTTTCTAAGCATTATTTACCTCTTGTTATTTGTTGCAGACGGGGCTCAACTCATTCTAGTGAACAATTGTGTGGAAAGTGTATGGCCAGGGATACTTGGCGGTGCAGGGCAGCATACTCTAAAAGATGGTGGGATGCATCTTGGAAGTGGTGAAGAAGTGGTGCTTGATGTGCCAGAAAAATGGTCAGGCAGAATTTGGGGTAGGCAGGGTTGTAGCTTTGACAATGATGGAGATGGCCACTGTCTCACTGGTGATTGCAGTGGGAAACTGCAGTGCAGAGGGAAAGGAGGGGTGCCACCAGCAACAGTGGTTGAAATGACACTTGGATCCTCCTCCTCTCCTTTGCACTTCTATGATGTGAGTTTGGTAGGATGGCTTCAACTTGCCTGTTTCCATGAAGCCCATTGGGGGTGGAGTTGGGTGTGGGGTGGCTTCTTGTGAGGTGGACTTGAATGTTTGCTGTCCATCAGCACTTGAGGTGAAGAGAAATGGCAAGGTTGTGGGGTGTAAAAGTGCATGCTTGGCTATGCAATCAGCAAAGTATTGCTGCACAGGGAATTATTCTGACCCCAAAATTTGCAAGCCTACCCTTTTTGCACATCTATTTAAGGCTATATGTCCTAAGGCTTACAGTTATGCATATGATGACTCTAGCAGCCTTAACAGATGTAGGGCTCCGCGGTATGTTATCACTTTCTGCCCTCCCCCACAGTAAAGGGATCCAGATCACAAAATGAAGTTGAAGCAGCTGTTATAGAATTGCAAAGATTATCAGTCATCAGTCAAGAACTGTTTTCTGAATATTTTGTTTTTTTTTTTTTTAATCTACAATTGGAATAGTTATGTGTTTTTTAGAGTCTTGTCTTTATTCTTCTTGAATAGTCATTGTTGTTCGTCATCAAGATGGTTGAAGAGAAGGGTAGATTAATATAATAAACAGTATTTCACACTTTTGCTCTTACTGTTGACGATGCTTTGCCCTGTATGAAGTTTAATTAATCTTGTTAATTTGGAAATAGTTAGTTGTAAACTAGACATTTTACTTACAATAAAGGGGAAAGCAAAATTGGAATCATGTGACCAATTACTTGCACCCCAAAAAAGGGGAAAGAAAAATTGTGCAGCATCATTTGCAATAAACACAAGTTATGAACAACAATATACCAAAAATAGAAAATAATAAAGAATCTAAGAAGATTAACTCTTTCCATCGTGTATCTTACATTCTTACTACCAAATAGCAAAATTGAACTGCTTCATTTCTTTCCATGAAAGTGTCATTAAGAAAGATTATAATTCAATCCATAGTCTGCACTAGGGATGACAAAAGAACCTACGCCTACGGATATCTGCGGATAAAATCTGCCACGAATAAAAATAGGATATTTTAAATGAGTACACGCAGATATTCTAAATGGATATATCCGTTACTCGTTTATTAACAGGACGGGTACGGATATCATGGTACTTATGCCCGTGGATACTCTTTACCCAAAATTATATATTTACTTAAATACCTTTATATATTAATATAGATAAAATTATATAAATTCATTCAAAATTTTCAAAACGATTGTTCATTACGAGAAAAATCTTATACAATTATATTAGAAGAGAAAAAAAATAAATTTGTGAGCATTTAAACTATATTTTTTTTAGAAAAATTGTTAGAATAATTAAAATTTTTGTTCAAAGTACTTATTTTAAACAATAACTCTTTAATTATAATTAATTATAAATTCAAAGTAATATTTATAGCACTTTATAATTGTCCACAACACACAAAATAAATTTGTTATTTTTTTATTTTTTTAAATATTCGTGAGTATCCGCTTAACGAATACCCATGCAGGTAACGGGATGAACACGGGATACGAATTTTATTAGGCGAGACAGGGTAGCGGGTAGTTACTACCTATGCCCGTCCGGTCCATTTACATCCCTAGTCAGCACATAGAAGCCTTTGCTCATTAGAATTGTAGCAGGTTTGGTGCACTAAAAAAATGAGAATCCCACCATGCTGGGTCAGGTACAGCTATATGCACCCAAAAATAGTATATCTCTTCGATACGAGTGCAAAAATTAGTCCTCATGATTTTATCTTTAAGATACGTCTCTTGTAAGAGTGAAAATTCATTCAATATTAGCTCCTCTTTATTGGATGCAATACTTTTGGCATGAGTCATGTGGTATCATTACTTTTGCATTTGGTTATTCCATTTGCCTCAATCTATGCAGGGCTTCATGTTGTTATTATCACTTTACTTTCCTCTCCAATAAGAGATACGTCAAAACGAGGATTCCGTCATAGATCTGCAAAGATTTTTGATGATTTAAAATTAGGAAAGAAGGAATAGAGCATCTTCATCATATCATACCACCGTCCTCTTTTTAGGGTATATTTGGTATTAGATATGTCCTAGGTTGTTCCATGTTGGAAAACATGAATTGTTCTTCATCTGAGAAGATTCTCTAAAGTAGGATGGATTGAAAAGAAGATATAGAATGGCATGTCACATTTTTGCTTTAGTGCTAAGGACGCTTTGCCACGTAGTTTAATGTATTTCAATTGGGATTGGGAACCTTTGGTTGTTTTGCTTTGTACGTTTTAAAAGAATTTGGACATGTTTTCGTGGGCTCTAATACCTAAACAAATTTATTTTCTTTGGAACCTCCGAAGCATAGCTGGAATAGATCCAAAACAAATACAAGTTGACAATAAACTAATCTCCAACGAATAAAAAGGCTTTGCTTATAAGTAGTTACTATCCATTAAACAAAAGTCAACTCCCAAGGCTAACAATCTAAGCAGAGCAAAGATGAGTCTCAATGTAGATGATGAGTTAGGGACTGAAATGGAGGAAGCGCCCACTTTTGGTCCATCAATACCAGTCCCCAATGTTCAAGAAATGGTAAGGAATCATCCTTTGCAGGTTTCTGAAAGATATATAAGGAGTCAAGAAGAAATGGAGAAAGTCAACCATATGCCTCACCTTTCATCTGAAATCCCTGTCCTTGATTTAGCAATGCTCTCATGTGGTAACAAGGAGGAGCTGTTGAAATTGGACTTCGCATGCAAGAGTGGGGTTTCTTTCAGGTAATTAATTTTTTACCAACAAAATTGTTAATTACATAGAAATATAGACAAGCAGAAACCTTCACAAAGAAGAAGGGCACTTCTACAACAGCATAAAAAAAATAACAATAATAGGTGCAACCAGTTCAAAGGAAAATATTGACTGTTAGAGATACCATACAAAACCATTCATGTATCTTCATTTAAACAACGTAAGCTTTTAGTATAATTAATTGATGAGATGGTACCAGAGTCTTTTATGATCAAGTGGTCTAGAGTTGGACCCTTATTGTCCTCATTCTTTTAATACAAAGTAGAAATTCAGTACAAACTAGTGGGCCTAGGTATTATCTATGTTTCAAGCCCAAAGAAATCTTGCGTGAGGGGGCATGATAAGATTTGACTCCTTTAAAGTAAGAGGGTTCACTTTAGAAGATAAAATATAATAATAACTATTAATTAGAAAATCAACTGATGAGATTGTAATTTACATCAAATCTTGTTATATATGTATCTATTTTATCATAATTTTCAACCGTTGATTTCCTAATAATCAACTATTATGAAACCACTTTATTCTCTAAAGTGTGCATCCTCACTTTAGAGGAGCTAAATCCCATATAAAATCATCATGTATTTACCTAGAAATGGACTGCCTGCATTCATATGCAGGTACGAATGCGGACTGTTGAATGAAAATCGAACGGTTTACATTTTAAATGTGAATTTTAAGTTGAATTTACCGAGATAAAATATGAACTGTCAGATTTTCATCCAACAGTTCTAATTGACTGACTGTGTGAAAGCGTAAACTCCATGAGGAATCCACATCTGTCTTTACCTAATAGCTTAAACATAAAACCTTTGGGATAGTTAGTTCATGACATTGACATCCTTGCAAAAGTTAGATGTTTGCTTTGCTTGGTTTTCATCAAATGCTGCTTGAGAGATTGCAATTACTTTTGCAGATAGTAAATCATGGTGTTTAAAAAGAGCTTCTGCATAGAATGAAGGATGCAGCAGCTGAGTTTTTTGAACTTCCAATAGAAGAGAAGAACAAGTATGCAATGGCCTCAAACGACATACATGGTTATGGGCAGGCTTATGTAGTTTCTGAGGAGCAGACACTAGACTGGTCAGATGCACTGATGTTACTCACTTACCCCACTCCGTACAGGAAGCTTCAATTTTGGCCTAAAACTCCAGAGGGATTCAAGTAGGTACCCTGACAATTGAAAACTATGTACACAACTTTTGATCACTTAATGAAATTCATCTTACTAATTAATGCAGGGAGATAATAGAGGCATATGCAAGTGAAGTTAGACTGAGTTGGTGAGGAACTGCTTAGTTCATTGTCGGTGATTATGGGGATGCAGAAGCATGTTTTTCTTGGACTACACAAGGAATCACTTCAAGGTTTACGTATGAACTATTACCCTCCTTGCAGCACACCTGAGCAAGTGCTGGGTTTGAGTCCACACTCTGACACAAGCACCATCACCTTGCTTATGCAAGATGATGATGTAACTGGATTAGAAATTCAACACCAAGGAGGATGGGTGCCAGTGACACCAATATCAGATGCTCTAGTTGTCAATGTTGGAGATGTAATCGAGGTACGTAAAGTATCTTTTGGGGTTAAATACGTTTTTAGATCATGCAAATAGCGTAATGTTTGTTTTTAGTCAATACAAAAAATATTTTTTTTAGTCATTCATTTATGGCAATATGTGAGATAATCGTCTCTTCTTGATCTTTGGTTTATAGAACTAGAAATAAAAAAATAATTATTTAGAGATTAAAAGTGAACATTACTCTATTTGTATGGACTAAAAACATATTTAATCTTATTTTTTTAGTGAACACAGAGAACACCAGAAATAGAGAAGGCTTTAAACTTAGTAAACTTAGTAGTACCAAAAGATAAAGTCAATTAAATATCCACAGTGAAGTTTCTTCCTTTTGCAATCATGGCAGATATGGAGTAATGGCAAGTACAAGAGTGTAGAGCACAGAGCAGTGACAAATAAGAACAAGAGAAGGATTTCATATGCATTATTTTTTTGCCCTCAGGATGATGTGGAAGTTGAGCCCCTTGATCATATGATAGATGCTCAAAACACCAAGTTGTACCAGAAAGTCAGGTTATGGAGATTTTTTGAGACAATCGATGAAGAGGAAAATGGAGGGAAAAACACACATAGATGTGGCAAGGATAGAGGATTCTGATCTGAGGAATAAAGGTGATTAAGAAAAGGCCCAGTAAGAGAAAATGAGAGAAGAAAAGAAATTAAGAAAGTTTAAAAGTACTCCCTCATGCTGATTTATCAAGTGCCAATTGTGTTTGTATAATACTAAATTAAATATTGTACACATCAACTAGTGTAGTGTCTCCACTCTCTGCTTAAAAGAGCATGGTGCTTACTTTGTGAATCAAATCCAAACCAACTTAATCATTGAGTGCAGATTTATCTTGACACTCACTTCAATTGAGTTTTAATGCTGCCAGTTCCATCCGAGCCTCTCCAAACACCCAATAATCAAGGAATACGAGGTTACCAATTTTCAGCCCCAAAATCCTGTATACATGTAAATCATTAACAACAAACGACAAGTCTCACACAGGAATCTAGAACCACTTCACTGTGTCACCTAGAAAGTATATCACAGCCGTGTCCTCTACATATTACATTATTCAAAATAAACGTAGGCGCATAACACGAGTAATATTGGCGGCAATCATCGAACAATGTCACCATCACCAATAAGTCTAACACAGTCATAAGAGGTGTTCGCTTCCATTAATATTTTTGGCATGTGTTGTTTTAGGAAGAGAAATTTTTCCTTCTATTGGCACATTTTGTAATTTTGTTGCAAAGAATGATCAATTTTGTTTTTCCTCCAGCAATGCATGGGTACCGTTTCTAGTATCATAAAACTATAAGCTTCGTAAATTCATAAGGCAGAGTTAATTCCAAATTTTGATTTAAACCAAAATCAAATACTTTACTTACAAAATTTCATGTCTCAAATTAGGGTATACTAAAATACTTTATGTATAAAAAAATAATCATGTAGCTCAAAAGAAAAAAATAAAGAAAAATTTCTCTCTCAAAAACTCAAATTTAATAAGAGTTTAATGGTTATGTAGTGTAAAAAATTTATACTGTTAACCAATTAAAAATCACCATTACTATGACTTTGAACATAATTATTGTAAAAGTCAATAAACTTACCATACATAGTAATTTGTGATTAGATAACAGTATAAAACTGCTTTACACTGTCAGTACATAACATATTTTCTCTTTAATAAATAAGAAATTTAACATGAATCTTCTTGTTTTTCATTCCAAAGAATTTACGTAGTTTGACTAACAAAATTTAAGTGCTTTAGGGATATATCTTTTTGGGTATTGCTAACTAGGGTCCTTAGGGCATTGGTCAAGGAATCAATAAATAGAAAGTTTTTATTGAAAGTGTTGTATTAGAAATCATGGAGAAGTGCACTACAACACTTTCCAACAAAAATTATCTAGTTTTAATTTCTTAAGGGTACTGATTAGCATTTTCCTATCCTTTTTATTAAAATCTTGATACCTAGTGTATATATTTAATTTTTTTTTAACTTACTTGAGATAAAAAAAATGTCAAATTAAGAATATTAACTATTAAAAGAGTCAGTATTATAAAACTATAAAAAATTGCTTGAGATTGATGGGAAAGTCATACCAAATTGGTTTAAATTACAAGAGTTTGTGACATCCATTAACTTAGATTCCTATAGACCAATTTTGGGTGGGCCAACATTGTTTTAGAAAATTACACAATTGCTTTTTGTAAACATCTTTTTGCTCATTATTGGTGTAAAAATGTAAGTAATGTAACTAAAAAGTCCCACATTAGATAAAGAAGGACATGTTGAGTAACATATAAGTAACAAAAGTATGTGTGTGTGTGTGTGTGTGTGTATTTCATGATTTTGTAGTACATGTTAGTCATAAAGACAAACAACTAAATATAAGGAGATAAAAAGTACATCAAAAGATGGACATTACCTAACCTAATATATATATCAAAAAGGTCTTATACAGAGTAGTGATAGTCTACCCTATCCCTTATACCAAAAAGAGAAATACTATAAAACTATATCTATAGGTCCTCATCCGTAGGAGTATCTTCTAACTAGTCCTCAGCACCATTGGACGTTACCACCATCTTCAATAATCGTAATCAATCATACATGGAAGAAAAACAATGGAGTGAGGTGATTTGTTCTAAAATTATTTTCACATGTATGGTAGGAAATCTACTATAAAATAAAGATAAAACACAATTGACAATAACAAACTAGGGAAACCTAGGATTTTGTCTAAGTTATAGTAGACTACCCTTGACTAGATATGGATCCATACTTCCTAATAGTAAGTAATAGTTCTTAACAAAACTAAAAACTAGGAGTACATATACCTCTCTCAATAACATTATATGGTACAACCTTCATCATCATTGAGGAACAAAATAATAGTTCGAGACGTCCATTTATAGAAGTATACTCTCACACCAATCTTGGAATGATGAGCAGTTGTCGGAGTTATCAAGCTTGGTCAGGCAAATGTCCTAACTCACAGCGCTACACTGGCCATTAAGACTTTCATCACTCGATGCCTATCCCAAGACCTCTGTAAGTGAGTCTCTACCTTTTATTTTCAGCAGTACCAAACTATAGCTTCCCTAGCAGGGTGTCATTACACTGCATGTCTCTCGCTTTATGTTACTCACTAACTTATTAATTTCTAACTTCTCAAGTAAAGGTTTTCCTGGTCTCATTTAATTTGAGCACTAGTACAATCAACATCTTTGCCTTATATTGCAAAAATTGTACAATGGTAATTTAGACAATCCATAAATCATATACTAAAAAAAAAAATTATAATCTTAGAATTTAATAATTTATCTAATTAAAACCCTTAAAATTTACCAAAAGTTTAACAATATGGTAATCTTAGTAATCAGCATAACTAATTAGTAATCATGTTTTAATCATCAAAATTTAAGTAGAATAACAATTTAGTAATTACATTTTAATTACCAAAATTTTAGTAGAATAACAACTTAGTCATCATAATTTAATTACCAAAAATTTTAGCAGAATAACAAGTTAGTAATTATAATTTAATTATCTAAATTTGAGTAACATATCAACTTAATAAAAATTAAAGTTTAGCATCAAACATTATAATAATATAAAGAGAACGTAACTAAACTTTATGCATTGAAAGGCTAAAGGGAAAACCTTTCCTACCAACATGTAAAATGTCTATAATTTAGAACCAACCCCACTCCCTCCATTACCTTAAGGATGGCTCATGAAGAGGAGAAAAGTTGATGGTGATGTTGGTTCCAAGCTCCTAGGAAGAGAGGTTTGCTAATTGATGGAAAATTAGCAAAATAATGGAGTAAAAAAATTTTATAGTGGGAGATTTTGCCTATGATAATTTCGGCCAGCTAGAGGAGGAAGAGGATGGTGAGAAATTTGAATTTTTGGGTGCCTATTATAGAGAATGGAGGAGGTTGGTGTCCCTCCAATTACATCATCAAGTGATGTAATAAATTCATTTTTATTTTTATTTTTAATTATTTAGAGGAGACATAAACAAAATAGGTGGTTGAGTCACCTAGAACTAGGGCTATACGTGTCCTAGTGAGTGACCCAACTTTCTTTGTGTTTATTTTCTCTGTAGTTAAATCGACAGAAATCGATAAATTTACTATAAACTTGAGTAAATTTAGCTTTTATTATCAAATTAATGAATTTTAATATGAAATTTGACATATACATTATTTTCCATCAAAAATTAATTTCTAATAATTAATTTTAATTTTTATTAAATTTTGGATATTTATTTATTTATTTTATTATTTTTGAGTTAAAAATTTATATTAAATCCATTTTAATTCAATAAATATCAAAATTTTTACGAAAAATTATAAAATTAAATATTTTACCTAAAAATAAACTAAGATTATTATTTTTATCACTTTTGGATGTCAAACCAATATTGGTTTGGTTTAACAGTTATCTAGGAGCATTTTAGTCATTTTACACAGGGATTCTAGAAAATTTGCAAAAAAGTCTCAAAAATTATATTTTAATATATATGACATGATTCCAAGCTCAAATTGACATTTTTTGTCAATTAATATTTTTCTTATATTAGTTCTTAATGTTGAAAAATAAGAACAAAATCGTTATTTTCTCATTTTTCCAAACACCGTCTTAGAAAAATGATTAAAAATTATGATTAGATAGTTCTCGACATTTTGATCACTACGGAAGGAACAAAATTTTAAGATTCCTTCTTGATTTTTCAAAAATAAATCATCAAATATTAGAAAAATAGTTGAAAAATTGAAGTAAAGGTGTTACAAAAACAAATTGTGTACATCTTGCATAGCTACAATCAAAATAATGAGTAGGTTATTTCATTACAAGAATAAAGCAAACAAATTTTAGATGATGAGATAGAGATAATTTACATGTAGCACAAGTTGTTGGTCAAAGATTGAATCTCATCATTAGTGAAATTATTCTCGTCCTACAGAACATGATAATGGGTTGGTCTACTTGTACCTCGCAAATTGCATAAATGTAAATTCGATACAACAATGATTCCTTAATAGATCATTTCTTTACACCCTACCTCGATACTCTATTTGTATGGTTATAAGAGAAAAGATGAACATTTTTTTCAATTTTTAAGCATATAAAAGAGGTGTAAAGAAATTTCATACAGGAACAAAATCAAACTCCTACATTATTATACCCTTAATATACAAACCATATGAGTTGAGGTATCAAAATCAATTTAACTTTGAAACTTATATTGAATAACAAAATATCATTTAATTTTAATAATGATAATATAATCAACATCATATTATGCCATGGCCATGTCGTCATTGTCATCCACCACGATATCCATGAACATTATGTTGGTGATCTTCGAGAAGAAGACAGACAGTGTGGATCTGTATCGCTTCTGTGCAACTACATGGCCTTCCACTACTCGAAGTGTGAGGCCTAGAACCTCAAAAACGATCTCTAAACCCTAAAGCAACTCTGCTTCAACCTTGAGCGCCACCCTAATTCATCCCTCCCCGTGCGTTGCAACCTCCTCTAAACCTATATCAAATCCACCTACCTCATTGAGAAGGACTTCCCAATCTACCTGACCCAAACCATATCAACGACTTCACCTTTGTATGGTTTGACGCCTTTAACCCCAAGCAAAAGGCCTCATAACAGAACATCCACCTTGAGAAGGCCTCCCTTTTATCCGTCATCAATTTGTTCGTCCAGAGTGCTGAGATGCTAGAGGATGCTCGCGTAGGCTTAGGAGTATATTTTCAAGAACACCATTGCCAAAGGGAGCACGCCTTGTCTGTGTTGTGTCATCAAACTAAAGGAAAGGTAGCATAGGCGAGAATATGTTTTTGACCTAATGGCAGAAGTGAGAGTGTTCTTTTAACATACATTTTACGTTGATTATAAGGATAATCGATGTAAAAATATTTCACTTATTTACAAAAATGTCACCACTTTTGTATTTACATTAATTATTAAGCAACTAATGTAAAATCCCATCATCGTATGTGTTTATTGCACTAGTGTTTGTTAGTTTTCTAATAGGGTTGCAAGTATCTCTTTATATATAACTTGTAAGCAACTCCTACACACAAGTTGTATTTTGATCTTTTATCAAATATTGATCATAGAGGTTATTTAGTATTTTCTTGTTCTCTCTGATATTAAACTCGTAAACAATATTGAAATAACATTCTCACAAACTTATTATTTTTTAATATTGGCATTGTTTAATTAACCCTTGTAATTTAACATGTGAAAATTACAATATCATATTAAAATATTTATTGTGATTTAGGTAAAAGACTATTTGATATTGATGATTATAATTGTCTCATGTTAAGCTTAGTTTGGATAAAATTATTAACGATCACTTATAAGAGAAAAAAATAAGAGATAAAAATGAATCAAATTTTTCTTGTAAGTTAATTTATTTATCTTAACATTTTTAAAGGTTTTCTCATTTAACTTCTTTTCATACTGAAGTGCATATTAATATTATAAAAATTATTTCATTTTACTTTTTATTTCTTCTTTTGATAAGTATTTGTGGAAAAATTTACTCAAATCTAGTCTTATTAGAAATCAATGCTTTTTTTCAACAAATAAAAAACCAATACTTTAAGACCAAGCAACTAAACACTACAATCACGATTATTACATATCAAAAGTTACTTTTCTGTAACTTCTATTTTCAAATCGGTAGCATTCACAGTATCAGAATTTTCCTCAACTTACTGCTCATTAACAATTTATGGTCATTTTTCACTCTTAATTGATTGTCCTTTCATGTTCCACGTTCATATTTAAATTATGTTACTCTCTTAAAGTTAAAACACCATTATCTTGTCACATTCTTGTAGATATTTAACTGCTCTTTTTCAATTCATTATAGTTGTTTACTTTATTTTAAATTTAGCGATTAAAACATCTAAAGTATAAGAAAAATAAATTAGTTATTAAATATTAGGTGTAAGCAAAATAATTTTAATTTAAAAAATAATTATAAACATATCATTGTATCATTATCACCTCTTAAAAGATAAAACCTTACTTTATAATAACCCATCCCAACAAAAGAGAAAAACCATAGTGTTTGGGCAAAATTTTACAATGGAAATTTCTAATGGAAAAAGAGTAACGTACATTTGAGAGTTGTACATCTGCATCCACTCAACACATGTGGTTAGTTACGCATATAAATATGGTTAACTTTGTTTCACAGGTAGTTAAAAGTATATGAATGTAGTTGTATACAATTATCCATATATAAGGTTAATAGTGTCATGAGGTTATTAAAATATCTAATAGTGGTTAACATTGCCTTACAAGTGGTTAATAGTGTCATGAAGTTCTTGATTGTCACACGTGTTTAACTACATGTGTAAATATGATTAACTTTGCCTCACAAATGGTTAATAGAAAATGAATGTGATTGTATATAATTATTATCAAAACTTTGAGAATAGTTGCAAGTGACTTCAACATAGTGTAGTCATACATCATAGAGTTCAAAATAGAGAATAGGGGTACCATAAAAATATATTCTGTAATTGATTGAATAAAAAATACAAATGGAGCTATGTAGATGCTCTATTTGTAAAGTTTGTTAGAAGTAACAACTTTTTAACAAACTAATAACAATTCTAACAAACTACTCTTAACACCCCTTCGTAAGGTGATAAGTGGTATTACCACAATCAACTTAATTTACAAACAACCAAGAAAGAAAAAAAATTAGCATATAGATTTTTTTTTAACATATACTGGTATGAGACCCAATCAACAAAAAAGAATGTAACTCAAACAAACTAAAACCCGAAATGGCTAATCAAGTGAAGCCCAATGAAATATAAGAGCCCAAAATGTTGCTAGGGCAGATGCAATTGTAGGAGATGCCACAAACAACAGTGAATTTAGAGCGACAAACAGTAGTTACGACACCACAATAATAACATTTCCTGACTCGCTATTTTTGAGCATCTTGCTCCATTAACATTCTTGCACACACTGAGAAATTAGGGTTGATGGCGAAAAAACCAGCAAAAGGGTATCGAAGGAGCTAAATGATGATGTTTTTACATGACAAAATTATTTTTGCATATATTGAGAAATTCCGCACGACGAAGTTGTTTTTGCATCTGTTGCAGATGTCATTAGGGAAGTTGGCGAGCATTTTAAGGGAGACATGTTTCTCGTCGAGGTAGCAATGGTATGACGACGCATAGCTGGTTGGGAGCAATGACTAGTTGACATAGTACGAAGGAGATAGAAGGAGCAGAGAGTGGTGGTACGAATCCTATAACCTATGAGTTCCTCCTGGATCGAATATCATGATGCACATATTTGGTTTGGAGCACCAATGTGAATGAGATGGAAGGAGCGAAGAGCAGTGGTGTTGAGCTTGAAACTTGCAATTTCCTCATGGATTGAATATTACGCTCAGGATTGAAGTTGAACTATTACAGTTGATGTTTTGAAACTTGTGATAGCCACATTGCAGGGAAGAAGTTGCCGAATCAAGCTTCTCAAGTGCAAACCATGGAAAATCGACGAGATACTTTGCTATTTCAATCTTTCACAATTTCATTGCTTAAACGTCTCTGTTTCATCATTACTGCAAACAAGTTCCTTCATTGTTGTTTCTTTCTTGAACAGATCTTCAGTAACCATAATTTCAACATTCATCTCTTCCTCTTCTACATTCACAACAGAATTGTTACTCTCTCCATGAGAGAGCTCTAATACCATATCAAAACTTTGAGAATAGATGCAAGTGACTCCAACATAGTGTGGCCATATATCATAGAGTTCAAAATAGAGAAGAGGGGTACCATAGAAATACATTCTGTAATTGATTAAATAAAAGATACAAATGGGCAATGTAGATGCTCTATTTATAGAGTTTGTTAGAAGTAACAACTTTCTAACAAACTAATAACAATTCTAACAAACTACTCTTAACAATTATCAACATGTGGTTAATCGTGTCATGATATTATTGAAATGTCTAATGGTGGTTACAAGCGGTTAATAGTGTTGAAAGGTTATTAAAATATCTAATAGTGGTTAACTTTGTTTTACAAGTGGTTAATATTACCTACATCAATAATTGTATACAATCATATTTATTTACTTTTAATCACTTGTGAAGTAAAATTAACCATATTTATATATAACCACACATTTGGTGGACGCTAACTAGACAAACTCATTGGAACATTAATTATTCCTCTTTTCTAATCTATAAATTATACAATTGAAAGCTTTTTTTAGCTAGCTATGTGTTACTTTGAGGATTTTTCATCATTTTTCCTTTATTTTTTTTATTAAGGATAGTTTAGTTTTATAAAAAATTAAAAACTATAAAAGACTGCTACACTTCTCTAAAGTAGTGTCAAGAAACTGTAAAAAATAAATGTCTCTTTCCCACACACACATATTTCACGTCTATCTTTCTTCCCACAGTTGTTGTTCTCACGCAAGTGAAGTATCTCTTGCCGTAGCAAAAATTGAAGATGATCACAACCAAAACTCAATCCTTCAATCCAACGTCTCATAGAAGATAGATTTCCACTAAACCACATTTGCTATTAAGACAAATAAATATATATATTGTGATGCAACTGATTTAATCAGTAACCCAATAGTTTTATTGAGACAATGACATGTCTAGTTCTGATAGCATTGATTTCATATCTCTTATTCAAATTCACATTGCTGCATTGAAACTTCCTTCTACCTAATGTAACATTCTTTTCTTATAGCATTTTTTTCAGCTTTACCCCTACACTCCTTTCACCCTTCAATTTTATCACTCAAAGTACTAAAATTATATTTATTATTATTATTGTTATTATTATTATAAAAAGTAAAATTTAAACTAAATGAGAATACGATCATCAAAATTTAAATAACTAAAATTATAGAGACTAAAACCTAAAAAAATTATGAAAAATAAAAATAAAAATTAAAATGAAGAATTTATTTATAATATTTTAACAGTGTAAAAGTTTTTGATACCATCCAACTATAAATTGTCATATAAATGAAAAATATTAATTTTTATAATAATTATTTTAAAAGTTATATCTAAAGTGATTTCTAATTAATTAACAGTACTTTACACTTATAGTATATCAAAATTAAATTCAAAACTAAAATAAAATTAAAATAAATTTAAGCCCGATTTCTATTATAATATTTATAGGTGACAAGAACATGAAATCACCTTCATTCAATGCTTTTAATGACAATCTTTTAAGAAATGGTATGTTATCTATTTATTTATTGAGTTTAATTTCTATGCATTATCAAAGTAAAATTTTTTATACTTTCAACCAATAAGAAATTATAGTTGGTAAGACTTTTAAGCTAATTATTGTAAAAGTCAACACACTTATCATACATGTCAATTTGTGATTGAATAACAATATAAAAACCTTTAATATTAAAAAATGTACTCCATAACACATGTTGCCTCCTATTGCTTTTCATTTCCTACCTAAAAGCATCTCTAAAAGGGTGATAATATATCTTATATTGCAAAACATGGAATAGCCTAAATGTTATGCATTTGGCAAAGATAGGAAATAAATATAAAATTAGAACTTTGATATATATGGATAATAAGCATTTGATTAGATGCATATGAGCACTTAAAAGTACTTGGGGTCGGAAGACATATGGAATATAGATATTAGACAAGTTTCAATTGAAGTCAATACACATTCTTTTATTTGGTTAACTTATTAATTTACATCTATTATATATATTTAAATTTTTGTATTTTTGTTTGGAGGACAAGTATTTTAGGATTTTTTTTTAAAAAGGTTTCTTATATTTTTAAGAAAAATATTGATGAAAAATACAATAATACACATTATTTTCACGAGGACATTCCTTTAATATATAGATAAATAGATAGTTGTGTATAGGGATGGTCAAAAAACTCGCGCCTGCAGATATTCGCAGATAAAATCCGCCACGGGTAGAAAATAGGTACCTTAAATAGATACCCGCAGATATTTTAAACGAGTATATTCACTACCCATTTATAAACGGGGCAGGTACGGGTATCATGGTACCCATACCCGTGGATACTCGCTACTCGTAATTATATATTTAGTTAAATATTTTCATATATTAATATAGATAAAATTACATAAAATTATCCAAAATTTTTAAAACGATTGTTTATTATGACAGAAATCTTATACAATTATATTACAAGAGAAAAAGAACATAAATTTGTGAGCATTTAAACTATTTTTTTTCAAGAAAATTGTTAGAATAATTAAAAGTTATATTCAAAGTGATTATTTTAAACAATAACTCTTTAATTTATAGATTTAAATTTGTAAATTTAAAGTGATATTTATAGTATTTTATGATTGTCCACAACATATAAAATAAATTTGTTATCTTTTTATTTTTTTTATGAAACTATCCATGGATATCCACGAATATCCGCGGATATTAAAAATATCAGCGAGTATCCGCTTAACAAATACCCGTGCGGGTAACGGGGTGGGTACAGGTACGGATTTTGTTTGGCGGGGCGGGTAACTACTACCTATACCATCCCGCCCCATTGACATCCTTAGTCAAGTATTACATTGTTTTAATATATAGTGATTATACATATGGAATCTGGGTCGCACTGGTACCCCCACCCTGTCAGTCTCAATAACCCATTTGTCTGGGACAAGAGAAGTAGTGTTGCACTAGACCACAATACCTATAAGGAGTTGTTTGATAGAGAAGAAATAAAGGAGAAGAGGAAAGAAAAGAGTAAAAGTAAGAAGAAGTTGATTATTTGGTAGAGTGAAAGTGTAAGGAAACTTTTAAAAAAATTTGTGGGATCCACGTTTAAATATTTCTTCACTGTTTAGCGAAGAAAAGTGTGGAATTTATTGTGAAAATTGTCCGCGCCGATTGCTCTCTTTTGTTAGCTGCAAGTAAATTAATTTAGTTGCATGTAAATCGGTTTTGCTGTTCTGTTTTATATAATAATAATAATAATATCATTATTATTATTATTATTATTATTAAAATAATAATAAAAAATAAAAAATAATATTAATAATAAAAATAAAAAATAATATTAATAAAAAAATAAATAATATTAAATATTTAAAATAAAAAAAATCTCAAAAATTAACTTCCTCTTTATTTTTCTTATTATATTTCTCATCAACCAAATAACCTTAACTTTCACTCTATTTTTCACCTATTTCTCTTATCTTATCTTCTATTCTCTTCCCTTTATTTCTTTCTTCTCTACCAAACACATCCTAAAAGATAAATTCCAGCAATTTAACGTCATCATTCAAATTCCAAAACACCTAAACAGCAATGGACATTCACTACAATTTTCAAAGCCACAAAGGCACACGGATACCACTAAATACCCGTTCAAATTCATAAATTCCATAAGTATTAGTTTAGGGGTTGCCTAACTTATTGCAAGTAAAAATAGGGTTAAACAACTCCAATGATTAGGTGCAATTTTTTATGTTGCACCAATTATCTTTAAATACATAGAAAATTACACCAATCATCTTTGATGGGATTGTTTAACTCTATTTTTATTTGAGGTAAGTTAGACTTAATATATGCATGTAAATACTCGTTAATATTCATAAAATTCGTAAATATTAGCTTAATCGATGCTCATGCAAGTTGGGTATGGAACAAATTTTCGTTCAACAAGATGAGTGACAGTTGTCATTTCCAAATCGTCGACAACATAGTTGCAATACATCCAAAATGAAGACAAGTTGACAATAACCAATCCCTACTAACCAATAAAAATCTTTGCATGTAAAGGTAAATATCTAGTGAAAACAAAAGACAACATTCAAAGCCAACAATCTGAGCAGAGCACAGATGAGTGTCAATGTAGATGATGAGTTAGTGACTGAAATGGAGGAAGCACCCACTTTTGCTGCATCTATACCAGCCCCCAATGTTCAAGAAATGATAAGGAATAATCCTTTGCAGGTTCCTAAAAGATATGTGAAGAGTCAAGAAGAACTGGAGAAAGTCAACCATATGCCTCACCTTTCATCTGAGGTTCCTATCATTGATTTAGCACTGCTGTCAAATGGGAACACGGAGGTGTTGTTGAAATTGGATGTAGCATGCAAGGAGTGGGGTTTCTTTTAGGTGATTCTTAACCAACAGTAACACATTGACTGTTAAGAGATACCATAGAAAACCGTTCATGTACTATCATCTAACAACATAAGCTTTTAGTATAATTAATTCCTAATGTTGGAATTGGAAAGTTCCATATCGCCTGACTCAATTACTGTGGTACAGTTTAAGTACCTGTGCAGCAATTTCAATCAATGCTCATTGATTTTAAGATAGAATCTAACATGGTATATGCCATCGCCCATCTTTATGTATTCCTATTCTGGCAGGCATATATGGACAGGGGGTGTTCGATCCTAGTTGTCTTGTCTCCATGCTTCAAGCCCAAAGAAATTTTATGATTCTTATGAATATAACATAAAATTTTTATGTATCTTTACCTAAACAACTTAAGTTTTGGGGGTAATTAGTCCGTGACATTGACATCCTTGCGTAAGTTAGATGTTTGCTTGGTTTTCATCAAATGCTGCTTGAGTTTGCAATTACGTTTGCAGATAGTAAACCATGGCGTGCAAAAAGAACTTCTGCAGAAAATGAAGGGAGCAGCATCTGAGTTTTTCAAACTTCCAATAGAAGAGAAGAACAAGTATGCAATGGCCTCAAACGAGATACGTGGTTATGGGCAGGCTTATGTAGTATCTGAGGAGAAGACACTTGACTAGTCAGATGCACTGATGTTAATCACATACCCCACCCGGTACCGGAAGCTTCAATTTTGGCCTAAAACTCCAGAGGGATTCAAGTAGGTACTCCTAATAATTGACAATTGAAAACTATGCACACAACTTTTGATCAGTTAATGAAATTCATCTTACTAATTAATGCAGGGAGATACTAGAGGCATATGCAAGTGAAGTTAAACGAGTTGGTGAGGAACTGCTTAGTTCATTGTCAGTGATTATAGGGATGCACAAGCATGTTTTTCTTGGACTACATAAAGAATCACTTCAAGTTTTATGTGTGAACTATTACCCTCCTTGCAACACACCTGAGCAAGTACTGGGTTTAAGTCCACATTCTGACACAAGCACCATCACATTGCTTATGCAAGATGATGATGTAACTGGGTTAGAAATTCGACACCAAGGAGGATGGGTGCCGGTGACCCTAATATCCGATGCTCTAGTTGTTAATGTTGGAGATGCAACTGAGGTACTAGGTCATCTTTTTAGGATAAATATGTTTTTAGTTGTTGCAAATAGGGTGGTTTGTTTTTAGTCTCTATAAAAATTCATTTTCTTTTGGTCATTCATTTATGGATGTGTCAGGTAATTGTCTCCTTTTAGTTCATCATTTATGGAAATAAGGACTATATAGGACACATTTTCATAAATAAGAGACTAAAAGAAAACATTTTTCTGCAGACTATAATCAAACTTTACCCTATTTTATAGTACTAAAAACATATTTTATCCAATCTCTTTTGTAAACACAAAGAGAACACCAGAAATAGAGACGACTTTAAACTTAGAAAGTAGTACCGAAAGATAAAGTCATTTAATTATCCACACTTTAAAGTTTCTTCCTTTTACAATCATGGCAGATATGGAGTAATGGCAAATACAAGAGTGTAGAGCACAGAGCAGTGACAAATAAGAACAAGAGAAGGATTTCTTATGCATTGTTTTTGTGCCCACAGGATGATGTGGAAGTTGAGCCCCTTGATCATATGATAGATGCTCAAAATCCCAAGTTGTACCATAAAGTCAGGCATGGAGATTATTTGAGACAATCTCTGAAGAGGAAATTGGAGGGAAAAACACACATAAATGTGGTGAGGATGGAGGATTCTGATATGAGGAATTGATATGATTAAAAAAGGAAACAGTTCAGTAAGAGAAAATGAGAAAAGAAAAGAAAGTTAAAAAGGGCTCTCTCTTGCTGATTTATCAAGTGTCAATTGTGTTTGTATAATACTACATAAATATCATATACATCAACTAGCGTAGAGTCTCTGCTCAGTACTCTCTGCTTAATACAAGTCTTTGTCGCTGAAATTTAGATTTCATTCTGAACCTACTTCTGTAATCTCGGCAGTTATTAATTCCATAAAGCCTGCAATTATCTTCTCAGGTTTTTCTGAGAAGCATGGTACGTACTTTCCTTCAAGTATGGTACTCTTCTGCAGTTATTAGTGCATGTTTTGAAATATGTCCTCCACCTAATAAATCATGTCAAATTGGTCTTCAATGTGGAAGTTAGAATCGGGGGTATCTACTCAAACATGAAAAGCCACGTTCATGACGCATAACAAAAATGCTATTAATCGTTGAGTGCAGATTTATCACTACACTCCCTTCAATTGAGTTTTAACTTTTGATGCTGCCGGTTCCATCCGAGCCTCTCTAAACACAAGAAATTATTATATGGTATGAGATTACGTGTCTATATTTGTGGCCAATTTTCATGTGACACTTAGACAAGTTTTTAAATTTACAAGAAAGAGTTGATAAATTAAAATTTGACTATGTGACATATAGAGATTGACCAAGACCATAATTACTTGATCATTCCAGATATACTAATTTTTCCTCCAAACACCCATAATCAAGGAATACAAGGTTACCAATTTTCAGATGACTTTGAAGTTCTCTCAAACCAACGACAGATTTAGAAATTTTAAGTTGTAGGGACAATACTTATATAGATAAAATAGTATTTTAGTCTACAACATTTTATACAAATCAACTTTGTAACTAATATTTTTAGTTTTCACACATCATATATCAAAGAAATATGTATTGCTAAATGTAGTAATAATTTTTATATGATATTTTCTTTATTATTTCAATTTTTTGTTAAAATTTGAAAATATCTAAAGTATTTTTCTATTTATTAAATCCTATATGTCACTTATTATTATCACAATAATTCCTTTTCATCCAAAAATATTTTGTTTTTAATTAATTTTTATCATTTTAATTCATAACAACAAATTAATAAATGTTAAGTAATGAATAATATTTTGATTTAAATAAAATAAAATCCTATTATATCAATTTATAGTCAAAACATCACAATGAAATTATAAATCTAATATAAATAAAGTAAAAAATAAATTAATAAATTGAAAATAAAAAAATTATTTTATAATAATTGTCACTCATAGTGGTCCTATCCGGTTTGACTGGAATTGTCTCTAGTGAAAGATATTTGTGATCTCTACCCAAAAAATAACAAATAAGTTGTGAAAAATATAATTTTTTAAATTAATTTTGTTAATTTAAATCAAATTTAAATTATTTGAACATATATAGGACAAAAGATTATGTCAAATTAAAACTAACGTATTTCAACATATAACTACATAGTGCATTATGATATATATCACTTTTCTTTAAAGTGTAAAATACTAATAACATTTATATATTATTAAAAAATAAAGCTTTTACCTGGTATTGATTACATTAAATTGTAGACGATGCATTCTTATAGTTTTGTACTCAATATATTCAAATTTATGTTGAAAATCAATATGATTCATACAAAAAATATCATGATCAAATAATTTGTAATGCTATCAAATCTTTTAATTAGTTTAAAATTTAAAATGGCATCCATAATAAATAATTACTATATATATGAAACAAAAAAATAATAAAACATATACTTAAACATCAATAATTTATTCAAGTATTTATAAATTTAATTAGTTTTTCATTTGATTGATGTTATCTTTTTCTCTTGTTTTTATTATTCATTAGAAACTGAGATTTAAATGATCAATCAATTATTACAAAATATAATTACATATATATAATTTTTAATTCATATGAGTATTAAGATAAGATTAATATATATGAATGTATATAAGTCTACTCTATATTCATATTTATTTATAAAATTTTTTTAGACAAAATGTAATTAAAATATAAAGCAATATAAGTAATACCTCATACTTAGTGTCATACAATCAAGACAAAAATAATTGCTTCAAAATATTCCAAAAATTAATTTCAAAACTATGGTGCATTATATATATGTTTTTGAAATTAAGTATTAGTGTCCTTTAAATTAAAGGAATAACTTTGATGTAGGATAAAAAGTAATAAAACAAATATCTATTATCATAGAAATATATTTTAAATGGGGGATTGAAATTAATATATATATATATATATATGGGTCAGGATCCATTGACACTAGGTGTCAAAGTTAGTCAAATACATCTTCAATAACTTTTTGTTAAATGAAAATTTAACTAATCCACCCATTGAATTATGTGATATTATCTTCATGAACATGTATATCAAATTTCACATCTTTTGGACTATGTTAGATATGTTATCTAACATTGAATATTTACATATATTTTAATATCATATTGTATGTTAAAATAAAGTGACGTAATGAATTATTAAATAATTTTGGAATTGTATGAAATTTCGTATACTTAATCTAATTAATAAGAACATCAAATTCAATGGTTGGATTGGTTAAATTTGCATTATACAAAAAGTTATTGAAGGTGTAATTTGACTAACTTTGACACCTGATGCCAACGGATCCTGACCTTTTATATATATATATATATATATATATATATATATATATATATAATAATATATAATAATAATAATAATAATAATAATAATAATAATAAACTGTGTAAAACTTTTACACTGAGACTAAATGCCTACTAAACTCATTTGAAAGAAAAAAAATAATTACAAAATTTAATTTAAAATATATTTTTGACATTAATATCTCTTATTAAAATTCTATATAAATCAAAGCTATATACAAATGAGAATATATTGATAAAGGTAATATTTTTTCAAAACACACATTTTTATAAATTAAAATGATGTGAGATGTGTTTGAATATTAAATTATTTAAATTTATATTAATATCTACAATATATTAATATCCATTATACACACACACGCATATATATATATATATATATATATATATATATATATATATATATATATATATATATATTTACTAACAGATATTTTTATAAAATTAAAAAATAATTAAGAAATATATTAAACAATTATAATAATATAAAAGTTATAAATTATAAATTTAACGCCCGTGCACGACACTGATTATTACCCTAGTTTAATATATTATAAATTAATATTTGTTTCATGTGATTACCACATAGTATGCAATAGTCAAAATAATACTTACCAAATTCACTATACATAATTTGCTACATTAATACTAATTTTACAAAATGCGACAACAATAATATCTTCTATAACAACTATACTTTTCTAAAGTTAATTTGTTTGTACATTATATCTATTACTTTTTATTTAATAAAGTGTAAGAAAAAAAGCTTAATTCACGGTTTATAAATAAATACATCCTTACTTGAATGGATAAACTCACTAAAATAAGCTTAACTTTTTTTCCCCATCATTTTACATGTTGTGTGACTTTGAATCAACTTTACCTTTGCGTTTAACTATAACTATGACTCTCTCTCTCTCTCTCTCTTTATATATATATATATATATATATATATATATATATATATAAGGCGTATACTATACGAATGACCTTTTTATGTGAGAATGAGAATAGTCAATCTCAACCATTAAATTAAAATAGAAGGCTTAAATTAAAAGACTCACTTAAAACGATAAACACTACTGTCATTACCAACATCGCTAGTGGTGGTGATGGTTGTGGTTTTAAGTAAAACCACCACTATCGTCGTTGTTGCCACCACCACCACCACCACCACTGATGGTAGTAGTGGAGGGGGTGGCGAGCACGATGATAGGGATGATGGCAATGGTGACAACGGTGGTTGTGACAACGACGGTGGTGGTGGTGGCAGTGGTGGTAGTGGCAACGATGATGGTGGTGGCGACGATGACGACTACGATGGCGAAGGTGGTGACAGCAGTAGTGGCAGCGACAGCGATAGTAGTGGTGACGATGACGGTGGTAGTTGTAGTTTTAAGTGAATCTTTTAATCCAAGCCTTCTATTTTAATCTAATGGTTGAGATTGACTATTCTCATTATCATATAAGAATTTCATTCTTATAGTATATGCCCCTTATATAGTGAAATGCTAAAATTATTATACACTAGTATGGAAAAGACTTTTTAAATCGATTTAGGAATCAATTTAGATACAAATGATATAAAAAGTGGGAGGTTTTTAGATTAGTTTTTCAATCGATTTAGAAAAGTTTTTGTAACTCAGTTCCTAAAGAATCGATTTAAAAAGATCTTGAGGGTTTTCATGAACAGAGAGCAAACATTTGCAGATTAGTAACTACAATGCACATTCACACTCATAACTAGTGCATATAAAATAGTTCTTCATGTGATCCAAGCCATGCACCCAAAGAAGAGTCATGCTTGTATTGGTCATCCTCTTCTCCTTTAAAACCTATATAGCCAAATAATACACTTTAAAATTAACAGCCAGTCGACAATCAAAATATAGGAGAATTTATAAAATTGAAAGCAAAAAAGCCGAAAGCATATCGTGCTCACTACTTCTATATGTTTGATAGCGCATAGTGGAAAGAACTGAGTTAGAGAACTTGTCCTCAAAATGCAGTTCACCAGACTTGATACTCTATAACCATAGCTTGCAAACCTCTCCACCTGAGATGACAAAGTGAAAATTTTCAGACTTTAAAATGCTAAATAAATAACATCACAGATTATATATAACTCAAGTTACAAAAAAATAATAATTAATACTAGCAAGTTTGATTTTCTAACCCAAAATAGTACTTAAAGCAGCAACAACCAAAATGGTTAATGCATACACTCCTAACCGTGACGGCATTGCAGACAACATGCTATTTGGCCAAGCTGGCGCTGTTTCGTTTGACGACGATTGGGACGATCCAGGAGTCTTTGTTGACAACGGTGAAGGAGTTGTTGCTGCCGGAAGTGACATCGAAGAAGTGGCGGGAGTGACTGCCTCCGAAGACGGGGATGGCGATGATTTTGTGGTCGACACCAAAGCAATCAGTGATGATAGGGTAGGGAAATAAGGGAATTGGATTTTGGAGTTGGGGCATAGGGATATTTATTTACGTGAAAGTTTTGAATCTGAGGAAGAGTGGTGTGTTGCATTTTTGATCTTTTTTTTAAATCAGTTGTATTAGAATCAATTTAAAAAATAACTTTTTAAATCGACTCTACTTGTAACTGATTTAAAAAGTACTTTTTAAATGGGTTACAAGTAGAACCAATTCAAATAGTTTCTCACTTATTTACAAAAACGCTATTGCATTTTTTTTAGATCGGACCCAAAAGAACCAATTTAAATACCTGTTGTATAAACTGTTTTTTGTAGTAGTGATATGTTGTCTTTATCATCATGTGTTGCAAATCAAATTTAGAGATGTATTGTATGTTATCATCTCTTAGCAACCACATATACAAATGAATTGTAATACAAATCTATTTAAATTTTTTATAAATATTCTATTTTACTATTCCATTTAAATATTATATTATTATATACTTCATAAATTTTTTTAACATTTATTGGAATGCTAGAGTGAAACAAGAAATCGAAATGGGATGGTTAAGGTGGGGGCAACGATATCATATATACAAAATACTTAAAAAAACTAAAATACTGTATTGCAATTCGAAACAAAATATAGTTTGAAATCATTGTATTATTTTTGTACTATATTAATATTCACTAGAACGAAATCTTTCATAATTTTATTTTAAATTATTAATTTCTATTTTTTTGGTTCTTTTCTTTTTTTTAGATAGAAGAGTTGGGTGAATTAAAAACTTAAAGGAGGTTCATGGCCAAGAATAAAGATATTTGAGTAACTTTAAGTGAATCAAATAGGATGTCTTTTTGCAACTAAATTATAAGCCAATTTGTGACAACATTTTATCAAGTTAGAAAATTGGTAAAATATGTAACACCTATGCAGGTTCTCTTATTTTCATATATAACTTATTCGCAAATTCAATTGACACGTAGGGCTAGATTTGTAGGTTGTGGTCAAAAAAATTGCGTTTTTGTTCTTTATAATTAATATTAATTACTATACTATTTATTATTTTTCTGTAACTAAAAATTTAATCAAATTCAATCTCTTAATTAGTTACAAATTAATATAATCATTAATATATATAAATACTAATAAAACGCGATTGGAAATTATCAACTACGAACTCAATACTAATGGTAGAAAAGCAACATTATAGTTTTGGCAAAAAAAAAAGCTTTTTTCTGTTGCTTATAATAAGCAATAATTACATAGTATTTATTATTTTTTTACAACTGACATTTTAATAAAATTCATCTCTTAATTACAAATTAATATATCATTAATATATACAGCTACTAATTAAATACAATTTCAAATTATTAGTTACTTAATACTAATTGTAACAATATTGTACAATTGGTACCAATCACACATGACAATATGACACAATTTATCACAATTATAATTTTATAAAAATCTGGTTGAATTTTGGTTACTAAAACATTCAACATTTATTTGATTAGAAAGAAAACTATTATTTTATGTATGCTTTATATAAAAGAATTAAGTTGGTGTATTTAATTACCTTAATTAATTGAAAAAATTCAAATAATAAAAATACATATATTAACCCTTGAAGAGGAAAAAATAAAAAATACGAGTAATACAAGAAGAAAATATAAAAAAAATAAAAAATAAGAAAAAGTGAGATTTATGAAATAATGAGTGATGTGTGATATAGAGAGCCAGAAAAATAATATTATAGAAAGTTCATATAAATAATATAACTTTTTTCGCTTTCAATTTCTAATAAAAACAAAAATAAATAAATAAATCAATCAATCATACAGGCAATGAAGGGGGGAGGGGGGGTTATGTAACATACATATTTTGATGAAGATACAGATAAAACATGAAATTAACAATTTTAGAAAAATACAAAAATAATAAATATAACATCACTTGATTGTAAGTTGACATTTGAAAATATCTCAGGTCTTTTAGCCTTGTATAATTTTTCTACTAAACTAATAAAACATTCGAGTATCATCAATTTTAGTAGGGGATAAAGATCACCGATCCAACTTGCCCAATGCTTGCTTCAGAGGTTCAATCTCTTTCAAAATAATAAGGTTAAACTATTGAGTAGGTTTCCAAACTTTTAAGTAATTTTTAATTAGGTCTCTATACTATTTTTTTTTAATTAAGTTTTTAATCTTTTGTTTTTTTTAATCGGGACCTTGGGGTTAAATTGTTGTGAATATTCTGTTAACTTGGATAGAATATTCCCTAATAAAGACTCAATTAAAAAAATTAGTATAGGACCTAATTAAAAATTATCTAAAAGTTCAGGGACCTACTTAATAGTTTAACCTTATTTTTATTCTTTTATCTTGATCTAGCTTTGTTTTATTTTTTTTAAAAAGTGAAAATTATAGAAATGAGCAAAAAACATCTCTCAATATTTAAATGCTGTCGCATTATTATTTTTTGGCTAAAATTCTAAGGACTTGAGCATTTACTTAAATGAAACACAATGAAATACTTGCATAGACATAATTTATATAATAATTAAATAAATTAATAATAAATAAATTAATAATAAATTAAATAGTTTAAATTAAACAAACAATTAGGTTATTCTAAATTAATTTTTACGTGTTACATTTTTTTTGTTCTAAATAGTATATAAATAGACGATTTGGTTATTCCAAATTAATTTTCCACTTTATAAAACATAAAAAATTTCTACTTTATAAACAAAGGTTAAATTGCACTTTTGGTCCCTCTATAATTCTCAATCTGTGATTTTGGTCCCCTATTTTTAATTTTGAGATTTTAGTCTTCCAATTTTTAAAAATCCCCAAGTTTGGTCCCCCTATTTTTAATTTCGCAATTTTAATCCTCCAATTTTTAAAAATTCTCAATTTTAGATTCTCCTATTTTTAATTCTGTGATTTTAGTCCCTAAATTTTAAAAATAAGCAATTTTAGTCTAACTGTTAAATGTTCATTCGTTAACCATTAATGTCTCAACGTTGACTATAACGTGACATTAATTTGTTAAATATTATCTGCCACTATTCAGTCTAATGCCACATCATAGTTAATGTTGAGGCATTAACGATCAACAGATAAATATTTAATGGTTGGACCAAAATTGCAAATTTTTAAAATTTGGGGGACTAAAATCGTGAAATTAGAAATAAGAGGGCCAAAATTAAAAATTTTTAAAAATTGGTGGACTTAAATTACAAAATTAAAAATAGAGAGACCAAAATCACGAATTTTTAAAAGTTGAAGGATTAAAATCGCCAAATTAGAAATAAGAAGGGAGCCAAAAGTGTAATTTAGCCTATTTTTTTGTTATCATATTATATGTGCAAAGTATTTATTGGTTTTGTCAATGCCTAATCTCTGCCAGAAATTTTGGTTAATCACTTTTAATAAGGTATCTTTTCCAAACCAATTTTTTTCATCTATAAGGCTCAAACTCAAGATCTTACTAGACTAACATAATGTTAGTAAATTGAAGGTTAAACTATTAAGTAGGTCCTTGAACTTTTAGGCAATTTTTAATTAGGTCCTTGTACTATTTTTTTTAATTGAATCCTTAACCTTTTAATTTTTTTTAATTTGGTCCTTGGGGTTAACTTCGCAAACTGCAATTCGACGAAAGTTAACCCTAGGGACCCAATTAAATTTTTTTTAAAAGATAAAGAATTCAATTAAAAAAAAAAGTACAGGAATCTAATTAAAAATTGCCTAAAAGTTCAAAACCTACTCAATAGTTTAACCAAATAATAATCCAAAAGTAGCAATTAATGTGAGAAATAAACATATTTGATTCAACATTAACAAATTTCCTTCCTTTCCCCTGAAAAATTATCGATTTGTATCCATTAACAATTTGCATTAACAAAAATTCAAATTCATAGATTTGCAAATAAAAAAAAAATCAGAGTGCTGTGGAAAACTGTCTTCTGCGGCAATAAAATTCACCTTTGTATCCTCTTTCTCTACGATTCTGAAGCCTCTATCGGATTCATATGTCAATCTCATGCAACACCAAAATGAAATATCAAAAACTCGATTTCACAATTGAAGAGCAACATTCCTTTGGTTTCGATTTTCCTTCTCATGCAAAATGGGTTATCAAATCCAACTTCATTAGATATTCTTATGTAAAAATTTATTATTTAAAGCTTTTTAAAATTTTTTATTTATTATAAGAGAATATTTATTGTTCAAAATAAATTTTATTATTTTTAAAATAAAAAAAAATTATGAAAATATTTTTTAATTTGAAAAAAATGTTTCCTTACTCCTATGTATCTTCAAATGCAATGATAAATCAAAGTTATATAATTTTCTAAAAAACTTTTGGAGTTGATTAATTTTGATTAAAATATTATTTTTTTGAAAATACCAAAGAAAGTCATCTATTTTATTTTTGAAAAGATAGATATTACTAAGTGTGTGTTTGGTTTGCAGTTGAAAACTTGCAAACTTACGTTCAACAGAAAAGACAAAAAAACTTGCTTCTCATTTTAGTGCTTTTGAAAGTGGAAATTCCGGTTTGCATTGATGCAAACGGGTTCCTAAACACATCCTAAGTTGTTATGATTCTAACGTTCAACATAAGGTTTTTACAATAACAAAAAAAAAAAGGAAATTTAAAATAGTTATCACTACCAACTTTTTATATATATAATTTAGAAAAGTTAGAGATTATCAAATTGTCATGACTTAGAAATTTCCAAAAACATGATGTTTTCACAATAACTAAATAAGAAGTAAATTCAAAATAGATAGCACTAATAACTTATTTTTTAGAAAATATTTAATTTTAATAAGATAATAATTAAATTATTATCTGACTAAAATTAAATATTTTAGTCCCTCAAATATTGTCCGTCATTATTTTTAGAGTAAATTACACTGACACTCCCTGAAATTTTTTCAAATTGTACATGATACCTCTCTTTTTTCTATCCTTACACTAACCCCTTAATTGTTTGACAAACATTACAATGACACCCCTTATACTTTACATTAACCCCCTTCATTATTTGAAAAACATTACATCGTATACCCCTATAAGGAAAGTTGTTGTAAATGTTAAAAAAGAGAAGGATTATGTGCAATCTGAAAAAACCTCAGGTGGTGTCAGTGTAATTTACTCTTATTTTAGGTCCATCTCATCAAGTACCTGTTAAGTGATGATGTGACAATCACCATGTGGACTGCTAGTCTAACGTGGTAGCTAAGTGTTAAAATTTTATTGATTCAACACATTTTAGTAGTTTTAAGGTGTTACAAAATTTTGGCGGTTGAAATTGCTAGAAATATGTTGGTTGAGGAAAAGCATACTTTGTATCATAATTAATGAGTATTAAACAATTTTTTGGCTATGTAAAACTACTAGAAACGTATTGATTGACAAATAAAATATGAATTTTTTTTTAATAATGACAAATACATTTCCCATTTGTTTTACATTTTTGTTGTCACTTATTAATGGAAGAATTATTTGACGAGAAAAAAAATTATATAGAGAGCTCACTTAGAACAACTAAAAAATGATGCACAAAGTGAAAAAATTGCGAATTTTAAAAAAAATTTACTTAAGCAAAATAATATTATTAATACAAGTGTGATTCACATACTTGTTGACGATGATTTGTTTGGTCATTTTGGTTTTGGTGAAGGATGTTGGTTGTGGTCATTTTGGTTTTGGTGATGGATGTTGGTTTTGGTTCATTGATACGGTCATGTTTTTTAGTTTACTAATATGATCATTTATAGATATGGTTATTTTGTTCTTTGGCTTATTCCATTTTGTTGATTTGAAATTGGTGCAAATATGATCAATGAACTAGTGCATACGTGAGGACTGACTTGCTTTTATTAATGCGATTTTAGGAACTAAATTGAAAATAAGTAAATTTAGGGACTAAATTGATACTAAGTACAATTAGGGACTAAATTGATATTTCATGTCAAGATGAAGCGAGAAGAAATGCAAAAAGATAAAGTTAGTGTCAATTTGGCCCCTGAATGTGTCAATTTAGTCTTTATGACGTGGAGGTTATGTGGATGTTTACAAGGGTGCCAATGTGGCACTTAACATGCCACTTAAGCATGATCAACGACGTTATTTGATAGGGAGTGATGGAGGAACCAAATTGATTAACATTTTGCACTTTTAGGGACTATTTTGAAATTTAGCTACATTCAAGGACCAACTTGACACTATCCTACACTTTTAGGGACCAATTTGGGTATTTACTCAAATAAAGCATTTGATTTGAGTTTTGTTTTGGATTGATTTTGAGGTCCAAACTGAATAGTGACCCATTTTTTGACCCAAGCTAGATTAGCCCAAGTTACAAGTGTTGATCAAGGTCTACACTAGGCACCGGATTCCTAACATATCCTCATGAATAATAGATCACATATCAGCTTGGAGCAAAATTCGTCGTTCTGGTGGAATATTACTGACTTTTTTGCAGCCACCTACCCCATTTTTTATGGTGTCGACCTTGCCAGAGAGTTCTAGTCATTAGAAAATCTTGGACCACGGTCCACTCAGGAGCCCATCCAATCTAACATCTACCAGAATCCGGTTTTAGTCAACCGTCTATCTTTGACACGTCAACATAGTCCACCTCATATGCATCAAGTTTAAATCAAGATTTGATATTTATTCGGCTTTATGATTTTACACAGTCTATAGTTTTATGATATAGTAGAAACCGTAGCCATGCATTGCATGAGGGAAAACAAAACTAAAAAAGTGCCAATAAAAAAAATTCTCTTCTTAAAACAACACATGCCAAAAGTATTAATGGAACCGAACACCTCTTATAGAGTGTTATTGGTGATGGTGACATTGTTCGATGATTGCCGCCAATAGTGCTCGTGTTATGTGCTTACGTTATTTTAAATTATGTAAATTATGTAATATATAGAGGACACGACTCTGATATACTTTGCAGGGGGATAACAGTGAAGTGGTTATAACTTCCTGTGTGAGACTTGTCTTTTGGGCTGAATGTCGTTGTTAATGATTTACAGGTATAAAGGATTTTGAGGCTGCATGTGGTGTGTTCGAGGGAACTCGAAAATCATCTGAAAATTAGTAACCTCCTATTCCTTGATTATTGGGTGTTTGGAGGAAAAATTTGTATGCCCAGAATCATCACTGTTTATGGTCTCGGTCAATCTCTATTATACACAAAGCCAAATTTTAATTTATCAACTCTTTTTTGTAAATTTAAAAAGTCGGCTACGTGTCGCGTGAAGATTGGCCAAGAATATGGACATGTCATAATCTTGGATCATGTAATAATTTCTTGTGTTTGGAGAGCCTCGGATGGGACTGGCAGCATCAAAAGTTAAAACTCAATTGAAGTGAGTGTCGTGTTAAATGGGCACTCAACGATTAATAGGATTTTGGTTGTACATCATGAACGTGGTTTTTCACGTTTGAGTAGATGCCCCCATTTCCAACTTCCACATTGAAGACCAATTTGACATGATTTATTGGGTGGAGGACGTATTTCGAAACGTGCACTAAGTTGGTTTGGTTTTGATTCATAAAGGAAAGTAACATCCTTCTCAGACAAACCTGAGAAGATGTTTGCAGGCTTTGTGGAATTAATAACTGCAGAGATTACAGAAGTTGGTTCAGAATGAAATCTAAATTTCAGCAACAAAGACTTGTAGTAAGCAGAGAGTACTGAGTAGAGACTTTACTCTAGTTGATGTATATGACATTTATTTAGTATTATACAAACACAATTGACACTTGATAAATCAGCTAGAGAGAGTACTTTTAAACTTTCTTTTCCTTGCTCATTTTCTCTTACTGGGCCTTTTCTTTTCTTAATCATCTTGATTCCTCAGATCAGAATCCTTTATCCTTGCCACATTTAGGTGTGTTTTTCCCTCCAATCTCCTCTTCAGAGATTGTCTCAAATAATCTCCATTCCTGATTTTCTTGTACAACTCGGGGTTTTGAGCATCTATCATATGAGTACCTACTTGAATCCCTCTGGAGTTTTAGGCCAAAATTGAAGCTTCCTGTACCGGGTGGGGTAAGTAGTTAACATCAGTGCATCTGACCACTCTAGCGTCTGCTCCTCAAAAACTACATAATAAGGCTGTCCATAACCATGTATATCGTTTGAGGCCATTGCACACTTGTTCTTCTCTTCTGTTGGAAGTTCGAAAAACTCAGATGCTGCATCCTTCATTTTCTGCAGAAGTTCTTTTTGCACACCATGGTTTACTATCTGCAAAAGTAATTGCAATCTCAAGAAGTATTTGATGAAAACCAAACACACATCTAACTTTTGCAAGGATGTCAAATGTCATGGACTAATTACCCCCAAAAGCTTGAGTTGTTTAGGTAAAGATACATGAATGGTTTTATAATTTATATTATATTTCTAACACACCACATGGTGCAACATTTCTTTGGGCTTGAAGCATGGATAATAATATACAGTCCCACCAGCTTGTGTTGGAACTCAACCTTTAATTAGAAGAATGTGATCAAGAAGATCGAACTCTAGACCACTTGATCATAAAAGACTCTGGTACCATCTCATGAGTTAATTATACAAAAAGCTTTTTAAGTTGTTTAAATGAAGATACATGAATGATTTTATATGATATCTCTAACAGTCAATGTATTCCTCTGAATTGGTTGCACCTATTATTGTTACTTTTTTAATGTTGTTGTAGAAGTGCACTTCTTCTTTGTGCAGGTTTCCGTTTGTCTATTTTTGTATGTAATTGAAAATTCTATTGGTCAAGAATTACCTGAAAGAAACCCCACTCCTTGCATGCTGCATCCAATTTCAACAACTCCTTTGCAGGGCTGGCCCAACATTGAGTAAGACCTAACACAAACTTTAATTTTATTTTTTTTAATTTTAAATGAAAGAACTATATGTTGGACCTTTTTGCCAACATATATGACCTTTTTGTTTTATAAAATTTTATAGTTAATAAGTTTTGTTGGTGGGCCTAAAGCTCAAGTTTTGGTAGCGTTATCCTTGGACCAGTCCTGTTCCTCCGTGTTCCCATTTGACAGCAGTGCTAAATCAATGACAGGGATATCAGATGAAAGGTGAGTCATATAGTTGACTTTCTCCAGTTCTTCTTGACTCCTCACATATCTTTTAGGAACCTGCAAAGGGTTAGTCCTTACCATTTCTTGAACATTGATAGATGGAGCAAAAGTGGGTTCTTCCTCCATTTCAGTCACTAACTCATCATCTGCATTGAGACTCATCTTTGCTCTGCTTAGATTGTTGGCTTTGAGAGTTGTCTTTTGTTTTTAATGGATATTGACTTTTATAAGCAAAGCCTTTTTATTTGTTAGTAGGGATTAGTTGTCAACTTGTCTGTGTTTTGGATGTATTAATTGCAGCTATGCTGCCAACAATTTTGGAATGATAATGGGGCGGTTACAGGTAGTAATCCTGTTATCTGTCTTGATGAAAATTCATCTCGTAGTTACTTGCATGGATATCCATTGAGTTGATATCTATGAATTTTATGAATATCAACAAGTATTTATAGACATCTGTAAATATTTGTTAAAATATAAAATTAAAAAAATATAAAAAATAAAATCAGAAATAAACAATTTGAAATATATGTATATATATATATCAATGAATCAGACAGAGGCAAGTTGGCTATCTTCTCTTCATTCTGTTGGTCCTTCTCATCTCATCTATATCATGATACAACCGATGATAGCAATGATCATTTACTTGACCATGTTGACAAGGAAATCAACAAAGTAGAGGCTGGCGGATCTTGACCAAATATTTTGTGGCGCCAAAACAATTAAATGAACTACCAAAAAAATTATATATTCTTATTTAACAAAAAATGAAAATTGCTGCCCCCAAGTAGCTCATTGATCATGCCAGGAATAGCTCTCTTTCTGTAGAGAATGCATCAGTGCATGCAACAAATTAATGCATCTGGAGTCACCTCTGAGTACAGAACTGATGTAAACCATGAGTCTGATATCTCAATGGCTTCTAAAGAATGGAAACAAGAACAGATACAAGTGTCCCAGTAAGAGACTCAAAGAAAGCAAATTTGTGGCATAAGTTGAATTAAGGTGCTTGACATGTGCTGTTTATTTAGGTAGCAAAGTTAATTTCTTATACACTTTAATTGGACAGCTTCAATACAGCAATAAGTGGGAAATTGTCTTCACTGATGATGAAGGGGATATGATGCTTGGTGATTATCCGTGGCCGTGAGTATCTCATTATACACTAAAATGTATAGTGCTGTTGAGAGAACAAGTAGTGGAAAAAATAGAGAAAAATAAGGAAAATTAGAGATAAAAAAATTGAGGGTGTAGCGGTTGTTAAGAAACATGTACTTAACTCTTTTTAGTACTTTATAGGAACATACGCACTGGTTAGTAAAAAGAAAGGGGAATAAGAGAGAAAAGTATTGGTGATATGGAGGCGATTAATGAGGAAAGATTATATATCTATATTTTTTAATATTTTTGCTTATGATTGTATTTGTTTTGTTGGTCTGTTTGGCACGCATGTTACAATTAAGAATAAGAGAGAAAAAGGAAAGCAGGTGAGAGAAAGAGAAAAAAAAAATAGAGATACGGGAGAATCTAGGAATTGTCTAAGTTACCTAACTAAAAATTAGGGTTAAACAACATAAAAAATAATTGGTACAATTCTCTATATTGTATCAATTATCTTTAAGTATATAAAAAGTTACACTAATTATTTTTTATGAATTGTTTAACTCTATTTTTATTTGAAATAAGTTAGACCATTCCGTAAAACATAACGAGAAAAGTGAAGTGAGAAAGTCGAACATGATGATTAGATAACATCATTTTATATATATATTTTATGTTGGTCACCTTATATGTACTGTTTGTTTGCTTAACTGCCATGCTAGCTACAGTTAAATAAGAATAAGAATAATTCTTTGCCAATAGAATAGATAACATTGTAAACACTAAACACAACCTTTATTAAACTTCCTGGTATATAATAACCAACTATTCATGTAACCACTTCTCCATTATTAATATAAATATCATATATGTTGATTGGTATTATTATTATGATTAGAGAATGTTAGCAACACACTTTTTGAACACTTTTTATTGTTATTTGAAATTTATTAAAAACTACAAATTTTTATGAGTCTCACTACTTATTTAACGAGTTTCTCTTTTGATTTTGTAATTTTTAATAAATTATAACCAATAGTTGAGTGTATGTTAGAGAGTGTATTGTTAGCACTTCTCTTATTATTATTATGTTGGCTTAAATGCAGTTTTGGTCCCCTTTTATATTTTTGCAATTTTGGTCCTCATAGTTCTAATTAAGCAATTTTAGTCACTAAATTTTATCATATGTTAAAATTAAATCCCTTCATTAGTTTGGCATCCAAAATTTAATGAAATTTGTTGACATTAATCATTTCTTAATTGAAAAGCTGATGTGTATAGGTTAACATCCAAAAAAAAATAAAAATCACATACATTGTGCGGGTTAACATCTAGTTAAATTTCATATTAAACATAAACTTCCCCCTTAGTTGGTTGATCCACCTTACTTGTCCCTTTTTTGTCTAAACTTTAAACCTTGCCTAGCCCATTTTGGGTTTTAATTTTTGATGAGAAATGCTTGGAATACACTCTCTAACACACTCTTTTGAACACATTCTCTTATTGGTTGAAATTTATTAAAAATAACAAAATTTTGTGAGTCTCACATCTTATTTAATGAATCTTTTTCTTAATTTTGTAATTTTCAATAAATTTTAATTAATAAGAGTGTGTGTTAAAAAGAGTGTATTAGAAAGTGTGTCCATAGCCCTCTTCATTTTTGACATGTCTAGTCCAAAAAGAATCACAATACTTGCAAGGGTAATGATATTCTTACCCCAACCCCCTCCCTCCTTTTATCTTTCCACCCCTCAATTTTAACACAAGTCTTTTAGTGCCCGTGCAGGCAAGCAAACACACCTTAGTACGTGTTTGGTTTCGATGTTAGATTTTTCAAAATCACGTTGAAATATTAGTTAACGTGATTTTAGGTAAATTTTCTCATGTTTGATTTCACTTTGAGGAATTGATTCTGGGCCCAGAATTGATTCTAAGTTAAAATAACTTTAAGTAATTTTGCATTGGATCAAAAATTTTATACTGACTTTTACTACTAACTTGCTTTTATAATAAAAATATCTAAACATAAATCACATCACTTCAAAATCAATTTTAATCAAAATCAATTTTGCAAAATCAATTTTATTCAAAATCTATTTTGCCAACGCTCATCCAAACACACACCTAGCCTAAAGACTCAAGACAGTTTGATATATATGGCACCTTGGTGGTACCCCCACCCTGTCAGCCTCAACCCATTTGTCAGGAGAACCAGAGGTGGCAGTGGACCACAATACCTCTGAAAGATTAATTCCAGCAATTTAACGCAATCATTCAAACTCCAATACACATAAACAGCATTGGACATTCACTACAATTTTCAAAGCCACAGAGGCACACTTTGCTTACACAATCGCATTAAATGACTGTTCACATATGCTAAGCAATCTTCCCCTCTCAAAACTAATTTATTTAAACATTCAATTTGGTCTTTCGGAACATAATTAGTGTCTAGAATCTCTAAATCGAGCTACAATTAGCCAGTGTTTCACAACTAACGTGAAACTATCCTAGCCAGAAATAAACTGACCTCCTTACCTCAAACAAGCAAAATAGAAGCAACAGCTAAAAAGACAAACGAAAACGTAGAAAGAACAAGAATGTAGAAGTTTCAGGTCTCAGCTGTGTCTGAGCTTATTACAGTCTCTTCTATAGATGAGATAGGTATTTTGCTCCCTGAGCTCAATTTGTGCGCATCCTGGCTGGAACAAATGAAGATTCTTCTCACCATATTACAGAATTCACTGCAGGAACGTCATAATAATACCAATCAACATATATGATATTTATATTAATAGTGAGAAGTGGTTACATGAATAATTGGTAATAATGGTTGGTTTACAGTATTATCTATCCTATTAGCAAAGAGTTGAATATTCTTATTTAACTGTATCATGCATGGATCACAAGGTTTTTGGTCCAGTGAAGAGGAGGAGAGGGAGGCCAAAAAAGACTTTGGAGGATTTGATTAAGAAGGATCTCAAGGTAAATAATATATCTGAAACTTTGGTCTCTAACTGAGCCAAATAGTGTCGTGTGATCTATGTAGCCAACCTTACCTAGTGGGATAAGGCTTTGTTATTGTTGTAACTATAACATGCAATGCAATTAAACAAACAAAACATGTACATGATCAACATAAATATAAAAATGATGTTACTTAATCATCATATTACACTTTCTCTCTTTACTTTCCCATTACGCATCACCCATATCTCTAAATTATTTTCTCTCTCAACATTCTTACTTAATTGTAACGTGGGTGCCAAATAAGCCAACAAAACAAATACGGTCATAAGCTTGAATATATATATATATATATAATCTTTCCTCATTAGTCATTAGTCACCTCCCATATATATCTCTCAAACTTTTCACTCATACTCTCCTACCTTTTCACTAACAAGTGTGTATGTTCCTATGAAGTTCTAAAAATTATGAGTTAAGCACATGTTTCTTAATAACTTCTACACCCTGAATTTTTTATCTCTAATTTCCTTATTTTTCTCCATTTTTTCTACTACTTGTTCTCTCAACAGCACTATATATTATAGAGTATAACGAGATACTCACGGCCATGGATCATCACCAACAAGCATCATATCCCCTTCATCATCAGTGAAGACAATTTCCCACTTATTCCTGTGTTGAAGCTGTCCCTTTATGTCAAACATCTTCTCCAATTCATCTACAAGTTGATAATATCCATCCAACGTGGTCAAGTCCACAGCACGACCCACTGCAACCCCCTGCATTTGAACCTTTTTGGCATGTTTTGAACACGATAGAAGGCTTACTTCAGAAACTTTCCATATAAGACTATAAAACATTAACTTTATTATCTAAATAAACAGCACATGTGACATGTCAAGCACCTTAGTGCAACTTCTACTACAAACTTGCTTGCTTTGAGTCTCTTTTGGGGACCCTTCTAGCTGTTCTTGTTTCCATTCTTTAGAAGCCTTTGAGATATCAGACTCATGGTTTACATCACTTCTGTACTCAGAGGTGACACCGAAAGCATTTGTTGCATGCACTGTTGCATTCTGTACAGAAAGAGAGTTGTTCCTGGCATGGTCAATAAGCTCAATCCCAAACAATCTACAGCTAGTAGCAGCCTCTACTTTGTTGATCTCCTTGTCAACCTGGTCAAGCAAATGATCATTGTTCAATCTTTCTGAGTGAGTTTTTGAAATAGGCCAAGCTGAGATGCTCTTGCTATCATTGGTTGTGTCGTGATATAAGTGAGAAGGACCAGTAGAATGAGGAAAAGATAGCCAACTTGCTACTGTCTGATTCATTGATATACCATTGCTGCTGCTTTTACTGTTATGATGCCACACATGGGTACTAATGTCACTCCTTTTGCTTTCGGCCATGACACTAAGTTGTGTCATATCAGACTGTGTAAGCCCAGCATCCCAGAAAGTAGAGGCAGCTAATGGTGTGTCTCCTTTGAAAGTGAAATGCAAGTGTTAAGACAGATTAATCAATACAAGAATTGGAGAGTGAAAAATCAATTTGGACACCGAAATTGGAACCACCAGGAAATTTGATCCTTGACTTCATGAAAAACAATAATTTAGTCTTTCAAATCAATACCACTAATCAATTTAGTCCGATATTATGAAAAGGCAAATTTAGTTCCTAACTTTAGCTACAGTGAAGGGCTAAACTTGCGTTTTTATAATGTCAGGGACCAAATTGATCCATGATGTCAATCTAAAGACTAAATTGACCGACGATTATTAAAGTTAGGAAATAAATTTTCTTTTTCATTATTAAGAACCAAATTGATTGGTGATACCAATTTCAAGGACAAATTGATGTTTTACTCAGAATTGGAAGGGATTAAAAGAGGTAATTCCTCACCAAGATCTGGAACTTCACTTGCTGGTCGAGGCCTTTTATTCTTTACAACAGCAGGTTGAGATGATGGCATAGGAACAGAAGGCAGAACGGCTTCTATCTCCCATGGTGAAACTCTATCAGGTCTTGGAAAAGATGCATGTTCATCCCATTGAACCTGGGAATAGATGACAAGAGTAGATGAATATCAAACAACCACAAGAAATAATAAAGGTGGACAATTGCAAAGCCAAAGATGACAATACCTTAAGTGATCGCCATTTTGAATTTACCCAGTGAGGGGAAATATCCTCTATTCCAACTATTGTGCCCGAAAATCTGATAAACCATGTTCTAGAATATCTCATGAAAATGTCACATCACAAAGACACAAACTACAGCAGTAAATTTTGGTACCTTTTGTCAGTTTCAGTGGAATCATCCCCTTCGAACCTCGTCTTGAATCTCATACCAACATTGCATTTTTGGTTGACAGCCTCCAAATACTTGTTCACACTTACAATGAACTGGCTTGTCCTAAGCAAACAAAATCTCCATGTCAACAATCATCTATTGATTACTTAATAGTAACATTAGAGTTTCTACTTTCTAGTTACTTTTGCAAAAACTTGATAGTAACATTAGAGTTTCTACTTTCTAGTTATTTTTGCAAAAATTAGAAGTTCTACCTTGGCTTATAATATACAACAAAAAGAGTCTGAGTTGCAACAGCATGAGATGCAGTAGCAAGAACTCCTAGGTGCATGCTTTGACTAGAAATCACAGATGAAGGCATGCTGCTCTGCACAGGAGCAACTTGCCTCACTCCAACCCGCAATTCTCCATTGTTCCCTCTACACACAAAATCTTATTTAACCGAGGCTTACACAGTCGAATAGATAAAATTCTTCTATGATTTGACAGTAGTCTATTTTCTGAACCATATGAAGGAAACCAAGAAAAAGGAAAACATCAAATCAAATGTATGTACCTCAGAAACACAAAGGTGTCTCCAGCAACTAATCTCTTGGAAGTCACAAAAGTACTCCATCCAGTTGTGAGCAAGTGTCTACGTGGCTGACCTGGATAGAAAGGAAAACAGATTAAAGGCAAAAAGATTAGGTCACTAGTAACAACAAATCAGAAGGACCCAAATGAAAGTTCCTCACATCCTTTACCTCTAAATATATGCTTAAAGCGCCATTCATAGCCATGAAGATCCCTGGCAACCAATTCCTGAGTTGGGGTTGATTGAGACATGTCCTGAGAAAAATAAAAACATGGTTTTCTGTAAACATCATAAGGCAACCTAATTTGGTGTGAGAACCACAAAAAAAAATAAAAAAGAGTAAATTATACTAACACTCCTTGAGGTTTCCGATACCTTCTTTTTTTACCCCTAGACTAACTTTCCTTAATTGTTTAAAAAACATTACACCGTGTAGGAAAGTTGTTGTAAACGTTAAAAAAATAGGAGATTATGTGTAATCTCAAGAAACTTCAGGTGGTATCAATGTAATTTACTCAAAAAAAAAATCAACAAACCAAAGAGATAGTATTATTACCAATGCTGGAAGGCATTCAGTGGCATGCTTCCTGAGGACAGAGAAGCCACCATGGGTGCTGGTATCAGAGGCAGTTAAGACCTTGCAGAAGGAGTGAACTCTTGGCCTTGGAAGTTCAGCAGGGCACGGATCAGGGCATGTAGGCTCAGTTTGCTAAGACATTTGTTCCATTAGAAATCTAAACAATGGGAGAAAAGAATCTAAGGTTGACCATGAAAAAACTTTGAGATTCATAAGGGGCTGCTACATCCTTACATTAGATTCCGGCACCAGAGTAATCTGTGCATAAACCTCATCTGTTTCTTGTTCAGCCTAAGCATGTCAAAATTCAAGGTAACTTTTAGTTTTCCACCCAACCTTCATTACACAATCCCATAACATTATATTATTAATATAAAATAAATACCAAACTGTACATATCAACACTGAAGGATCCGGCTCCTCTAAAATGAACAATTCATTTTAAAGGATAAAAATAACTAACATCAGCTGATGAGAAATTCAAATTAATGATAGTCGATATTACTAACAAATCATGGATGTATTGAAATATCAATAGTCGATTTCTCATTAATGACTGAGATTAGGAGCCAAATCCCAACACCCGAGGCCAGATAATCATGTCACCATTTTCTCATAAACCAAACAAGATATATATATATATATATATTTTTTTTTTTATTTATTTATTTAAGAAATAAATATAAGAAAATTTAAAAGGAAGGAGGATCAGAAGGAGAACACTACCAGAAATTAATTAACAACTCAAGACCAAACTTTACATGGTAACTCCAAAACCAAGATGATTATTTGACCAATTTTTCAACAACCAAACAAGATTTATTCATTTTTTTTTCCTTTTTCCCTCAAAAAATAAGGGGGAAGAAAGTGAGAGAAAGTAAGATCATACAGAAAATTACCAGTAAATGGACGTTGACGACCCGACAAAGGATCTTGGAGCGAAGTTTGAACAGTGGAATCCTTTGATTTAGTTCCTGATTTGTTGATACTTTTAACTACAGCCGCCAAAAACTTATTAAGTAAAAACCAGTTAAACAAAATTAGGAAAAAAAAAAAAATCCAACTTAACCAAGCAAGCGTCCAACACCACCAACATTTTGAGACAACCTACGACCCCAGATAAAAAGAACAAGGAATTTTCCGCATAAGTAACGAGAAACTAACTTGTTCCATGTGTCCCTGAGGGAAATAGAAGACCCTTTGGCCTGCACGAGGAACTTCCACATGGGGTCCCGCACACGCCTTCCATAGTTGCTCGTAGAGCTCATCTTCTTCGCGGTTCAACGACATCGTTTAAAGCTGTAACCAAAAGCTGTTGTTGTTGTTGTTGTTGTTCTTTGCTCAGTTCAGAAGTTGCGAGTCTTGTGACCAATTAATCTGAATCCGTGACATCATCATTGTCACAAGGGTGCGCATACAAAGTAGTAGTAATGATCACGATCACCGTGTCATGGTGTCACAGATGATAACTGAATCGAATGATTATGCGTTGACAGGGAATTTATGGGAGGAGACAGCTTTTAGAACCGTGTCTGCTCTGTATGCTAATGCTACCTCCTGCTTCCGTTTCAGACCTCACACACACGCACTCTCTGTCTCTCTCTTTCTCTTTCTATGTTTAAGGAAACGGCGTTCCTTAGAATGCTACCACATAACAACTCCGTTGGAGGTGTCTGTGTGTGTCCATTTTATAACAAGACCGTGCCATTTTTCTAGTGTTGTGTGGCACTTGTGAGCGTCTCTTGTGTGCCCTGTTCCCAACTAAGGTTTTAATCTCTAAAATTTTATATTATATATATATATAATTGCGGCTGATGTATGGGTCATGATATCATAGTAAAAAGGGTTAAACTTAAATATACTTTATAAGTTTTGATTTTTGTAATCTTTTTTAGAGAAAAAAGTATATATATTGATAGTGAACTGTTATCTAATCATAGATGATCGTGTATGAAAAGTTTAAGGGGTGGACATGGGTCAGTTTGGATGGCATTTGGGATGTATTTTGATCCAAACTGATCAACAACAGTCAGTTTGGATCTTTCAAATAAAAAATTACGACCCAAACTTAATCAATCCAATCACATTCGAGTTAGTTCAGGTCGGGTTATCGGATCACCAAATTAAAAAATGAAAAAAAATAGGAAATTGTAATAAAATGAAAGAATACTAATAAATAATCTCAAAAGTTAAAATTATAGAATTACACAACATGAAAAGTATAGAATTATAGAATTATACAACATAAAATTATAAATTTATTGGATTATACAACATAAAATTTTAAAATAGTATAAGTTCGTGTTGGTTTAGGTTCTACATCTCGAATTTGATATCCGAATCGATGTCATTGGATTTGTAATCTTAAAATCCAAATCGATCCAATGAGCTGAACCAACCTGAATTTTTCTCTTCAGATTGGTTCGAATTGATTAGGTCATTGAATCTACTCAAACCAATGTCCACCCCTAATTAGGTTGTTAACTTAGATAATAATCATCTTAAAAGTCACACCAAAGCTAATTTCTAATTAATAGATAGTGTAAAAAATTTTACACTGACAGTGCATGTGTATTAAACTTTTTTATTTTCTTCTTTCAAAATATATAAAATTATTATTTTTGGTATAATGTGATATAATTATATTTAATTTAATGATATTATTATTAAATGTAAAGATAATATATTTAACATATATTCTCATGTAGTATTTTACAATATTAAAATTAAATTAATTTATTTTTTTGGAAAAAATATTTTGGATGAAAAACATCTCTGCAATATTTTGATTATATTTTCTAAATTAAAATTAATACAATCATGTATCAAGTATTTTTTATTAAATCAAAAACACCAAATCATAGATGAAAATTAAATGAATGATAACTTTTTTTGGTGAAAAAAATGAATGATAACTGTTGGATCAAGCGCTTACCACTAGGCCAAAAGCTATAACTAATAGTTAGGGCGCAACTCTTTCTACTTAACCGTAGCAGCCCAAGCGCCACGAGTCAACTGTGACTTAACCCACTTGGGCCTCCGCCACGAGACAATTGATGTCACACACCGGACAACAATCTCCCCCTCAGCAATTGTCTCGCTGGAAATCGAACTCGTGACCTTGGCTCTGATACCAATGGTTAGATCGAGCGCTTACCACTAGGCCAAAAGCTATAGCTGATAGTCAAGGCGCAATTCTTTCTACTTAACCGTAGCAGTCCAAGCGCCACAAGTTGACTGTGACTTGACCCACCTAAGCCTCTACCACGAGACAATTAATGTCACACACCGAACAACAATAACTTGTTAGTTGTTACATATAATTTCAACTATTCAATATCATATATATAGTCAGACTAGATAACAGTTGTCACTCATTATTGAGGCACTCTAATTACATATTTTTAGAGTGTTACATATTCTCTGAACCCATAACATGCGTGACTGAAAAACTATACACACTGACAAAATTTCAAAAATAAATATTTATTGTTATCATTAATCACTATTAACGCAATGTTCCTTAAATATAAATAGAGTAAATATTTATACTATTATCCAATCACAAATTAATAAATTATGATGTAGGATTATTTGTTGATTTTATAATAATTACTTTAAAAACCATACATATCATGATTTTTTATTGATTAACAATGTAAATGTTTTTTACATTAATTGATACTACATAGAAATTAGGATTTATAGATATAAAAAAAAAGGCATTATAAAAAATATTAAATATCATCAAGCACATAGATCAACTAATGGAGAATTATTCCAACTTAATCAATAGTCTTGAGTTCAAATTTTGAGTATGTAGTTAGCTTAGTTGAAGAGAAAGCTTTGACGCCCATAATTGAGTATGATTGCTTCCAACACATAGTCTATAGAAAAAAAATATATTAAATATACTCGGTACTCACTAATTAGTAGTAACGTCTCATAACTACTAGGTATGTGTTTAGATTTTAGTTGCGTTCAACTAAACCTATGTTTAACGTCAATCCATCACTCACCTTACTTCTACGTTCATGCATTGAAAAGTGTAAAACTTTCGTTCAATGTAGATTAAACAGGTTTCCAAACACACCCTTACCAAACCATGTAAGTTTCAGTTTTTCACTATACTTGGGTTAAACATATGGCACGTGTAACGGCAGTGGAGTAATAAGAGATGTGTTTGGAAACTAGTTTAGTTCAACTAAATGCCGATCCATCCTTGGAGTTCTTTTTCTGTTTGTGTATTGAAATTCGAAAAACTTCTGTTAAACGTGGTTCAAACTAGTTTCAAACACACACTAACAAGTTGGATTGGTACGGCGCATTGAGAAGTGTGAGGTTGCCGTAACGGAACGGTAAATAAACGTAAACGGAATCGTTACGAGAAGTCAGTCACCATTAGTACCAGGTCCCTTTCGATGTCTGCTTCGAAGCAGGCAACAGGGTTGGCTCGAGTTACCCCGGCAGTGGCAGTTTTGTTATTTTCTTTTGGTGCGTGATAGTTTTGTTACTTGGCAGCAATTGTGTTTTTTTTTTTTAGAAATTCCATCCTTATATATATTTTTATAATCTGTACTTATATTATAAATTTAAGTGAATAAAAATGTTTGTAGAATTTTTTTTATTAAATTATGTGATTTCTCTTAGATTAAATATTTAATTGTGTTTTTGTTTAAAGTATTATTTCAATTTATTTTAACTTAATTTTAAATTTTAATACGTTATATTAAACTAAATATATATTTTTATAGTAAAAGAATTTTTAATATTATTAGAATATTAATCAATTCTCATGTAAATTTATTATTAAAATTTTTTATATATCATATCAATAAAAAGATAATTCTTAATTTAAATATTTTTCTATTTTCATTTTAATTTTAAAAGTCTTGTTGTTTTAATTTATTATAATTTAATTTAATATTATTTGGATTATTAATAATAAATTATACGTTATTAGCTTTAATTTAATTTTTATAAACTTTATTCAAATTATATATATATATATATATATATATATAAAGAAAACTTGTTGATTTTTTTACAAATAAGAGAGGCGTAAGAGGTTTAAAGAGATATGTAAGATAAAATAAATAATACGATAAAGAGAACTAATGAAAAATAAAAATAAATTATAAAAAGTCGTAAAAATGTGTGTAAGAATAATATATATATATTTTTTCCTGATGATTCAAACTTTAATATAAAAATTGGTGATAACTACGAACCTTTGCCACTATTCTTTGTGGCCCAGCTAAGTACGTCATCATCCAGCCTTTGGACGGGGTCCAACTTTTTTTTTTCTCTTTCTCTCTCTTCCTCCTTGTTCTTTTGTTTCACTTTCAGGTTTAGCAAAACATTTTCAATCCTCAAAAAAAAATTGTTTTAGCAAAACTTAGTTTAGTGGTCCTCCTCCACTTTTATGAAGACTCTAGAAGACAGTAATAATAATAATAATAATATATTATAAAAAATAAAATTTATTAAAATATTAATATAGTGCTAAGAATATTTTTATAAATTATTATTTATTTTTAAAAAAATAGATTTTCGAATTAAAATTTTTTAAAGATGTTATAAATGTAAAAATTAAAATATCACTTAAATTATTAAAATTTATTAAAAAAATTTATATATACAAATAGCTTATAAAATATTAATAATTATTTCTGTTCTTATAACTTAACATAACTTAATTAAGAATTATTGGATAATGTCGTTTTAACGGGTAAACTTATTTGATGTCTCCTTTATCAATCTAATAAGCTTAATTTGGGTTCAAATTTCGTTGCTTGAGTATATTCAGCGTGGTAACTTCTTGGATGTATGCATGGAAATCAATCTCTAAAGCTAAGGATATCCTTAGACCTAGATCATAACTTTCGAATAGAAGCTGGAAACATCTTTCAAGTATGAGAATTGGATGCGTGCAAGTCCTATTATTTGTCAAATGGAAGACATTGTGAATATCTAGGATACAAATGTAATTGTAAAAGACGTTTAGGATGACAATCTGGAGGTTCGATAAATTTGTCAGTGTTTTTCCTTAGTAGGTTCTTGACCTTGTCATTAATCTCCTAGGTATCCTTGATTGTTACAAGTGGATTATTAGGATATCTTGTAGAGTGAGATTTTAAAAGAAAAGAGAAAGAAGAACAACTTTTTATTTTTAAATTAATTAAGAAAATTATATAATGTTTATATAAATAAATAAAAGTATTAAAATTTAAATTTGAGCAAAATTAGCATTTATTTCTTTTATTCAAAAAATATTCAAAAAAATTATTAAAAATAAAAATTCACCTTTCTTTTCTTTTCTTTTTCTTTAAAATCACATTTCCAAAAGTGTAGGAAAATAGCTATACTGTCCAATCAAGATATTTGTTTGATCTGTACAATAATCAAGAAAGAAGAAATTGGTCTTGGATTTGGAGGCTTTATATATTAGTGCAATGTTTGAATTTTATTTTTTCATAAATACTTATAGAAAAAAAAAATAAGAATGTAAAACGCATTGGATTTCAATTCTCTCATAAACTAAAATTAAATTATGCACATAATTTTTGTAAAAGTTCTCTTATTTAACTTCTTCAAAAGCTACAGTGCATAAGTTGATTTTAACTTATAGAAAAAACTTAATTTATTTTACATTCTTATTTTCTTCTTCTAAAAATTTTTATGAAAAATTTTATTCAAACTAAAAAAGTTTAAGTTATTTATTTGGCTTATGTGCGGTGACAAAGCAATTTGTGTTAACCAACTTCACTTTAGGCACAACATATGATTGAGTTCTACATGTAATTTAAACCAATATAGTCATATAAATATATATTATAGCATGCACTATCATGATTTAAAAAGAAAATTAAGATTAAAATTGTGTAACAAAAAAGGATTCATCTTTGTTTAATCATTGTTAAGAAATACAGGGGCAACTAATAATACGAGGACAACTAACCTTTTTAGGGTTTTCACAAAATTTCTCACTAAAAACTGTCTAATGGAAAACAATTTTTTTAGTCACATTAGATGAAAGTAAGGACTTCTTAATGAGCATTACATGAGTGATTTAATCCATCATGAATCATCTAAAATAAAAACCCAATTGCAATTTCATCAATTAGTCAAGTATTACAATCAAATTAATAATCTTCATAATTGATATATTTAATAATTCAAAGAGTTTATTTCAAATAATTAATTAACGTTAATCCAAAAATAAATAATCCATCAATCTCCCACTTGCAAAACATTTATCAATTATTATAGTTATGGAATTATTATAACTAGAATATCAATTACGATCAAAGAACATGTCAATAGTCCAAGAAATATAAGTCTAAACACTATAGAAGATAATTAATATTTGATAGTTATACATATCATAAACTTATCTCATATAAAATAATAAATAAGAAAAGAGTATAATCAAATAAAACAAATATGCAATCCCAACAATCAGTCTAAGCATCTTCATAATGTTATAAGAGATATGATTATAAAGTAAAACAATACATATCTTATAAAAAAGAGTATATGATTTTAAACTTTCACCCAAAACATTAAAAAAAACTTAACGAAACGCATATAATTCACAAAATTAAAATAAAACTCAAATAGTTAAATATTTAGTTAGTAGACAACATTGTCACAATATATAGTAAAACAATAATATGTAATAAGCGATAGACTTACTGAAGGTTGCTAATTGATTGTCTAGTAGGTTTGTTTCCCCTGTGTTTATGTACAAAGGGTTGGTTAAGATCCTTTAGCCAAAAGCTTAGGGAGGGAGTCAGGAATAGTGGAAAGATTAAATTAATGTTGTTTTTATTTTTATTTTACAAGTTGGCTTTGTTATTTTTGTTTTAGGTTTAATTACACTTTTTGTCCCCAAAGTTTCACTTTTTCGTTAATTTTACCCCTATACTTTTAAATACTCACTAATAATGTCCTTCCGTCCATGTGCCGTTAAATTGATAACGGAGTACTGACGTGGTATGTCTGATGTAGGAGTAGGCTTTTGACATGGCTTTATTTTATTATTAATATGTTTTCCATTTTAAATGAATTGCACTTTTTACCCCCCAAAGTTTCATATTTTTGCAAATTTACCCCTAATAATTTTTTTTTGCAAATTTTGCCCCCATACTTTTACCTAATTTGTTTACCTAATTTTTGATTTCAAAATATGACACCCCCAACTTGACAATATTTTATGTTGTCACAACATTATGACATCATATACCAATTATGATATAAATTTATGTTGTGACAATATGACAAAACGAATATGACATCAACCATTGTCCTTAAATAAAGCAACCATTATTTTAAATAGAGCAAACATTGTTTTCACAAAAAAGAAGTACACAAAGCTCTAAGATATGTAAATAAGGCAACCATTGCAAGGCTGTAAAGTAGTATATAAACCATTGTCTTTACAAGATTGCAATGACCATACATAAACCAAGTATTGTCTATCCAAAAAACCTATGCTACCTGTAACTAACCCAATCCTAATACACATACCCATATCATCTGTCTTTACAAAAAACAGATCACTGCTCATGTAAACTTGTCAACTACACATAACCCATTGTTTGTATCTTTACAAAAAAAACAAGCATTGTTGTATATCCAAGAAACTAGTTCTCACTATAACAGTTCAGTTGACAATGCCTCTTGGGTGCTAATATGTGCACCATTTGCATCTCCACTTTGCAAAATAGAAATAGCAACATGTCTAGGTACAAAGGCAAATTCACTTTGTTATATGGAAACAAAAACAAGTCCTATAGTAGATTCAGTTACAGGTACTTTCTCTTGTTTTTTGTGTACCCTTCCCCTTGGTTCCATTTTTCTTTTGAGTATTACTACCCTTTCGGATCTCTCTATCAACACCAATCTTCCCTCCACAAGTTCTGCTATTGTGTCCCATTTGCCCACACCTTTTGCACTTCACTGTATTTGAGTGTCGAGGAAGCCTGTGCGGATTGTGAGGCTCATCATTGTTGTTCCTTCTCTACTTCTTAGGCCTCCTGGGGCCTTTTTATTTGAGGTGGTTTTACGGGCTTAGAATCTAACATTGGCCACAGCTTTGGTCCATTACATGATAGGATTAGATGTGAATAAATGGCTAGGATTGTTTGCTTCTTGAAATGGATACAATAGATAAATTTCAGTTTACTAATCAAACTATGAACAAAAAAAAAATGTTAGATGATATACCTATAGTATGAATCTACAGTTCACTAATCAAACCATGAGCTGTTTGGGTTGCTTCTCAATAGCTTTTCAGCATAACTCCTTAAATGATAATATTGATCACTTGCTACACCTTCAATCATGTCAAGAGCCTTCCTTTTCGCCCAATATACTTGATCTTTGGACAGTTTAATACCCCATTTATTTTGTGCAATCCCAATCAACACTTTTAGCTTTATATGTGGGCTATTCCTCAACATAGGCATCCATTTCTTAACAAGCCACTTAGTTTTTGCTTGTTTAATTTTTAAAGTCTTATTAATACCTACCACTTGATAATAATTGTTAAATAAAAGGGCTAGATCCAAGAGGGGGCTGAATTGGATCTTTCAAAAATTTCAAGAATCTCTAATTTCTTTTCAATAATGAATAACTAGATTTTTCAAAAACTTTGAATCTTATTGATTTGGTTATACAAATGAAATAGGATTGGATCAATTTATCTTGAACTTTTCTATGCAAAGAGCCTTATGATTTTAAATGCAAGCGATCAAGATTCAATATGCTAGTAAAAGGATAGAGGAAAGAAAAGAGCAAACAAGATTTATACTGATTCAATCACCAGCACTATGATCTACATCTAGTTTCCAATCAAATCGATTGGTGTTATCACTAAGTAATTCAAATGTTTACAAACACTATGCACAAACACAAGAATTACAATCAAACAAACCGCACAATCAAGTTTCTTGAACCCTATCAAGAAAAACTTGAAACCTTTCTTGTGGAACCTTACCACAAGGAGGTTATGAGAGACACCCTCTCAAGAATGAAAATCAAAATTAAAGGACGGTTAGATATCACCTTGGTTTGTGATAGATGGAAAACAATGAAGAACCAATCAACTTTTACCCAAGTAAAGACTTTTCTTTATCCTCAAGATTGATCCATGATGAGCTCTTTAACTTTGATCCAAAACTTGTAGTGGAGTAGAAGAATAATATGAACTCTATCTAGAAAGCTCTCTCTCAAATTTAGAAAATTGTAGTTGTATTGAAGAATATGAAAGACTCACTAAGGTTCACTTTATATAGAGAGCTCACTAGAATAGCTAGTTATTTAAACTTGTAATCAATTATTTTGTTATTTGAAATCTGGAAAATGAACTTTGAATGGGTTTAACTAGTTATTTCTGTTTATAACTAATTAAGACAAAGGCCATTCGAATTTGCCTTTACTGGAATAACTGGTTACATAACTTTGTAACTAGTTATTTTCATATAGGACAAAACAGCTTTATATTATGTAACTAGTTATAGAATTATGTAATTGGTTACTGCTGAAATAACTGATTACATAATGCTGTAACTAGTTAAAACAGAAAACATGTAACTGATTACATATTGATTTAACTAGTTAAAACAGTGTATATTTTCACTGTTTACACAAATTAAATGATTTTAATCGATTACAAAGCTAACTTAACCGATAAAATGGTTCTTTAACATAGGATTGAATTGTTCTAAGGTTTTAATACTATGGCTTTCACTTCTTATCAATTTAAAACTTGGTTTTATCCAATTTTAGACTTATAGAAAATATATTTCCACTTTGTTAACCTTTAATTCTTAAATCTTGAGCTTATTACCATCAAACCATTAAGGATAGAGATAAATCATGCAAGACTACACACACACACATGCATAAACACACATTACAACTTTGCACTTATTAAGAGGCTAAATCATCAAAACTATATTAATTTTCTTTGGGGCAAGAGTAATCTTCTTCTTGCTTCTTCAATAATCATGTAGGCTTGACTTTGAAAACCTCAAATGAAAGGGACAGTCTTTTTCACATTTTATTACTACCCTTTTTAAACAACTTTTCTTCACTCACAAATTCTTCTTAATTTCCGTGGCATACTCCTTGACTACTTCCCTCACAAGCTCTTTGGTATTGAAAATTAACCTAAGTTGAAATTTAACTGTGTCACCATCTTCAGGCATAACAAATCTTGGATGTTTGTCTCTTGGCTCTTCATCTTCACTCATGCTTTAGGGACCCTTTAATTCATCCAAGTCACCATCTTCATCATCAAACTCTTCAAGAGTTGCTAAATTAGTGAAGTAAGGTGTCTCATTTGCATTGTCAATTACATTTTGACTCTCAAGTGGCAACATATTAGTCTAATCCCAATCCTTGTTATAGTCACTATCATTAAGTGAGACTTCATTTTCAGTTTCATGTTCCAAGTTCACAACATAATATTTATCAGTATATGTATGATTCACTTCATCATTAACATCAGCAATTTCTGCCCAACAACTTCATCATAGATTTTTGCATTTTCTTGCCCAGTAGCTTCAACGTTTACATGACCACTATCCTACCCAACAACTTCATCAATGACTTGACTAACTTCCTGCCCATTCACTTCATCATTAACATGACCTCCTTCTTACTCCACAACACCTTGACCAAATTCTCCATGGTCCTTCTCTTCTACTACTTGATTTTCTTTTTCTGCATCGCTCTCAATTCATGTGCCCACACCTTTTTCTGCCTTATCATCCTTTTCATCTATTGTAATTATTATTTTTTTATTCTTTCCTATTATTCTCAGTACATCTGTCATGTGTAGGGGCTTCCTAATCACCTGTGTTGTATCTATGTCATGCTTCATATATAAATACACTTTATAAAACCCTTTCACATCATTAGCAAGGCAAAGGACACCACTATCATCTTTCGGTGGTCTTAATCCATTTTTTACACTATATTTTAGATGCCTGTACCATATGCACCTAACTCTTGCATATCCAATATCTTTAATAAATTTTGTGATATCTATGTAGGACTTCTTATCAATGTTCCACTCCCAATCTGCCTCATACATTGTCCCTTTCACATATTGAAAATTAGAATATATGACAAACACCCCTATGGTTAATCCTTAGCTTAATCAGCTGGTCCTCAATGGACCTACAACAAAAAAGATAAGAACCATAACATTTGAAATGAGGACCAAGTAAACATTGTATGTATCAAAATAAACTAAGCATAAATGAATAAGAGTAATAAAGAAAATAGACATGAAAAAAATCATAAAGGAGCTATTCAGGGAATTATAATATGATAACTACAATGAAGGAAATATTGATAAGAAAATAAGTGCAATACTGTAACATCGTGAAAACAAACAAAATCAAAGAATGACAAAGGAAAAAATGGGTCCACCAATTTTCAAAGGGAGAGACAAATTAAACTATAAAACAACATCATTTGGGCTGAGCCTATACTTATAGAAATATACCTTTCAACATATATGACCCATTGATGATATATACAAATCAAATTAGTGAAGTCACAATATGCATAAAAAAGGCAAACCCAATAAAATATGAAAATAATTGTAGCCAAAATAGATAATCAAAGACCATTCAGAAGATACGAGCAACCTAAACCATTCATTAATGGCAACAAACTACAACCAAGCAAGCAATACATTCATTGAAGGACCAATCAACCAAGCAACAATAAAGACCAAGCAAACATTTATAGGCAAGCAAACAAGCAACAAATTTTAATACAACAATGACCCACTAACTTTCAGAATCAACAAGAACTAACCAAGACAAAAATCTACAAATTCACAAATTTGTATCATAACGAAAATTCAAAATGACAAAAAGAAACCAAAAAAATTGAATTTTTGGAGTGCGTAGTGGCTAGGGATGTCAACGGGGCGGGGCGGGTACAGGTAGTAGCTACCCGCTACCCGCCCTACCCGGTAAAACTTATACCCGTACCCGCCCCATTACCCGTGTGGGTATCCGTTAAGCAGATACCTGCGGATATTTTTAATATCCACGGTATCCGTGGATATCACGGTATTTTTTAAAAAAAAATAATAAAAAATAACAAATTTATTTTATGTGTTGTGGACAATTATAAAGTGTTGCAAATTTCACTTTGAATTTATAAATTTAAATTTATAAATTAAAGAGTTATAATTTAAAATAATCACTTTAAACATAAATTTTAATTATTCTAACAATTTTTCTAAAAAGAATATAGTTTAAATGCTCACAAATTTATGTTCTTTTTCTCTTGTAATATAATTGTATAAGATTTCTCTCGTAATGAACAATCTTTTTGAAAATTTTGAATAAATTTATGTAATTTTATCTATATTAATATGTAAGGGTATTTAAGTAAATATATAATTGTGGGTAGCAGGTATCCCTGGGTATGGATACCATGATATCCATACCCGCCCCGTTAATAAACGGGTAGCGAGTATACCCGTTTAGAATATCCGTCGGTATCCATTTAAAGTACCCATTTTCTACCCGTGGCGGATTTTATCCACGGATATCCGCGGGTACGGGTATTTTTGACATCCCTAATAGTGGCAACCCTAAGTTAATTTTAGGAAACAGAAAAAGGGGCACGAAATAACAAAACCCTAATTAAATATCAAAATAAGATTAATCTCATTATAAACCCTAATTTGATTTAAAAAATGGATTAACCATCCACAAAATTAATAAACCCCCAATTTTATTTCACAAAACCCAATTATCGTCTCATAAAATTAAGAAACCTTAATTACAACACATAATTACATTCCAAACCCTAATAAACACCAAATGAGGGACACAAGGACCACAAGCATTGATGAAGACACATGGGACCACTAACATGGGAAACGCTAAAAAATTCTTTGAAAGATATAGTACCTGAACATGTAGGTTTTGGAGAATCTTGAGTTCCCCAAGTGACTCATGGTTAGTGTCAGAGCCTTTGACTCTTTGTTGCTTGTGAAATGGCATCCTCGAGTCCCATTTCTACACCAAGTAAATGGAGTTCTACAGTGAAGGAGAGGAAGTGTCACAAAGAATATAACACCCTTACTTTTGTATGTTAAATTATTCTGTATGTTTAAAAATTATTTTTTAAGTCATCAATGTATCTAGAATAATTAATAATAATTTTATAAATTTTTCTAGAATTTATTAAGATAATTCTTGTAAAATGACAAAAATACCCATGGTTGACTGTGGGAATCAACCAGACTTTTTGACCTCAAAATATTTTGAAAATTTTATATTAAGTATCTCTCATTATAAAACCTTTATTTTGAAAGAAAAGTAGTAAAAAAAATATAACAATCCTATTTCAATTCTTCCACTTTTTTTTTTAATATTTGACAATGCAATTCTGAAAAACGGAAAGGAATTTTAAAATTATGACTCCCACCATTTTGCTCAAAATTTCAAGAGCTATTTAATCATATTTTTAATAATTTTTCTGAATCGGAGCCCAAAGTAATTAGAAAATGACAATTATGTCCCTATTTCTTAACATTAAGGACTGACATGAGGAAATGATTCAATTGACATTAAAATGTTAATTTGAGCCTGGAATTATGTCATATATATTAACATATAATTTTGAATTTTTTTTGAGAATGTTTTGGAATTTCTATGTACAATGACCAAAATGCCCCTATGTGTCTAATAAGCCAGCCAATATTGGTTTAACATTCAAAAAGGGTGAAAATGGTAATTTTAGTTTATTTATGAATAAAATATTTAATTTTATAATTTTCATAAAAATTTTGGTATTTATTGAATTAAAATGGATTTCTATGAATTTTCTAACTTAAAAATACAAAATAAATACATATAATTTGAAATAAATTAATAAAAATAAAAATAAAAATTAATTATTAGAATTTTATTTTTGATGAAAAATAATATATTTTTCCAGTTTTACATTTAATTTCATTTTTTTTATATTAAAAGCTAATTTTTCAAGTTTAGACGTTTTTATCAGTACCGGTTAATTCACCTATAGATTAAAATTGGGAGCTGGTGGAGCACGTCCCCAAGCCTAGGAGAGGTGACTCAACACCCTAAATGGTGTATGTGTCCCAAAGTGTGCATATTTGTCCCTAAATTTAAATTAAAAACAAATTTAAAACTTGATTTATTGCATAATCGCTTATGTCATTGGTGGACACCTAAGACCCCTTCTTCTTCTGTAAATAGCCCCTTCCTCCTTCAAATTTTCAGCATCTCCTCTTCCTCTCCCAAGCTAGAGAGTTCTCTTCTAAGTTTCTCTCTCTAAAATATTTTTATCTAGTTTTTATGTTAAAATTTTGCTAGTTTTCAACTAGTAGAATTTCTCTCCTAGAAGCTTTGCACCAACAATTCCATCCTCTTCATCAACTATCTTAGGGGTAATGGGGGAGTGTGGGGTTGATTCTAAATTATTGTTACTTTGCATGTTGGTAGGAAAAATTTTCTCCTAAACCTTTCGATGTTTAAGTTTATTAAGTTTTATAAATATTATAATGTTTAGTATTAAATTCAAGCTTTTACGAAGTTGTTATGCTGCTCAATTTTAGATAATTGAAATACATTTATTAAGTAGTTATACTGCTCAAATTTAGACAACTATAGTATAATTATTAAGTTGTTATACTGTTCGAATTCAAACAATTATAGTAGAATTACTAAGTTGTTATACTACCCAAATTTTAAAAAAATATTTTTAGCTGTTATAATAGATAATTAAATTATTATATTATCAAATTTTAGTAATACTCAATTAGTTTAGCAAAATTAATAGAAGAAATAAACCATAAATTTTATAATATGAAACTAAGTATAAAAATTATTTTATGAGCTATTTATGAATTTATTTTTAGAAAACTACTGCAGAAATTTCAGTTTAAGTTTTTATCATTCAGGTAAGGTCTAGACACACAAATAGACCATCTGTAAAAATTTCATAAATTTTAAAACTTATTTAGTACTTCTAATTGTGCTTTATAAATGTCTGTGGACACATTTTTCTTAAAAGTACTAAATTTCAAAAAATTTCCAAAAATTCATGATAAAATTCTAATTATTTTTCTAAGCTTAAAAATTATTTTTATGAAATTTTTGACCATTCTATGATTTATTTCTTAATTATTAGTTTTTATTTTAATTTGTATATCTTTATTTTTGTTGAGTTATTGATTATGTACTTTAATTTGAATTATGAATTATGTAAATGATATGTATGGATCAAATCTCTGTAATATAAGGCAGAGATATTAGTAGAAATTATACTGGTACTCAAATTTTTGAGACCAGAGTGAACCTTTAGAAATTAATAGATTAGTGAGTAATGTAAAGCAATGGACATGTAGTGGCATGACACCCTGTTAGGGAAGCTACAGTTTGGTACACTAAGGAATGAAAGGCAGGGACCCATTTGGGGAGGTCTCAGGAGTAGGCATCGAGTGGTGAAAGTCCTAATAGCCAAGATAGCGCCCGTGAGCTGGGATATTCACCTGACCAAGCTCGATAACCCCGACAACTGCTTAGCATTCCGGGATTGGTTTAAGAGTATACCTCTATAAATGGACGTCTTGACTGATATTTGTTCCTCATTAATGATGAGGACTATATCATGTGATGATGTTGATGAGGTATATGTACTCTCAGTCACTTCCCAAGTTCTGTTGAGAACTATTACCCACTAATAAGAAGTATGGATCCATACCTAGTCAAGGGTAGTTTGATACAACTTAGAATGAACCTTAGGATCCCTTTTGTTGTCAGCTGTGTTTTATCTTTGTTTTATGGTAGATTTCTTACCATACATGTAAAAGTGATTTTAGAACAAAACACCTCACTCCATTATTTTCTTCTATGTATGATTGATCGTGATTATTGAAGGTGACATTAACGACTTGTGATGCTGAGTACGAGTTAGAGGACATCTCCACGGGGGAGGACCTAAAGACCTATAGTATTTTTCTTTTTGTATGAGAGATAGGGTAGATGAACACTGCTCTGTATAGGATCTTTTCAATGTACATATTGGGTTAGATAGTGTCTATCTTTTGATGTATTTTTTAGTTTTCAGTATTATCAAACCATGATGTATAGTTTTATGATATATATGTATATACAGTCTTATCTTTCATCTTTTACTACCATTTCCAAATTCTGTTAAGTTTGGAATTTCTTTTAAAAATGGAAAAATTTTACACATATTTTTTTATTTACTTAAACTTAATAACTAAATTAATATGAATTGTATTTAATATCAATGAGTGTTACAAAGAACTCTTCCGTTTCCCCTTCTAAATGTGTTGAAGGCAATATGCTGTTGTCTTTAGGTGTGGCTCCTCTTGTTATTAAAATAATTTTTTTATTTTTTTAAATTAAATAAAAATGCCACGTCACTTTATGAAAAACTAATAAAATAAAGCCACGTCAAAAGCCTCCTTCCACATTAGACATGCCACGTCAGCACTCCATTATCAATTTAATAGTATATAGACAAAAAGGCATTATTCGTGAGTGTTTAAAAGTATGGGGGCAAAATTCGCAAAAAAAAAATTAATTAGGGATAAAATTCACCAAAAAGTAAAACTTTGGAGACGAAAAGTGTAATTAAGTCTTTGTTTTATTAGCTATATTTTTTTTATTGATTGTGTGTAAGTATGAGGTGTTGAGTTTGTATTTATCTAAGAATTTCTCGTGGTCACAATTGCATTAAACCAATATATGCTTTAATTTGAAATATTTAACATTTAACTAAGCTTTACTAAATAAGTGTTTGTGCCAATTCATATATGATTAAAAAAATCAATTAATGAATTTGGACAATATACATACTTAATTTAAAATAAAATAATACTCTAAATTAATATCGGCACAAAATATCAACATACATACTCAAGTAGTCTTACGATCATTGATTCAAACACAAGATTACAAGCATCTCAACTATAGATGATAATAATGAAGTCTCTCCATTGAGTTTCTGCATTTGCAACTCCGTAATTTTGATTATTCAACACTTAAAATAGTATTCATTGTGATGTTATTTGTAATTTTTTTTATCTCTTAAACTTTGAGTGCCCCCGAGTTTATTTGGTTTTGAGTGATTTTGCTCATATCTCTTAAATTGATAATGACTTTGGCATGAAAAAGTTTGGAAGGGTATTGATATCATAATTAGTTTGGAAAATATTTTTAGAAGTTAAAAACCATGTATTAAACTCATTTAGGCCATCTATCTCTATGGTAATTTTAAAAATAAAGGATAACTCATTAGCTATTATAAGATTACTATAGGTAATTGGTTACCTGCTACTAGTAATCGATTACCAAAGAGTAATCTTTTCAAAGTAATTGATTGCTTGATAGGAGTAATAGATTACTTGAGCTTGCCACAATAAGTAATAGATTTCCCCTATTAAGTAATTAACTACCCGATGATAGTTTGGTAGTTACAACTACAAGTAATCGATTACAATTGAAAAAATCAATTACTCTATGGATTTGTATATTTTTTGAAGACCCATTTGGTTTTATATATAAAGTAACCCTTTCCACGTATTTTACACAAATTTTTACCAGCTTCGACTCAAGCATAAGGCATCCCAAGTCCTTACTTTAGCCCATGAGTAAAAAAAACTTACTTACTATTAGTATTTATATAACTTTCATCATTAATTGGCCAAGTGCAATGGTAACTAACATGTGCTTTTTTCCTAGAGAATGTGATTTGATCTCTACTTAAGCAGAAAAGCATATTTATTTTTGTAAGGCCCTTGATTTTTCTATTACTTTTTCACACTTAAAAAATTAATTACTCATTAATTTTAATTAAATAGATTTTCTCTCAATAACTCAATTCTCACCAAATTGGTTATAGCAAATGTCATTTTGTGTATATAACATATTCATCAAACATGATAAATCAATTTGCTCATTAGTCATTACATCACTTTGTTTATTTCATCCAATCATCATTCTTTGATACTTCATCCAATCATTTCACGTTATTCACAAAATCACATTCATACTTCGTTGATTGTGACTTTATCTTCAAAAGTTGCCCAATGGAGAAAAAAGAGAAAAAAATATGGCTCATTTATTCGCAAGACTTGGATAAAGTATTTTAGTTTTGTTACAAATTGTTGAACATTGTTCCTAGTTGAACATTGTTCCTAGTACATGCAAATTAACTAATGAATGTAGTAGGGATCAGATAAATATTAACTCAGTTAAGAAATCATGAAATAAGTGATAAGCACATTGCTAACATGAGTTCGTGGATTGATTTAGAAATGAAATTGTTGAAAAAAAATATAACAATTGACAAACATGTTTAGAACAAATAAATAATAATAAGAGACATTAGAGAAATGTATTATATAGAATTGTTGCAATCGTTAAAACTCTTGGGGAAAAAATAATTTAGGCTTTTGTGGAACAAACGAAAAAGATTTAACAAGAAGATAATAATTTTTTTTAAGTCTAATTGAAATGATTGTAGAGTCTGATGCTAGAATGCAAGAATACACTCATCAAATTAAAGATAATGAAATTCATAATCATTACCATTGACATAGAATACAAAATGAATTGATAAGTTTATTAGCAAATAAAATTAAAATTAAAATAATGAAAAAGTTATGAATACAAAATATTTTTTAATCTTACTTTATTGTACTCCTAATGTAAGTCATTAAAACAAATGTCTTTTGTATTATGATGTATGAATATTTCTTCAACCCTAATACAAATCTTTGAATTTTTTTGACATTTTTAAAAGTAAATGATATAAATGGAAAAAGTTTTTTTTTATGCTATTATGAATGAAATTTATACTATTGGACTTGATATTAATAACCTAAGCGAACAAGGTTATGATAATGGGTTTGATATGAAAGGAAAATATCAAGGTGTGCAAAAAATGTTTTTAGACATTAATCCTAGATCACTTTATACTCCATGTGGTTGTCATAGTCTAAATTTGGTACTTTGTAATATGGCTAATTCTTGTCCTAAAGTTGCATCTTTTTTTTTTTATTGGAGTGCTACAATTTACACACACACACACACAATTTTTTCTTCTACTAAAAGAAGGAAAAATCTACAAATTCATATCTCTAGCCAAACTTTAAAATCATTGTCTCAAACATGTTGAAGTTAATGATAATCCTAAAATTAAAAATGTAGTTGATTGTTTAACAACTTATGAACCTCAAAATTGAGTCACTATTAGGCACAAGTATTTGGTATGAGGTATTGTTCACACTAAACTCAATTAGTAAAAGTTTTCGTCAAAGGATGTGTGTATCAATGTTGCTATAGAGCAATTGAAAGGTCTTAACTATTTCATTTTTTGAAAAATACAAGAAAGATAGATTTGAAAACACTATAATTTTTACCACAAAAATTCTTTTAAAATGGATTTAGAACCTAAGTTTCATGAAAAAAATGTACTATTTATAGAAAGAACAATTTGACGAGATTATTAACAATGAATTTGTAAAATCTTTTGAAGAATCATTTAAAGTTAATTACTTTTTATACATAAAGATCAAGCAATTATTACATTTCAAACTGTAGTGGAACAATTTAAAATGTATAAAAGTATTTTAGTTTTCTATTTAGCATTGAAAAATTAAGGTCATTGGATAATGAAAAATGAAAAAAAGATTGTCTTAGCCTTGAATGTTCATTAAAACATACTGACAACTTAGATATTGATGGATTAGATTTAAGTACAAAAATAAAAATTTTAAGAAAAATTATATAAGTAGAAAATAATACACCTATTGGCATATTTAATTATATAACATGACTTGATTCTTTTCCAAATGCATTTATTGTTTATAAGATAATGTTAACAATTTCCATAGTCATTGCTTGGAAAGAAAATTTTCAACACTAAAATTATTTAAATTTTTTCTAAGATCAACATTGTCTTAACAAAGATTAAACGGATTGACTTTATTATCGATTGAAAAAGAAATGTTAAACAAAATCGATTATAATAATTTAATAATTTATTTTGCATCCCCAAAGGCCTGGAAGATAATGTTTAAATAAAAATAATAATTTTAATAAAATATTGTTGTTAGCTTTTAAAGAGGTCTCACTTCAAAGGTCGACCATAATTTTTAGGGCAAATTTTTACTAGTTTATAGTGTTATTACTTTGTTAAAATTTCTACTCAAAGCCATTGTTGATTTTTGATAATTTCTTAAGCTCTCATTGAAGAAAAGACACCAAGAAGTGTGTCTTTGCAATCTTTGATTATGATTTTTGGTTTCTTTTGTTTTAAGTGTGGTATCTTAAGTTGCCAAGGGTGAGGAATCCTTTATAGTGTTTTATTCTTGGGTGAGAGATTCCAAATTGCTTCAAGGTGAGGTATCTTTAATGTGTTAAGTTGAAATTTAGTGGAAACCCCAAATTGTGATTTAAGGACAGAATGTGACTCTTAAATCAATATAAAAATTACCTTGTGCAACTTTTTTATTATCCCTACACTTTAATTTTGCATTTTTTATAAATATTGATTGATTGGAGTTGTTCTTGATATTAATTGATTTATATTGGTATATTGTAATCTTTATTGTGATAATTGTGATCATATTAGATTGTTTCTTGTACATAAATATTCATTGTGATAATCATTTACCTTGTTGTCACCATTTACATTAGAGTTATATTGCATTTTTGAGCATATTAGGTTATTCCCTCAAAAAAATTATCATTTTAATCCAACAATAAAAAGGAAAAAAATTTAAAAATTGCTTTTGTTTAATTCAGCACATCTTGAGCACATAATGTCCATTTTCATATCCACATTAATAATGATGAAATCATACTTGATAAGAGTATTGATATTGTAACACCCTTATTTTTACTTTATTAAATGTGTATTTATTTATTTGGTAATTATTTTTGAACAACCAAATGAAGAAACTATAATTTTAAACTTAGAATAATAATTAGAATAATAAAATATAATTTTAAAACAATTTCAAGAATTAATTAGAATTTCTGTGTAAAACGGTCAAAATGGCCTCGGTTAACTATAAAAGTTCAACCAGAGACATTTAACCCAAATAAATTATAAAAAAAACTTATATACATAATAATTTTAAGTAGAAAAAATTATTTTAAGGATAAAAATTTGAAAAACTAAAAAATATATAATTATTTTAAATTAAAGTGAATTATCTCATATATTTTTATATAAAAAGTATAATATAAATAATTATAAAAAAAATAAATATTAATAAAATATTTTAAAAAATATAGTGAAAATAATGGGCTGGGCACATTCACCACAGCTCAAATTTAAAGTTGTGCATTTAGCCGAAATTAAACAAAAATAATAAATTTTAATTAAATAATTAATAATTATGAGAAAATATTTTGGTAAATTTTATGAATGGGATTAGCCACCCAAGCTAGAAACATGACATAGATAGAGACTAGGAATTAGTATAAGAATTTAATGGCTATGTACTGTCAGTTTAAAAAGTTTTACACTATCAACTAATCACAAATTACTGTTATTATAATTTTTAAGGTAATTATTGTAAAAGTAAACAAACTTACCATACATGGTTGTTTATGATTGGATGACAGTGTAAAACAGCTTTACATTGTCAGTGCATAGACATTTTTCTCTTAGTATAATACCAAATCTTTTTCATTAAAATTTAATTAGATTTTCATTAATGAATTAGTACATAATAAATAAAAAGAAAAACATAAAAATCTAATACATTAAGTAATGGAATTTGTTAAGAACAAACAGATTTCCATCACCATAAATTGAGATTCCTAATAGATATTATCAAACTTTTATAAATAAAATAAAAGTACTTACTTCTAATTTATTTCAACTAATCTATGTAAACCTCATTTTTACCACACAAATCAAAACACTCTCATTACTTCTTCTCTTTTTTTTTTTCCCTCACTTATTCGCCTCTCACCCAAATGCATTAGCTTATTAAAAATATTAGTGAACTCTTATACTACTTGAGACAAGAAAAAAGCAAGCTAGGACAAAGAACTCTCCATCTGTCCCCTCTTTAATCACATCTTGACAAGGTAAGGAGGAGTAAGGTGTTAATTTCTTTTAGAGTTTAATGGTCATGTACTGTCAGTGTAAAAAGTTTTATACTATCAACCAATCAAAAATCACCATTGATATGACTTTTAAAGTATTTATTATAGAAGTCAATAAACTTACAATAAATAGTGATTTGTGATTGGATAACGGTGTAAAACTACTTTACACTGTCAGTACATGATTTATTTTCTCTTTCTTTTACTATCATCGAAAGAAAGGGTTCTTAGGAGAGATTTGGCCTCCAAATCTCATAGAAATTTTTTATTTCTTGAATGATTGCAGTTATAGTAATTTTTATTTATTTATGTTGAATTCTTATTTTTATGTTTCTTTGTTTGATTTATGTGTTGTGGATGAATTATGTTTTAATAGTGGATGATGTTTAATCATTATTCTATTACTACTTGTGTATTTTTTTTAAAATCTGATTAACATAGTTTAAAAATTATGTTTGATTTACGTTGAGAATAATGAGAAGAAGAAAAATAGAATTTCTTATGATTTCATGATAAGAATATTTAGTTATTAAAAAAAAGATATTGTTTTTCAGTCAAGTTGTTTTCATTTAAAACAGAATATTCATTTATTAATTTTTCTTATTTATTTTATGAGATATTTTGATATAAATAATTACTTATATCTATTCTGTTAATATTCTTCAAAACTGTTAGTGTATATAAATAATTAAAAAAAGAGAGAGAGAGAAATTTATTAAAAAGAAAAAGTTGGGAATGAAAGCAATAATAATATAGGGTAAATGAAATAAAAAAATGGATTTGAAAGGTTTATGAAAGACTAATATTTTGAAGGTTTCGAAGATGGTGATTAACTAAGTAGGCTAAACTTTAAGCTATTGATAATAAAATTGGAGCTCTATAAACTTGAACTATTCTAGAATTAATTCTTTGATGAACTGTTATTAAAATGCACTTTTTAATAGTGGTTAATCGAAGAATTATTATGTTACATCATCATATTTTTTCTAATAGCAGTTCTTTAAAATATATTAATATCATTAAAGGATTATCCTTTAATAGCATTTTTGAAGCCATTTAATAATAGTCTCTAGGAACTACTATTAAAAGAACTATTTGTTAAGCATACATTTCATTGTATTTAAAATTTATCTTTTCATTTAAAATTATAATTTTAAATCATTTTGTGGGAACACGTGAAGAGTTTGGTGAAAAGATTTAAAGTAAATTTGTAAAACATACAAATTGGTTCAAAGATCTTGGCCGAACAAATTAAAGTAAATATGTGAGAAAAGTAGTAATGAAAATATCATATATGGGAGAATATTTTTTTAAGGGCTAAAGATAGTGTTTGGCAACAAAATAAATTATCCTTGGATAGGTGAAGATAACATTTGCCAACTATCACATTTTCTTTCCTACCTTTTAATAGCAGAGCAAAAGAAAATGATTCATAATTACTATCTTTAATAGCACAGAATCGTTATTAAATCTCATTTTAGCATTATCTAAGATTTTGTAGGTTAGTATAGTGCTTGAACAATTATCCGCTTCTTTAAAGGATGAGGGAAAAACATGTATGTAGTATGATTTCAATGGCACAAAAAAAATTATGCACATTCCCGCATAATAATTAAGCAAGGCAAAATTTTCATTGCGTTAAAAGGTTCAAACGCCACCAACCTAAATCCTTAAAGAAATAAGCAAACCATGACAAATAATGCATGCCTGACGTCCACCATGCAAAGCTACTTAATCACCATGTGTTGTTAATGCCTTGTTTGGAAGGCTTGCATTATAACAATACCAACTACTCTAAGAACAAGAAAGCTAAGACACTTGGCTACCTTAAACAATCACTAAATTGGAGTATAGGAGGCAATATTTTGGAGTAGGATTTCAAGTCTAAGCTTGTTACATCCAACAATCCCAATCATAGAAGTAGTTACCTAGGCTTCATCCAATAGCTATTGTGTCCTCTAGAAGTTTGTAGGGAAGAACTAGATTTTCCAATATCAAGGAATAAATGAATAAAATTAATTTATGACAACAATGAATCCCTACCAAAGGTAAACAAATCTTAAATGAATTTATCCTTGAACAGTTATGTCCTTTGTAAATAAAAGGTTTCAGTCACTTAGAAGTGAATTTCTCACTTCTATCACTTTCATTATACCACAACACTTAAATCTCAACTTAACCACCTATGCAATCCATCATCTTGTCTAGGAAATATACTTGAATCCTAACTACATGATAGAGTTAATGAAAAGTGCTTATCTCATTTGAGATCACAATAACAAAAAACAAATTCAAATTCTTCTAACTTTGATTCAAAATCTTAGGTATCATATCATTTAGTTATGATTGTACCTTTAGGTAGTAGAGTAACAAAATTTTGTTATAAAAAATTGTACATATCTATTTATAATTTGATCAATGAAGTAATTAAGTTCCCATTTTCAATTTCTAATCTAATATCTTATTTCTTGGTATTAGGAGTGTGGCCATTCAACTCATCCAATCCCAAAAATGTTCTTTCCTCCTTTTGCTCTATCAAGACGGATAAAGGAAGCTACTGCCTATGGAAACCACTTGTGTTGCCCCTCCTAAAAAGCTAATAAATGTCTAGAAGAATTATCGCTTCTGAGACTAATAAGAAGGTTAATCCAGCATTTGATAGTTGGACATAAATTAACCAATTGCTACTCGGATGGTTATTTAATTCAATGAGTTAAGATGTTAACTACCTGATTATGACACTTCATATTAGCTTTGAAATAAGGTTCTCAACCTTGTTAGAGCACACACTAGATCTAAAATCATGTTGCTGAAGATTAAATTTCATAGGACCCAAAAAAAAGGACCAAAGATGAAGGATTATTCGAACAAGATGAAATGGTTAAAAAATAATTTAGCTCTTGTTAACAACCCAATTTGACATTGGATCTAATCATTCAAAAACTCTCAAGCTTATACAATGAATACAATTTAATTGTGGTTCAACTCTTTAACATGTTTCACTTGACATAGGTGGAAATGTAAGCTTAGTTGCTCACTTTTAAGAATAGGTTAACATATCAATAATCTAACCAATTTGCCCTTAAACCATCAACAAATGTAACAACTAAAGAAGATGAGCAAAAGAAACAACCAAACAACACTAACAACACGGAGGATGGAGATTAGAATTCAATCACAAAGGTGCCTGAGGTGGAAGGGGTCATGGCAAGTCATCAAGAGACAAGATAGTATGTCAGGTATGTTGTAAGCCAAGGTATGCGACTCCTTATTGTTACTACAAATTTGATAAGAATTATATGCGCTAAACATTAGATGAGTAGAAACCAGAGAAGAATGGTGGATCTCTTCACCTAACATTTTATAGGGTCATGATTGGTCAAGAGTTAGCAATCATGTTACATTTGATTCATACAAATTTCTAGAATGGATTGACCATGATGGTAAAACTTTCCTAACAATTAGTAATGGTGCAAATGTAAGAAAACTTGCTACTAGAGACATTGCCATCAATGCTCATTAAAGGCCTTTAAATCTTAAGAATGTGCTTTATGTGCTTAAGATCACACAGAACTTGTTGAGTATTTCATGGTTAACTAATAATAACAATATCTTTATGGAATTTCATGATTCTTTTTGCCTTGTGAAGGACCAAATGATAGGAAAAATTCTTGTGGAAGGGAAAATTGAGGATGGACTTTATTGTTTGCCTAGTAGCTTAGTTTCAACAATTAAAGCTTCTCAAGTTTTTCTTTCAATAAAGGAAACTTGCCATATAAGACTCAAGCATCCCAACAGCAAGGTGCTAAGTGAAATACTGCTAGAGTGCAACATCAAGGCTTCTACACAAGATATTTTTGAGTTTTGTGAGGCACGCCAATTTGGATATTATTTTCCTTTTAAGAATTCTTTTTTTAGATCCTTAAAGCCACTTGACCTAGTACATTATGATGTTAGGGCCCAATTCCAATAATTCTATATATTCTAGCTTTAGATATTATGTACTTTTTCTTGATGATTATAGTACATTTACATGGATTTATCCATTAAAACAAAAATATGAAGTATTTCAAGCTTTTGTTCAATTTAAGAATCTTGTTGAGAATATATTTATTAGAAAGATCAAAACACTACAATGTGATGGAGGTGGTGAATTTAAGAAACTAAATAAATTAATACAAGAGGAAGGTATTCAATTAAGAGAATAATGTCCTTATACATCTTTTTAGAATGGAAGAGTTGAGAAGAAAATAAACATGTTGTGGAATTAGGACTAACACTATTAGCTTGGGCTAAAATTCCCCTGCACTATTGGTGTAAGGCTTTCTCTATTGTAGTTTTCCATATTAACATGTTGTTGACACAAGTTTTAGATAATAAGTCACCTTACCAATAGTTATATAATGAATTACCATATTATAATGCCATGAGAACTTTTAGTTGTGCATGTTATCCCTACTTCAAACCCTATAATCAACACAACTGTAATTTCATACTACAAAATGTGTATTTCTAGGTGTAGTGTTTCTCATAAAGGTTACAAGTGTTTGAGCTCTATAAGTGGAATTTTTATTTATAGACATGTAGTAGGAGGTGTAAATGGCTTGGGTTGGGTCAGGTTTAGATGTGTTTAAGACCCAACCTAATTAAAAATAGTCAGGTTAGGTTGGGTCGAGTTTACTTTTTTTCGAAGCGACCTAACTTGACGGAGTTGGGTCATTGGGTTGCCCAATAAAAATTTTAATATAATTTTTATATATGAAAAAAATTCAAAAAAAGAAAAATGAAATACTTAATTAGTTCAACTCATTCAATGCATGTTCAATTTAAAATACCAATCTAACCACACAAATTCAACGCTAAAGAAAAATACAATATATGTGAATATTATAATATTTTAATTTTTTTAATAAAAAATAATAGATTAGGTCAGGTCGGGTCGGGTTAGGAATGCATCAACCCGTGACCCAACCCAATGTTAATCGGGTCAACAAAAAATGGACCCAACACAACCCAAGCCGCTAAAATGTAGTTAGGTTGGGTCGGGTTGGTAGGGTTTGCGGGTTGATCATGACTCGCTTACACCCCTAACATGTAGTATTCAATGAGTAGCATTTTCCATTTCATAATGGCTTCCTTAACAATAAGAAACTACCAATAATTGTCACTAATGTTAATAATCTCTTGTATCCTATTTCAACTGCAGGTGCTCATAAGATCAATGAAAGAACTGTTAACACTAGAGAAGAAACAACAATAACAGAAAATGCAAAAATAAGATAATCTTCTAACCCACACACTTTGAACAATAGTAGTAGTAATGAAAATTCAGAATCCTCAAGTAGTAGATGCAGTAGCAGCACCCTTAACAATAAGAGCAAATTGGTCAACAAACACAAAAGCTGGTTTAGTGGCTAGTTGTTATGTTTTTCTAGGTGGAAGCCTAATAACCTGGTCTTTTAAGAAGCAAATGATTGTATCCAAGTCAAGCATTAAGTCAGATATAAAGCCTTAGCTAATCTTGCAAATAAAGTGGCTTGGGTCAAATCATTACTGCAAGAAGTAAAACTAATTATAACAATGCCACCTATATTGTGGTGTGACAATCTTAGTGCAAAGGCCTTGACATCTAATCTAGTCTATCGCTTAAGATCCAAACACATAGAAGTGGATGTGCATTACATTAGAGATCAAGTCCTAAGTAATCGAGTAGTTGTAGCTTATGTACTAACCCCATATCAAATTGTTGATTGCCTCACAAAACCATTAACTCACACAAGTTTCAACCATTTAAGAGACAAGCTACTAGTAGTTAGACTAACTATTAGCTTGAAGGGGGAAGTTAAGGAAAAGAGCTTATCACATTCGAGATCACAACAACAAGAAACAAATTTAGATTCTTCTGTGTTTCAAAAGCTTAGGTGTCGTACATTTAATTATGATTATACCTTATCTTATCTACAACCATGTTATAGAGTAATAAATTTCTATTATAAAAAATTGTATATATGTACTTGTAATTTGATTAATGAAGTAATTAAATCTCACTTTCAGTTTTCTAATTTGATATCAAATTCTTTCTGACAGAACAAATATCATTCCATGAATTTTACTTATAATAAGTTTGGAATTAAGATTTTTGCTTAGTGTGTGTTTGTTCCAAACTTTGTAAAATTATTTTTAAGAAAGTGAACTAGGAAATAATATGTCATTCTTATGTTTTTTTCAGGTTAGTTTAAAAAATATATTCATGGGTATTATTGATTTTCAAGATATTTTAATTTATTTTTATTCCCCTTATAATGGTGCATATTTTAGTTTACCATAAAAATATTAGAAATTGATTATCATATAAATCAATTAGTAACTTATGCTAAATTTAATTTCCACCACCTTTTCTTTTAAAAATTGAATTTTGAAAAATAATCCTACAAATACTAAACTCTAATTAAAATATTTCTTATTTTTCAAAAACAACATTTCAGGACATAATATTAAGACAAAAAATCTTAAAAGAGAAATTTTGGGATAAGAATATGAGTTCAAATAATATTATAATTATATGTTTGATGAAAACTCATATATTTTGTGATCATTTCCCTTAAAATTAAGTCTCTAGTTTCTATTTCGACTTTGTAAGACATGAAGCAAAGTCTTGGGTCCATTGTTTTGTAACATTTTGCTTCCTCAAGCATTAATAAAGTAGCACACTTTATTTTATTTTTATTCTTTTTCACTTCTTTTAATGGGTGCGAGTAACTAATGCACCTGATCATTGTCCTTCTTTTAAGCTTGACCCGGGTGGATAAACTCACTAGTGTGGATAAGCATTCTTCAGGGAACATGGCATCAGTAAAGAGACAAATGAAAAAGCCAATCACATTTTACGTATGTGTGTTCGGCTGTCTTGTTTATAATTAGGACCAAAGTGGAATACCTTATCCATAACCTTATTACTAGACACATGTCTTTCTGACAATAACATTAAAATCAATTATGCTTTAAAGTAATGATGAATTGTATGCTTACCTGTGTCCTTTGCTTTGTCCAAGACTCACTTTCTTTTCTTAAAAAAACAAAAAAAAAAACGATATGGTCATGTGGTTGAGGCTTCACTAGGGGGAAGTAACAAGTTGAAGCATAAACTTCGTTAGACTTTGTCCGTACAAGTCGTATAAATTTGATCAATTAATCACAGATATATTAACACTTAATTGGAAATTTTATAAATTATTTAAAATAAAATAATAATAATAATGTATTTCTTATTAAAAATGTATAAAAATATTTCTCAAAATTTATCACATAGGGCTAGTTTGGTATTGAAGAAATAGTATGGAAGAGAAGGGAAAGTAATGAATTTATTGTATTCCATTTGTTTGGTAGCACAGAAAAGCAAAGAAGTTTTTGAAAATATACGTGGAACTCATTGTTAAATTTTTTTTCGCAAAACATCGAAGAAATGCATAAAAATTACTGTGCTTTGTGTCCTCTCTTCTTCAAAATGCCAAGGAAATCGATTTAAGGATGTGTAAATCAGTAAATCGATTTCCAGATTTTTTTTTTATCTCCATTTTCTTTGTTTTGATTTGTTGCTCTTCTTCATGTTTTTATATAATAATAATAATAATAATAATAACAATAATAATAATAATAATAATAATAATAAATTTTATTAATAATAATAAAAATTAACAATAATAATAATGATTAAAATAAAAAATAATCTAAAAAAGTTTACTTTTCTATATGTCTCTTCTATTTCTCTTTAACCAAATAATCTTAACTTCTATTTTATTTTTCACCTATTTCTCTTATCTTCTTTTCTATCAAACACACCCATAAAAAGTAATAATTATATAAATACTGTTATTGTTATTGTTGTTGTTGTTATTATTATTATTATTATTAAGGAGACCAATTAGATACACAAAAAAAGTTTGAGAAATGATGTAAAATGGAAGTATCCACAATGATGATTGTGGATAGGTTATTATTGTCGTTGCGCTCTATATGCTTCCAAGTGACATGCTGCTGATTCTCCCACCACCACAGCCACGCCCTCAAATCAGGAATGTTTTTTCAACTTTTTTTAAACCTCAACAGACTAAAGACAATGAAGCTTTAAACCTTTGTTTAATCACTATGCAATGAATTTACACTTGGTTGCAGGTGTGTGTAGGTGAGAGAAAGAGAGACATTACTCTTTCTTGTGGGGATTCTAATTTAGTATGCAGACCCCATGTGATGACCAACGTCGTTTGGTTGGTCTTCCTTAGCTAACCTTGGCCTGCACAATCAAGAGATTTCATTTGGAGTTATACATTTTTTTTTTTTAATTTTGGAAAGGAAACGAATTCAAATGCCTTTTAATTAGCAAATTGACAGAGTGATGAAGCGATTCTATATCATCTAGATTTAGCAAAGTGGGGAAACTCAACTTACATTTGTTAAGGGAGAAAAATGCAATTGACATATATAATTTATACAATTAAATAGTATATATATTGACAGTGTAAATAATTTTTACACTGTTATTTAATCACAATTTGTCGTGTATGCTAAGTTTATTGACTTTATAATAATTATTTTTAAAGTCATATTAACAGTGATTTCTGATTGGTTAACAATATGAAATTTTTTATACTAATAGTATATAAAAATTAAACTCAATTTATAATAGTTGGATGCCTAGCTTTCTTTTCAAAATCACTGAATAAATAAGCATTTTCAGTTAGGAACTATAGATCCATGAGAGGACAATCATGGGCAAATGGGAAGAAATTTTTTTTGGCTTTGTGGGTGGTGGGAAGCTTAGCCATTCCATTGTTTTATGCTTGCACACATTTGGTCACTAGCAATTAAATTAAAAAAAAAATTATATAGGCTGAGTGTTTGGTGACCCTAGTTGACCTGACCTACTTTTGACCTTATTCTAGGCCTTCCTCTGTTGCACATTCTTTTATAGGTATAATAATTGACTGGCTCAAGTTCTTGTCATGCCTGATTTGCCTACATAGATCTGGGTTTCCTTTCAACACAAGAACCAAGGCAACCTTAATAACCTCAATTACTTTTACTCCCCCTTTCTTTCTTTTTTTGATCGATACTTTTACTCCTCCTTTATATAATGGCTTGTGCTTGGTCTCATATTTTGTGGATTTAAACACAACAAAAGCTAAAATAGGTATGCCCATACATTCATCAGACTTTTCAATCACGTTCTGTTAACAAAACACCGTTCACTTAAAAGTACTGCCCAATAAAAGAGAAATGGATTTCTTACAGTTTTTTATTTTTAAGTATAAATACCTTTTATAAAAAGAAAGGGTAAGAGATTTGAATCAATAATTGCCATTTTTTATTAGTGGATCGTCATATATAGCTTGCAAGGACAGTGATTACGATAAACATTGTCTACGCAAGAAAGATCCATTATTGAAATAAAGCACCCATTGCAATAAAGACATGCTATTATTAGTAACATAAAATGCGCCCATTATAGATTAACTTTTTATGTTGGAACAACTATAAATCATTTTAAATAGAAGAAGTAAAGACAACGTACATAACTTAATTTACATTGAATAATTAAGCCACTAAGTTAGGGACAGTGGTGAAGAACTTAATTGACTAGTTTGTATGAAATCGTAAATTCAAATTTTATTGTCACCGTTATTTCATGAATGTGCACTTTACATTGAATAATCAGAGTGTTATTAACTTATCGTAAAAAGTTCTGAAGTTTTTTTTTTTGTTAGACATTCCTACATCTCAATTTCAAATCTCTCTTCCACCATGTATGCTGCTATGCATATAGTTCTCTGCTTTTCGGAGTTCTATTTCATGCTATTCTGCAGTTAGCCTTATGGCTTGTAGTAGTCTGATTTTTGAAGACCTTGCTGGTCTGTCTTCTTTAATTAATGAAATACATTTTGCCTATCAAAAAAAAAAAAAATCTCTTCCGCCATCCATGATTATCATTAGCATATAATAATTAAACCTCACAAATATATATATATATATATATATGATTCAGGATCCATTGTCGCCAAGTGTCAAAGTTAGTCAAATTATACCTTTAATAAATTTTTATAGAATGCATATTTAAAAGAAAGGAGGTTGAGCTTGATACAAATGGCTAAAATCTCTTCTGCTTAATATGATTATCAAACAAATAAAAAGTTATTCTATGTATTGATACTTACATCTCTCACTACTGGCGGGGTGATAGCTAGTTTTGGTATGTTGGGGGATATCATTATTGCTGAACCAAATGCTTATATTGTATTTGCAGGTAAAAGAGTAATTGAACAAACATTGAATAAGGTAGTACCCGAAGGTTCGCAAGCAGTTATTTGATTCAATCGTACCACATAATCTTTTAAAGGGAGTTTTGAGTGAGTTATTTCAATTTCATAATTTCTTTTCTTTGACTAAAAATGAAAAATAAAGCATAGCCAAAAATTCTTTTTCTTTTTCATTTTTGTCAAAGAAAAGAAATTATGAAACAAAAAAAAACATACAGGATCAAAGTAATAAAAAGAAAAATACTAAAAATAATAAAAGGGTGTATTATGATATATATATATATATATATATATATATATGTTTGTTTCTCTTAGAAATAGAAGGCGAAATCAATCAATTTATGTGATATTATCTTCATAATCATGTATATCAAATTTCACATTATTTGGACTTTTTAAAATATGTTATCTAACATTAAATATTTATATATATTTTAATAACATATTGTACGTTAAAATAAAATGATGTAATGTACTATTAAATAATTTTGGAATTATATGAAATTTTATATACTTAATCTAATTCATAAAAGCATTAAATTTAACGGTTAGATTGGTTAAATTTACATTTTGCAAAAAGTTATTGAAGTTGTAATTTGACTAACTTTGACACCTGGTGTCAATGGATCTTACCATATATATATATATATATATATAGTGTCTTGGAATGAAGGAATACTCAAGTAACTGAAAATTTTTCTTTTACACACGGAGATGCATATATAACTTACCTGAGCTTTAAGAGCCACACTTCTCTAAATAATGAGCCAAACTGCCAAAATGAGTCATGTAGGAGCCATATGATTGGTGATCCTTAAGTAGATAGCTAGTTAACGGGTAATCAAGTAGGAATCCATCTTACAAAATTTTGATTAGTTAGTTAGATTAGGAATCCATATTATCAAGAAGATTAGTGCCTATGGCTTAATGGGTGTGGCGGCTAAAGTAAAATAAATAAATAAATGCAGCCAAACTCCTTTTTATGTATGCGAGCTTGGAAGTGGTTGCAGATCGATGATCGTATTCAAGATTTGGCACACACGCACATAAGTCATTAAACATAAATTCTTCATTGAAACAAAGTATCAGATAATCAATCTACTATTATACATATTTATATCTACTTGTAGAAAATGAATGAAGCAAGGTACAAGAGCTTCACAAGCAAATATGGTAGGGAAAACAGCAAGAAAAATTCTCAACCTGACCGATATACTTCCTATGTTGCTATATTTAATTTTGTGCCAAGAATTTGACTGATTCATTAAATTAATCTTTCCTAGAGCAAGAAATAAAACAGAGAGCAACCATTGGTTTATTGTTCCTTTTATTCCTTCTTTCGTGGGGCGTTGTCTATGACACGTGGAGTTAAAAAATTCACTACCTACCAACAATATGAAAAATACTACATATTGAACCACATATACTTTATATGAACGGCTAATTAAACTTGATAAGTAATCATTATGTCAAATTAACATTGATGGGCACTGAATGAAGACTAACTTTTTTAGTAGCAATAAAATCAAAGTTTCTCACCTCAAGCTGTGAAAATGATTTCGGAAAACAGGCACCTAATAATGCATATGTGCCATGACGTAATTTATTTCAAAATAAGAAAATGCCAAGAAACAGAAAATGATGAAGGAGGAGAAAGAGAGAGCACAAAAAATTCAATGGTATTCGTGAAGAAGCAGCATATAATCCTATATTAACTGCACTTTTTTTTCAGTCTTCTTGCTTTTTTTTTTTTGTTTTAAAAAAATACTTGGTTTTCTGAACAACGAAATGTCAGAGATTTAGTGGACTTCATGATTGATTGAGCAGTTTGCATTTTTAGAATATCTAGTAAAAAAGAATTTAATTGTAATACACTCACAATATAATTTTTTTTAGTGTATTGTTATTTAACTATGAACTAACAATATAATTAAAAAAATGTTAACTTTTTAAGGTGATTTGATTTCTCATTAGTTAACAATATAAGAATCTTTACAGTAAGTGTATTAAAATTAAATTCATAAAAAAATTCTCTCTCTTAATTTTTTTTTTTTTCTGAAGAAAATAGGAGTAAAGGTTTGACACTAACCTCTTTCTCATGTTAAAAATATGTACAAGGAAATGCTTGCAGTTGAAGACAACCAATTTTATTTGAACCTTTATTTCTTTGTGCATAGTTTAGCTTCTGAAGCAATGTCACGGTGTATAATAGTCGGGGAGGGGGTGTACAAAAAAAAAGGAGCTTGGTTTGTCTTTGCAACGCAATGCAAGTGCTCTATCAATTGCTTGAAATTTATAACAAAGGAAGGCTTTCTCTTTCGTGTTTTTTCATTAAGTTTTGATATCACAAATTCACATAAAAGAATATGCTTGGATTGAAAGTTTAAAGGTAGCTTAAACTTGCATACTATTTTTTTGTTGAATAATGGTTGCACCGAAGTTAGAACCTATGACTTCGTGCATACTTACCCAAACTCCATCACTAGCCAATCCTAGTTGGTTAAACTTGCATGCTATTATTGTTGACAATATTGAAGCATATCCTCACGAACTCCTGACAACGTATATTATGCTCATTCAAACTCATTTTCAATTAGTTCATAATTAATATCAGAAGTTATAAGCCCAAAGAACGGATAGCGGCCCAAGAGTAAAAATAATAACACCAAAGCAAGGTCTTAACCCCAGCAACGTCTTGAACTATGGAATCCACACGCTGACTCTGAACACCAAGAGTCCTTGACAACATTATACAAGGATCACTTTCTGCTGCATGTGGAGCTAACAAAAGTGCCTTTTTAGTGGATGAAAGTTTTGACTTATTCTTCTTACATGAGAAATTTGTTTAAAGAAACACAAAATGAGCAAATTTGATTTCGCTTAACCTTTTTATAATATTCTAATAGATTAAAAGTAATTTTGGATACTTTTTTTAACAAATACTTAGCGAAAAAATAAAAATAAAAATAAAAGCATAAAACGTATCAAACTGTTTTTAAAAATTAAAATCAATTTATACAACTTGATTAATGAAAAAGTTAGACGAAATAACTTCTAAAACAAATTTAAGTAATACGTCAATTTTAATTTACAGAAGTTTAATATAATTCATTCAATTTTTTTTATTTTTTCACGTATAAATATTTATTGAAAAATTTAGTCAAATTGAGTCTATTATTTTACTAACTCTCCCACTTTAAGACATAATAAATTATTATCAAAACCTTTAAAAAAATATTTTTAAATCATATTTCAATATCTTTTCAACTGCAAAGTTAATGTAGGAGTTTATGAATAAAACCGTATCATAATTACTTTGTATATTCATTTGCTTTCATTTATTTAAGTATGGCTATTAATTAAAAATATTTAATATTTCATTTTGCAATCTCGATATAATAAATATATTAATTTTCATGCAACATACTGCTTTATATATATATATATATATATATAAATATAGTTAGGACTTGTTGGCAAATCTATCAACTTGAGCATCAAGAAAAAAAAATGCAGTTAGATAATTCATATGAAGTCTATTAAGACAAAGGACAAATCTATGACCCTCATTGTATTTTGATAATAACAAACAATCTTATGCTTAATCGTCTGATCACACGTTTTTAAACAATCTTATGGTTAATCGTCTAATCACACGTTTTCACATATTTTCGCTATCGTCTTATTACGCGAATTATGTATGCATCTTAACTTCCCAAGACGATATATATATATATATATATATATATATGTGTGTGTGTGTGTGTGTGTGTGTGTGTGTGTGTGTGTGTGTGTGTGTGTGTGTGTAAGAAGACATCTACATACTTATTTTCGATAAGAGTCAACTTTAGGCTTAAAAGTAGGAACTTGAGTACAGATGTCAGTACGAAAAGTAGATATGCCCACTACAACAAGATTGAGTACGAGAAAGGCTAGATAAGCAAACTACTTTATTTTATTAGAGTGACTGGTGGGTGAAAGGCATTAAATGCTGCATTTAATGCTCCAACGACTGTTTTCTGCTTTTACAACACCAAATGAAGGATGTCTCCTGCATTTAATGCTCCAACGACTGTTTTTTGCTTTTACAACGCCAGATGAAGGATGTCTCCTGCAACACTCACAACAGACACTTTTCTGGAGAACACTATAAATAGAAGAGACCTTAGTCTCAAAAGTTGATAGATTTTGATAGTGCGTGGAATTGTTGAAAAACTCTTTCTCAACTTGTAATCTCTGAATACATTGCTTATAAAGGCATTCCCTGAACTTTATTGTATATTCGTCTGATAAGATGTTAGATAAAGTGAGATAACTCACAACCAACCATTTCTCTAAGAAATTGGTGGAAGCCTGAAGAATCTTTGATTCAAAAAATACTTGGGATTTTGCTTGGAGAGACAAGTTAAAGACTACTTGGGTTGAGCCTGAAGAAGCTTGGTTAAAAAAATACTTTTAACTTGTTTAAGTTAGTGAGACTTGGTTGTTACCAAGGACTGGACATAATCTCTCGGGTAAGACGAACCAGTATAATCTCTTTGTGTTTCTCTGGTTTGCATTTTTTTCTTTCATCTTTATTTAAAAATCCTTTGTTTAACATTTCAAACGAAACATTCTTAAAAAGATTTTAGCGAAAATTTGGTATAACACAATTCAACTCCCCTTCTTGTGTTATTTTGGTGTTTTACAAAGTCATATGTTCAAACATCTTTATTATCGTTGTACTTAAAAAATTATCTTATCTCTTCCTATTATAAATTAAGCTTAAGGCCCAATTTGTATAGTGACTCGCCTTGACCCAAACACTGGATTAGCCCAAGTCATAAATGTTGACCGAGGTCAATACTAGGTGTAGGATTTTTAACATAAATTTGCGAGCAGTAGATTACATCTTGAGATGGTGCAAAGCTACCCTGTCACTATACCAAGACAAAGTATTATTGTCCATGGGAGGCCTTGGACTATGAGATAGGAAATCTAGGTCTTCTCAAATCTTTATAAAATACAACCAACGTTGATATAGCACGTAAGCCTTTAATGCATATCACTCTAGTGGAAGTCTTTATTGACTTGAGCGTCAAAATATCTTTTATAGGTACCTATCTATTTCACACAAAATCTTGGTCATATCTTGGAGAGCTTTCCCCTATCTAAAGACTCTTGGCCTCAATCCATTGAACCATATTTTAGTTAGCATTCATTTAAAGTCAATCCCTATCAAATTCCATCTCGAACATGTCAACTTAGTCTATCTTGAACACATCACTTCCATTTACTCGTTGTTTCAGTTTCATTTAGCTTTTTCTCTCCTCAATTTTGAATAGAACTTGATTAGGATAAAAACTTGTACCATTAAAATATTATATGCAATCATATGATCATCTTCTTAATTGCTATAGTAATTATTGCTTGATTATACCATCCATTCATCAGTGATAATGACTACAATTGAAGATTATCATTTACCCCATAGTGAGAAGGCATCTTCTGAATTGATTTACAGAAAATATAGACGCGGTTTGTTTTTGGATCTTTATGATATGACTTTTTCTGCATCTAAAAGATACGTAGGAAAACAAAAGAATATTAGTATCCCTTGTTAAGGATTCATCCATAAGCACCAATTGCAAATTCAAATTCATGTAACACATTCTTGTATATAAATATAGAGAAAACAGGCTTATGCACCGACAGTATAAAGTAGTTTTACACTGTCATCCAATCATAAACTACTATTTATTGTAAGTTTGTTGACTTTTATAATAAATATTTTTAAAATCATATCAACAGTGATTTCTGATTGGTTGATAGTGTAAAACTTTTTATATTAATAGTGCATGACAATTAAACTCATAAATATATATATAATTGTATACTAAAAAAGTCCAGCATAATTAATAAATAATTGTGTCTTTTGAATATGATGATGGATCGTTCAATTTTTAATTGTATATATAAAAAAGATTTTGTTAAAAAAGGTAATAACAAATTACAATCATATACTTCCTAAGGTTTTAATAAAGTTTCACTTGATACCCTTTCTTTTTAAATATCACTTTGACATCCCTCAATTCATATGATTACATAATAAAGTAAGGGAGATCTTTGTTAACAAGAATAGTAAACAATATTATGTTATATAAATTGAAAGAGATTTATTTAGGATCAAAATAATAAAGAGGAGTGCTAGCAACACTTTCTCTAACATTATCTTTCTAACACTTACATTCTCTCTACTATTGGCTAAAGTTTAATGAAAATCACAAATTTTGATAGGTCTCACTTCTAAATTAAGAGAAAGACTCGGTAAATAAAAAGTAAGACTTACCAAAATTTGATATTGATATTTCAATAAATTCTAGTCAATAGTAGAGAGAGTGTTAGAAAGAGAATGTTGCTAGCACTCCTCAATAATAAATTAATATGATGCTTAATTAGTTAATTTTGAGATCAAGCAAGAATTGGGATCAAATCTTTAGAAATAAATGATAAGTCTAATTAAAACACTTAACTAGTAGATTGGTCATTTCATTGAATTGAAGTTCCTTTTAATTGCAATATGTTTTTTACCCCTAAAAATTCAAAATCCCCTTTTCTAAGGTTCTTGGTTGATTAATAGATTCAAAAATCCTTGTGAAATGACCAAGGTTATATTGCCTAGTATAATAAGTTATTTTTGTTTTTTAGTCATGTACAATTACAATTCAATTTAAAAAAAAATTCTCCCATTTAAATAGTAAATATTTTTATCTAAAAGTAAAATTCCTACAATCTAAATATAAAATTACAAAGTTTTTTTTTTACAATATATACATCACAAAAATTGGAAATTATAAATACATAAAATATATAAAATGGTAAGCTCAAATAATTTGTTGAGACTTGAAGTAGGAGGAGCGGTTAACAGAAATTCCAAAGATGAATAGTGCCTCTTATATATGATTCTCAAATGTGTGTGGATAAATATTGATGGAAATAGATATAGTGTAGATTTTTAAGTGAATTAATAAAAATTAAATCCAAAAATAAAGAAATTCAATTCAATTAATGATTTAAATAAAATTGTTATGATAAACTATTAAATTATGTGTAAAAAACAAGCATAGTCAGTTTTTAAAATATAAAAGAGAAAATTAAAATGGAAGAGAAAGGAAGACATGTGGGGTTTTTTAACAAAAAGATGTTGAAATTGAGGAAAAGAGGACAAATAATACAGTTTACACGAATAATTTGTAGGATTAAAATGTTTATGGTATACGAATGAAAATCTTTTGTTCCCAATCCCTGTCCCCATCCATGTCCCTCAATGAAAAAGCATCACGTCAACTAATGAAGACACGTCAATTTTCCTATTACGTTCCTTTCTTTCAACACGGCCAAATTGAAACTGCCAAATCGAAGATGAAGCCCCCTCTGCTCAATGGAGAAAGAATTCCTATGAGTTCAGAAAAATCACTACAAAATATCAACCCTTTTTTTAAAACAAAGAAGATTTTTATTGAGTACAAGGGTACTACAATCCACAAAAATATCGCCTATTTAAGCCAAAACATAATCCATAATAAATTTAAAAAAAAAGGAGAATAATGATGTATGTTATGAATTTTAATACACGAATGTCATGTATAAAGACCGTGGAGATGATTTCCGTCATTTTTTTTTAATTTTATTTATTTCTTAAATTATATGATTATCTAATAAAAAATAGGCAAGTAGGATTCCTGCAATTTTTGACGAAAAGTTTGAATACCAAATAGCAATACTCTTAAAAAAAAGTAATACTTTGAAAATATAGTGTGGAATGAGAGATTGAATACAATGCTTTTTACATTGATATTTGTGTAAAAATATAGTGCCGATCAAGTAATCACTAGGTGAATATTAGAAACTCAGATTTAATAACATGATTAGTATTATTCTTTAAACCTTATTCTCTTGTAACTAAAATAGGAAAAATCTTTGTTTAATTTTGTCTCTAGAAATTAAAAAAAAAAAGGTAATATTTCTTCTGTTATATTTTTTCAGCTGAAAACCCTAGATTCTATTCTGAACCTAATTCAATATATAGCAGCCGAGTTTCAAGAACAGTTAGTACAAATAATGTTTTACAAATAGTGCATTTCCTTATATACGTGTTTGGAGCTTCTACACATGATATCAAACATAGCCACAATAGTGGATCTAAATACTTTTTCGATTTGTGGGTACTGCTACGTTATTTAGGTTTGGACAAGTTTGATGACTTGTACTCTGATTTGTTAGCCTTTGGGCTTTGTTATTGTATTTCTCATTGACCAAAAATCTAAAGGTTTTTGCTATTTACACTTTCAAGTTACTAAGTACACCTCCCTTCTCCTTTTCTTGGTATATAATTTTATTTAAATATCCTTCATCTTTATTCTGGAAATTAATTTTTGAACTATTTAAGGCTTAATTACACTTTTGGTCCCCTATGTTTGTTATATGTGCGATTTGAGTCCCCTTATTTCTGAACAAGCTAATTAGGTCCTCAAAGTTTACACACATTTATAATCAAGTCCTTCCATCAAACCACAGTCCAAAAGTTAACAGTTTTTGTTGAGCTGGCAACCATGAGTCCACTCAGCTCTTATGTGCTGCTTAGGTGTACATTTTTTGTTAAAAAAAAAATGTTGTCATGGCAAGGCCCATTAAAGCCACCCACCCAATATGTGCAAGGCCCATTTGTCCCACTTGAATCAAAGTATCACAATCCCATGCACCCTTGAAGGTAGTCAGCATTTCAAATGTCTCTAATTTTTCCTTAAGGTAGGTGTTAAGGCACATTGCCAAATCCATCATCTTAGGAGAAAGCGTGAAGACACTCTCAAGCGTGAGCATTGTTCATAGAGGGACCACCACTGAAGGAATCTTATGTCTCTCAAGTCACTTTTGGTAAGCGACAAGCTAAGTCAAAAACATGGATCCAAGGGAGAAAGATTCACTTGGGGACAACAATCACTATGGCCAATATACTTCTAAGTAATCAATTTGTAGTTTGTTTGTCAATGATTAACTTTATTGTTTTAAGGTTTCATTTTACGGTTTTGGTTTAGGGTTTAGTTGCAAAAAGGGGTTTGGTATTTAATATTATGGGTCACTGTGTATTAAATATAAATATTGAGGTTTGGTTGTGTGTTTTGTGTTATCGTAAACCCAGTGAAACCCACGAGGTCATCATTGATTACAACATGGTGATTTATTTGTTTCTAATCCAGACCTTTGATATGTTAGAGAAGAAGTGTATGAATTGGAGGATGCGTGGGACATAGATGAAATTTCAATAATTAAGTTGGGAAAATTTTGAAAGCAATTGGATATGCGTCTTTTAAGTGTCAATGGTATAGGCACCCACTATATAAACTTTCCAATGGGCTGAGACCACTTAACAATGACAAGGAAGTAATTGCCTTTATAAATGATGTGAAAGGGCACTCAAAGTAGATGTGTGTGTTGAACATTTTGTTGATAATCCTGTCTTTATTCAACAAAAATTTGATTCAATTGAAAGTAAGATTGAGGTGGTTTTTGCAACCTTGATGGAGGAGCTGTTACAGATGAGGATGGATTTGGACAATGGGTAAATAATGGTAATGAAGAAGGAGTACATGAGGGTGTAGGAGTTGAGAAAAAAAGTGCTTATAAGGGAGCAAGAGTTGAGGAAGAAACTGCTTATGAGGGTGTAGGAGTTGAGAAAGAAACTGCTCATAGGGTGTAGGAGTTGAGAAAGAAATTGCTCACAAGGGTGTGGGAGTGGAGAAAGAAACTGTATTTAAGGGTTTAGGGGCTAAGGAAGATAGTTCTGATAGTTAAGATGAGACATATGACAATGATGTAAAGGAAGACCAATTTAGTGGAGATGACATTTCTATAGATGATAGTGACTATGAGGAAGAGTGGGATTGTACTACTATATTGCCTAAGGAAACTGTTAACCCCAAAGCTTCACAAACAAATGTATGGCCATCGGGAGAGGTAGGTGTTGAGGGCAATGGAGAAGGTGTAGTTGCTGCTACAACATCGAGGAATTATGAACTTAGTACAGTTCTTGACTTTAAGGATGAGGATGGTGATTCTAAAGATATTGACAGTCCCAACATCCAGTGAAGAAGATGAGGGAGGCAAGAAGAAATTTCCAAAGTTTAAGTTGCCTGAGGATGGTGACTTTGTTATCTTTAAACTAGGACAAATTTTTTCTTCTGCTGATATTGTAAAGATAGCAGTGAAAGAGTATGCATTGCCAACTAAGAAGAATGTTTACTTTGTCAAAAGTGACTAAAAGAGGATTGTTGTCAGGTGCATGGAAGAATGTTCCTTCTATCTTAGAGTGAGTAAGTCTAGTCAGAACAAGTATTACCAAATTGTTAGCTTGGAAGCTGCCCACAAATGTCATCATACTGCCAATAATAGACAAGAAAAAACTAGATGGTTTGTGAAGAAGTTCATGAGCACTTTGAGGCACACACCCAATATGAAGATTGAGGCATTTATTGAGGAGGCAAAGAATACGTGGGGTATTGTTTTGAGTAGATTCCAAGCCTATACGGCATGTCAGAGAGCTTTAGAAATGATTCAGTGAGCTATGTTTGATTAGTATAAAAACCTGCAAAGTTATGGAGAAAAGCTATTACAGAGCAATCCTAGTAGCACTGTTGTCATAAAGAGCAAATTAGGTTTTAAGGGTCTAGTATTTGAACAAATGTATGTCTATTTTAGTGCTAGCAAAACTGCATTTGCAAAGACATCTAGGCCCTTTATTGGTCTTGATGGATGTTTTCTTTAAAAGAAGAAAATCACATAAGAAAAGGGGGGTTGAATTGTGCGTTTTTAAAAAACTTCTTTTAACTTAAATAAAAACAAGTTCAAAAGAACAAAGGCATAGAGAGGTTTTAAGTTTGTTCACTCAAACTTAAGCTACGTCCAGTCCCTTCGTTGTGAAGGTGTTCACTAACCAACCTTAAGTTACACACACGTATTCTTTACAGCCTCTTCAGGCTTTACAAAGCAATCCACCCAGATTGCTTAACCACCTAAGTATTCTTTTTCACTAAGCCTCTCCAGGCTTTCACAACAAAAAACTGTTGTTACAAAAAAGAGATCAACTTACAAAGTGAGAGTTTGAAAGTTTAAGTACAATAGGCAAGTTTCTTTATAGAGAGTTTCTAAAGAATTTTTCAGAGCCGTCCAGTAAGTGGTTATTCTTTTCAGTATTACTCTAACTTTGATTTCTTCTCTCAAGCTAGTATATATACGGTCTTTAGAAAATAACCATTGAAAAAAAAATTCAGCTTCAGTCTTCAAGAAAGTGCACGTGTATCAAGATTTCAGTATCGTTAGAAAAAATGGCTTTTGTTCTTACACTGAACCGGAAAGTGTAGGACTGCATTGGATGTCTACTTTTCTAAGCATTCTTTATCCAGCTTGGCAACTTGATAGGTTGACTTCCTTTTTTTGCAACACTACGCTTATACACTAACATATATTTGTCTTTCAATTAATGCTTAGATATTTGAACATTAGATCACTTTAATAGGTGAAGCATTAGTCTTGAGATATACATGTGAAAAACGCATAAACGAGCTTTAAACACTTAGTTGTTTGGAGATAGACTTACGCTTGGACGACGTTCATATACAAGTCTATTGAACGCTCATTAAAATTGGCGCATTGGACGCCTTGATATTTGACACACATTGGACGTTGTAGAAAAACATTTTTACAATAGAAACTTAAGATTTAATAAGTTTGTTATCTTCAAAATTTGAGGGACTAGACGCTTCATATGTCTTTGGTTCCAATAATCTTCCCCTTTTTGATGATGACAAATCTTATTAGTTTTTAAGTTTTGCAAGTATATATATATATATATATCTCAAAATAATGCATCACATATGACGAGATACGATAAGCTTACTATAATACTCCCCTGAGTCTGATATATCAATCAAGTTTTAAACAATATATAGATAAAACACAAATTGTATATAAGTATATGCATGAATGTCATGTAATGCAAAATTTAGCAAAGCAAATTCATCAACAAAGGCAACATTTCAGTAAATAGAAAGCGACAGAAAGCAACAATATACAGAAAACTTATACTTTATTTCTCCCCTTTGTCATTATAAAAAAAAAAACAGACAGAAAAAGAGAAAGGAAAAAAAATCATTATTACTTTGGTACCGAAGGAGGTGGAGGTGGAGATGGGATAGTTGTGGGGTTCGAAGAAGTTCTTGTTGGTTTAGGAGGATTTGTTGGAGAAGTGTCATAATGGGCTGGAGTTGGGCGGTGACATATGTTTGAACTACTGGGTCAGCGGGTGGAAGGGTAGGAAAGGCAAGGAGGGCAGTGGGAAGGTTTACGGATGCTTGTGAACTGGGAGTTAGAGGAGGCGGAGGTGTTAGTGAGGGTGGTTGAGATGGAGTTAGTGGTTGGACGTCTGAGGGTAGAGGTGGAGCTTCCAAAAACTTAAGAGTTAGAATGTGGAATTGGTGTGGACGTAGTTTTTCCTAAGGATATAGAGGCTTGACGAACTTGGGGTTGGTGATTGCAACAAGCATGGCGTAGATGATGGACATTTCTGTGCCAAGGAAGGGGCGCTTGTCAGCTAGACAGATGAAGGCGACTGATGTATTTGAGAAATAAAAGACACGAGTTGGACGTTGCGTGTACTTACAATTCTTCATAGTTGGAGTTTCGGCCTTATCATCCACTAAGAGTCCACTGCTAGACGCTTCATGCTCGCAGCTAAACATGTGTTGTCGCCAGAAGCATTTAGCATCTTCCTCGTTTATGTCTTGCGATAAATGCCTAGATTGTACCATTCTAGAGTGGTGTTAGGATGTAGTTGAAACTTGACTTTGGACGGTAGAGGCAAGGAAGGTGACTTAGTTAGCAACTTTTTCTTGCTATTTAAATTCAAGGTTAGAAGCCTTGGGCAGACGGAATCCGGCTGGATACAAACTGTGGTGGATGATGTGATGTATTGAGAAGGTGGCATGAACAATTGTAACTTCAAGGTTGTAGAGCTTTTCAAGGAGTTGCAAAACATTTGTTCGAAGGGTGAAGGGAAGAAGTTAGCTTCCAAAGGATCTAGAGGCCTAAACCTTAAATCAGCAGGCTTGATATGAATGATCCTTTCTGGCATTTGACCATGCCTTTGTTGCAAAGCTTGTTCAATTTCCTTAACTGGAGGTACTCTGTGTTGAATTATTCTAGGAGGGTGTGCTTTAAAATGCCAAGCTCGAACAAATCTTGGATACCTCATTCTGATGAATCGCTTCAGCGGCAAAAGTTCAATTGATCCTAGAGGTAGAGCCAAATACTTAGCAGACGGTGGGTGAACAAAGTCCTCCATTTATGGTTCAAGAGAGAGCAGCAAATAATCGAATCGTATTTAGGTTTCGAAAGAGGCTTTGGATGCAGAATCATCACATTGTCGTCCATCAAGTTCTATTGGTTGCATTTAACAAAGAGCAGGTTCCACTTCTTTTTTATTTTTGCCTAATCTTCTGCTCATCCATCAAATGCTGAAGATATGTCTAAGTTTATGCTCGGAGTTGAAGAGGGTTGTTTGGGAGGCTTAATGGAGAGGTATGGTTTTATGAGACCAGGAGTAGGAATGGTGCAAACATAACCATCATCACCAGGTAATAACATATCTGGTTCAGGTGTGGTGAAAGTTGGTGTGTACTAAGGGGGTAGTCGGACGATATGGTTGGTGTTTGGGCTTGTGTTTGTGTTTGAGTTTGGGTTTGGATTGGTTGCTCAACAGGCTCAATAATAATTGATTCAATAAATTCTTCCTCAGTCACAACAGCAACATCAGGAGTAGATGACTTATTTTTCTTTGTCATTGAAAATGTTGGTTAAGCTTCTGCTGGTCGTTTAAGAGAGGGAGTAGGTTGGACAACAAGAGCCTCAGGTTGGGGAGGAACTGCAACAATGGTAGTTTTCTGCTTCTTCAATAGGACTGCGATGGATTTGCCGTCCTCATCATCAAAGTCCTTTTGCAATTGAAGTCTCTTTTTGGCAGGTGCAGGTGGGGGAGGTGCAACAGCAGGAAAAGCAGGGAGAGCCAGAGCTTGTTGGGTCCTAAACTGCATCACTCTAGACAATCTCCCTTTGGCAATTGCCTTCTAGTGGGCGGTCTAACAGCTGCAATAGGATGGACGAACAGAGCTTCTTTGTCTAGTTGCTCAACTGGTTGGGCAACTTGTTGATCTGCAGGTTGTGGTGCTTCCTTTGCAGGCTCTTCCTTGACTTATATGGTCTTGGCGGCGGCTTTCTCCAAGGTTTCAGAACAAACCTAACCTTCATTTGTGTTATGTTCTTGCGGCCAAAAGGCAACTGGGTGAACCTATGGCCACCACCCAGCGTTCTGATCCTACCTTGTTGACCACCAAACAGAGCAAAGAATATGTGGTATACTTACTACAACTAGAATACTCTATTTAGCAGAGCAACATAGGTGATCTGGTCGAATTCTCCTTGTCCCTTCATGGTCTGGAAGATGTTGCTGAGGATGAGATAAGGAAGGTTGAACTGTTTGTCCGGTTATCATGTGGGTGCAGGAAGGTCACACTATCCTTAGGACCCAGCCTTGTGAAGTATACCCTTGTTCAGAAATTGCTGGTATACTTCACTTCCTTGGTCAGTTTGCTGTGCTCCACAGCACCTTCTGCTTCTAGTCCCATCAAAGTAGCATTTACTGTTTCATAGCCTCCGAAGCTACTTTCCCATCCATTCCTTATGTAGGAGCCAGCTCACTCACAACCAATAGCTTAATCGATACTCCCCAGATCGAGGGTGACCTTCACTCCTAGAATAGTGCTGACTACACTGTTTTTGGTGAACTTTGCACTCCTCTAGAAATGTCTGATAAGTTCTCGGTAAATGATCTCGTTCAGGTGAAAGTAGTTTAAAATACCATAGCGGATGAGGTTGTCTTTCACCTTGACCCCCATATCATCAAGGGCTTTGATATCAAAGCAGCTTTCAATCAAAATAATAGCTTCGTTCTAACTTTTTGCACGAGCTAGCACTTTCATAGTAGCGTCTGTTTTCTCCATCACCATTGTTGAAGAGATGAAGGTTAGGGTTCGGGAGGTTTCGGGAGTTTGAGAGAAAGAAAAGGCAACAACAAAGTCTCACAGATAGCAAGTATGAAAGTAAGCGTGTTTGGTTCGAGAGATGTTTGAGTGTTTAGAAATTAACCGAAGGGTTTATGTTTTGGCGGTTTTTGAATTTTTGAAGAGATATAGTGCGCATTTAATGTTGGTTCAGGTGCGCACATTTTTTATGCCAGTTTACGGTGCGGTAGTGACTCAGACAAAGAATAAAGCATTTATTTCAAATCATTATTAGTGGAAACATGATTATGTACGGATGAAGATATTTATGCACATAAATATGAAACGTTACAAAATATAAACCATAATGCCATGGATGCATGCATGATAAACGATGATATTGTAATGGATGTTGTATGGTATTGGACATTACTTGTCATTAGACAGTCAATACACATGAAAGAAATCTATTCCTTTATAAATTCTATACTAAGGACAATCTTGAATATGGATGAGTCTATCTTCAGGAAGTGGTTTTGTAAATATGTTTGCTAATCGATTTTCAGTTTTAATAAACCTAATATCAATAACCCCTTTCTGAACATAATCTCTTATAAAGTGATGTTTAATTTCAATGTGCTTTACTCTTGAGTGTAATATAGGATTCTTAGACAAGTTTATGGTAGTAGTATTATCACAGAGGATAGGAATTTTACTTTCATGGATGCTGTAGTCCTCTAATTGATGCTTAATCCACAAAATTTGTGAGCAATAGGACGCTACTGATATATATTCTGCTTCTATTGTGGATAGGGCAATTGTTCCTTACCTTTTGCCCTCCGGAAGACAAGACTTCCACCAATGAGATAACATCTCCACTGGTGCTTTTTCGTTCTATTCTGTCTCTAGCATAGTCAGCATCATAAAATCCAACTAACCTGTACTCTTTGTTTGACTTAAAGTATAGACCAAGATTAGTGGTTCCTTTTACATATCTAAATATTCTTTTAACTACTGTAAGATGAGTTTCTCTAGGATTAGATTGAAAGCGAGCACAAAGACACACACTAAACATGATATCTGGTCTAGATGCTATAAGATATAGTAAGGATCCAATCATACCTCTATATGTGGTTTCGTCTACCTTTTTAGATATGTCGTCCAGTCTAGGTACTGAAGATGTAACAGCCTAAGGGCATCACCGTAACTAGGTCTAGATTTAAAAAAAAAAACTTAAAAAGGTAGAAACAACATACAAATGCTACTCATAAATATAATTAAATATTATATACAAACAATACAATAAAAAAACATACATGCCAAATATAACTCATTTATCACCCGAAGGTATTGTACAAAATATAAAGAAGAATACAAAAACATAATATAAACTAGATTACATTTTCTTGCACGTGACTCCAAGCTCCATTTACGCATGTCTTCACCTGTATCCTGAAAAGGGGAAAACTTAAAGGAATGAGACATAATGTCTCAGTAAGTGCTCTAAGGACTCTACGACTGGGTTAGACTTTCTATTCGAACAACCCTTACCATTTATCTTTTATGGCTTTAAACTCACTAGGTCTCTTATAATTCGCCATACCTATGATCTAATCTACACCTTTTAATCTTCAATACTTTCTATGTTAACTACTCTCTCATTCTCCTGACTGTTATATTAATTTACTATCTCATTCTCAACCTAAGAACTCTTTCTTACCCAAAATGCTCTATAGTATTTAAACCCTTCATGTTTAGATTTTACTTTTCTTTCTTTTAACATTTAAGGTTGTTCTTTATGGGTCAAGTTTAAGGTCACAAACATTCTAAAACACTTTTGACCCTCCCTTAACACTCACCTTAATACCGTCATTTTGTTCTCTCTTATTTGTCTTATACCTTTCTATTACACTATGTGGGGATTCACTCTTTCTCTACCTCATTTACAACTATTATTATCCAATTAGGACCCTCACAACACTATCCCAAGGCCTAGCCTCTCACTTATCCTTGAGGTAGCAAACACAATTTTAATTACAAGCATATATTTATTTCACATCTTTTGCCTAGTAACTAGACATACACATCGTTTTGTTTCATCAAGCAAGCATGACATACATGCATAACATGAGCACATATACATAATCTTGACAATTTATCACAATACACAATCACATTTTCACACGTGTACACATTACATCATTCGTTTATGAACAAGGTCACATAAAATTCACATAATTACAACGTAGCACACTTCAACAAGATACATATGCGTGCTATGTTCCTAAATCACTACTCATGCACATGTGGTACCAACCTAAACTTTTCGGAAAGTAGACTAGGAGTAAATACAGGCCATAAGAAGCGTCATCGGTACCGATGCCTTCGGCTTTCGCACCCTCAACTAGCATGATATCCCCCGGTGACTAGTCAAGGTTACCCAGTTTTGCCAGTACGCCCCAGCTCCATAGGATCAACATGGACCATTGGAGTTTTCCCAACCGGATAACCCCCAAGGCTAAGGTTAAACAACCCATCACGGCCTCCACCAGCCAGATTCCTACATACTTTCCTCATCACATAACTCAAATGTTATGATGCATGGTCACATATAGTACTTACAGCTTTTATAGACTTTTATCATGAATCATAGGCACAATTTCATATCACACTCATTTTTTTCAAAGTAAATAACAACCATACAATATAAACTCAACAAGACATAAAAAAAAAATAACAATGAGTTAAACACTATCAAAAGGAGTTCACAAACACAAGGAACGTAATAGCAAAACTCGTATCCGCCCAGCGATCCAAAGGACCCACCCGGCGGGTCTGCTTTGGAACCCAACCCGCCCAGCGGGTATTGCACCCCGCCCAACGGGTTCGCGTCAAGACCCAACCCGCCCAGTGGGTCTGCACACTCAATGGCAATGCGAAATCCAGTTTTTGAAGAAAAGCTGCCAAAAGACTAACTAATCTATGAACTCCTTACTTTCTCACAATTCCTTCAAAACCCATCAAATCCCTAATCTTAGGCATAAGGAGGGGGAAAAAGTAAATAGATGAAAAATAACAACATAAAAGACAAGGAAGAATACGGGGGAGAGCACTCACCTTTATGGACATGCAAAGTTGAGTTCTAGGGTTTGGATTATCCGGTTTCTATTCTTCCTCATTCTCTTCCTCTTCTTCTTCCCTTCTTTTACTCATTATCTCTAACTTTTTTCTTCTTCTATTTTGTGACGGCTAAGCCTAACCCTCCTTCTCTATTCTTTTCTTATAACATGTGGGTAAGTATGTAGTTTAGTGGGTTTTAGTCCCCTATTAGGGACTAGATGCTCTTTTGAGTTCTATGATAATATTCCTACTAATTTATAATACTAAGGTATTAATAACAATAATAATAATAATAATAATAATAATAATAAATATAATAACATCAACACAACACAATAATCATAATAATAATAATAACAACAACTTATACAACAACAATAATAAATATAATATTAATAAGAATAAAAACAGTAATAATAAGAAATATAATAAGAATGACTTTTAAGGACATCTTTTGTCTAATAACACAAGGGAAGGGTCCTATTAAGAGTTATCTCGTGGTTTATTTTTAGTACTTAAAATTTAGGGTGTTACAGAAGATGCATGCATTGGTGTGCTTATATCTTTGGCATCATTCATTTTGTACTTCTTGAGTAGCTCTTTTGCATACTTTGTTTGATGTATGTCTATGCCACTGCTTGTTTGTTTTATTTGCAATCTAAGAAAAAATTTCAATTCTCCCATCATGCTCATCTTGAATTCTGTTATCATTAGCTTAGAGAAATCCTTACATAGAGCTTCATTAGTAGCACCAAATATGATATCGTCCACATATATTTGTGCAATAATAAAATGTGAGTTTACATTTTTGTGAAACAGAGTTGTGTTTACTTTTCCTCTTGTGAAATCATTTTCTAAAAGAAAAGAACTTAACTTTTCATACCAAGCTCTAAGTGCTTGCTTGAGTCCATATAAAGCCTTTTTGAGTTTGAAGACATACTTAGGAAAAGTATCACATTCAAAACTAGGAGGTTGTTTCACATAAACTTCTTCATTTATTATGCCATTAAGAAATGCACTTTTTACATTCATTTGATAAAGCTTTATATTACCATGAGCAATAAATGAAAATAAAATGCGAATGGCTTCTAGTTTAGCTACAGGTGCAAAGGTTTCAGTGAAATCTATATCTTATTGTTGAGAATATCCTTGAGCTACAAGTCTAGCTTTGTTTCTTAATACATTACCTGTCTCGTCCAACTTGTTGCAAAATACCAATTTTGTTCTTATTATGGATTTGTCTTTCAGTAAAATAACTAGCTTCCACACGTCATTTCTTTCGAATTGACTTAATTCTTCCTCCATGGCTTTGATCGAACCTTCATCCAAAATAGCTTCGTCCACTGTCTTTGGTTCCATCTGGGAAATTAAAGCGGTTTGAGCTTGCTCCTTGAAGGTTGATCTTGTTCTGACGTGATCACACACATTTCCTAGAATTTGATCTTTTGGATGGTAGACCTTCATTTGCCATTATCGTCCAATTGGTTCTTCTTGTTCTTCTTTTTTGGATCGTCCAACAAAGTTCTGGATGCTAGTTGCTTGGTGTCATCCAACTTCATATCTGCAAAAGATTCGTCTAGCTCTAATAGTTCTCTATCAGGCTTATTGTCATTAAACTTAAGATGATTGACTTCTTCAACTATTAAGTTTCTGTAGTTATAAACTCTATATACCTTGGACGTTTTAGAATAGCCTAACAATATTCCATCATTACACTTAGAATCAAACTTTCCAAGATTGTCCTTAGTGTTTAGAATGAAACATTGACATCCAAAAGGATGGAAATATGATATGTTGGGTTTTCATCCTTTTCACAATTCATAGGGAGTCTTTTTCAATAGGTCTAATATATATTCTGTTTTGTAAATAGCATGATGTGTTTATAGCCTCAGCCTAGAAATGTTTAGGGGTAGAGTTATCATTAAGCATAGTTCTAGCCATTTTTTATAATGACCTGTTCTTTCTCTCTACCACACTATTTTGTTGAGGTGTACGAGGTATAAAGAAGTTGTGGAGAATTCCATTCTCCTTACAGAATCCTTGAAAACTTTCGTTTTCAAACTCTCCTCCATGATCACTTCTAATTGAAGTTATGCAAACACCTTTTTCGTTTTGAATTCTTTTACAAAATATAGAGAAGACTTTGAAAGACTCATCCTTGTGTTTTAAGAACATAACCCATGTTCATCTAGTATAGTCATATACTACAATTAATCTATATCGTTTTCCACTAAGAGAGACTGTTCTAGTAGGTCCAAACAAATCAATATGTAGCAGTTCAAGTGGTCTAGCAGTGAAAACAACATTTTTTGAATCAAAAGAGTTTTTCATTTGTTTCCCTTTTTGACATGCATCACAAAGAACATCAGATTTGTATACAAGATTTGGAAGCCCTCTTACAAGGTTATGCTTATTTAGCTTTGAGATTAATCTCAAGCTTGCATGTCCAAGTTTCTTGTGTCAAATCCATTGATTCTCATTGATGGATACTAGACAGAACACATTTTGATTTGTAAGGTCACTTAAGTCAATCTTATATAAATTGCTTTGCTCTTTTTGCAGAAAATAAAATGGATCCATCCATATTTTTGACTATACAATCATCCTTGTTAAAGGAAACACTGTGTCCAATGTCACATAATTGACTTATGCTAAGTAGATTGTGTTTAAGTTCTTCAACATATAAAATATTATTAATGGAAGGTAAGGGGTGCTTACCAATTTTACCTATTCCCATTATCTTCCTTTTTGATTTCCTCCAAAGGTGACCCATCCACCATTCTTTTGTTGGAGGCTTTGGAAGATAGATTGTGATCCTGTCATGTGTCGTGAGCAACCACTGTCCACGTACCATGACTGGAGTTTCCTTTCTGTTGTCAAGTAAATCTGCAATAGGAATAATCATGGACTTAGGTACCTAAATAGACTTGGGTCCTTTCTTGTTAGTTTTGAAGGCATTGGACGCCTTCTTAACTGGATGATTCATGACCAATCTTTCCACACAATTTACAGAAAACAAGTATTTTTAGTTGTTCCAGAGGCTTCTTTTTTAACAAAGCTAAGTCCAGCTTTGTCATGTGGACTTCGTTTATAAGACAATGTTTTATTTAAATTTTCAATTCTATTGACAAATTTGGATAGACTTTCGTTTAGGTGAATAACTTCCCTTTGAAGTTCTAATGCTTCACTAGGAGGTGTCACTTCTGGAACATCCTTTGCCTTTAATTTTTCATTCTCTCTCGAAATATTTTCATAATTTTCTTTGAGTAAATTGAATTCTTTTGACATTTTGGAAAACTTCCTTTTTAATTCTTTATAACCTACTAAGAGAATTAAAGAATTTGAAAGCAATTCATTATATGCCTCTTGAAGAGAAGATATGTCATTGAAATTTACCTCTTCGTCTTGCTCATTTTCTGAGCTTTGGGTCTCAGCCATGATACAAAGGTTTGCTTCTTCCTCTCCTTCTTCTTTTGAGGAAGATAGATCCATGTCTTCCTAGGTTGCCATGAGTCCTTTCTTTTTCTTTTTGAAAAAGGTTTTCTTCTTTTCCTTCTATAGACTTGGACATTTAGCTTTGAAGTAGTCCAGGCTTCTTGCATTTGAAACAGACTGGTGGACTCTTCGCCTTGGGCTCCTTGCTAAACTTTTTGGTAAAGTTTCTAGCTTGGGCTTCTCTTTTCTTTCTCCATATAGCTTGTATCTTTCTGGATATGAAAGATATCTCATCCTCATTAGAATCATCTTCTTCAGACACTTCCTCAAAAGATTCTTCCACATTTAGAGCTTTGGACAACGATCCCTTACTGGACGCTGGACACTTAGAGCAATCGACTTTCCTTTTCTTAGTCCTTCGTCTTACTTCAACTCCAACTCAGTGAACCTTGAGAGTTCCAAGTAGCTCGTCCATGGAGAGTGTTGTTAAGTCCTTGGACGCTCTCAGAGTTATAACTTATGGTCTCCACTGTCTAGGCAAACTTCTTAAAATTTTGTCAATATGATCATAATTGTCATAAGTTTCACCTAGGGATCTCAGATTGTTTATTATGGTTTGAAATCTACCAAACATAAGTTTGATAGTTTCATTATCTTCCATAGAAAATAATTCATATTGTCTAACAAGCAAGCTCAGTTTAGATATCTTTACTTGTGACGTACCCTCCTATGCAAGAGCTAGGGTATCCCACATCTTTTTAGCACTTCTCAAACTATGCACTTTTTCATATTCAGATTTAGACAAGGCACATATAATAGCATTTCAAGCTTTAGAGTTAAGCAGGTACCTTTGTTTATGTTCTTCTGCCCACTAACCTCTAGGTAACTCAATTCCATTTTGGTCTAAAGGTAGATAGTCACTTGTTTCCACCACATCCCACATGTCGATGTGGCATGCATCGAAGGCTATCATTTTTTGTTTCCAGTAATCATAATTTTGTCCTTTGAAGAGCAGTGGTTTGTTGACAACTTGTCATTCGTTATCTATGTATACTCAGGATCTTTTTACTCCTGTATTGTTAAATGCTTAACCCCAAGATGTCGAGCTCTGATACCAATTGAAAGAAGAACATCGCATAAGAAAAGAAGGGTTGAATTGTGTGTTTTTAAAAAACTTCTTTTAACTTAAATAAAATAAGTTCAAAAATAATTTGAAATAAGGATAAGGGAAGAACAAAGGCACAAGGAGTTTTTATACTAGTTCACTCAAACTTGAGCTATGTCTAGTCCTTTCGTCGTGAAGGTGTTCACTAACCAACCTTAGGTTACACATAAGTATTCTTCACAACCTCTTTAGGCTTTACAAAACAATCCACCCAGATTGCCTAACCACCCAAGTATTCTTTCTCACTAAGCCTCTCCAGGCTTTCACAATGCAAAACAGTTGTTACAAAAAGAGATCAACTAACAAAGTGAGAGTTTAAAAGTTTAAGTACAATAGACAATTTTCTTTACAAAGAGTTTCTAAAGAATTTTTCAGAATCGTCCAGTAAGTAGTTGTTCTTTTTAGTATTACTTTAACTTTGATTTCTTCTCTCAAGCTGGTATATATACAGTCTTTAGAAAATAACCATTGAAAAAAAAATTCAGCTTCAGTCTTCAAGAAAGTGCACGTGTATCGAGCTTTTAGTATCGTTAGAAAAGTGGCTTTTGTTCTTGCACTAAAATAGAAAGTGCAGGGCTACGTTAGAGGTCTGCTTTTCTGAACATTCTTTATCCGACTTGGCAGCTTGATAGGTTGACTTTCTTTTTTCTGCAACACTGTGCTTATACACTAACATATATCTATCTTTTAATTAATGCTTAGATATTTGAATGTTAGATCACTTTAATAAGAAAGCATTAGTCTCGAGATATACATGTGAGAAATGCATAGACAAGCTTTAAACACTTAGTTGTTTGGAGATAGACTTACACTTGAACGACGTTCATATACGAGTCTATTAGACACTTGTTAAAACTGGCGCATTGGACGCCTTGATATTTGACACGGATTAGATGCTATAAAAAAACATTTTTACAACAAAAACTTAAGACTTAATAAGTTTGTTATCTTCAAAATTTGAGGGACTAGACACTTCATAGGTCTTTGGTTCAACATTCTTAAGGGTGTGTATGGTGGGGAATTATTGTCAGCTATTGAGAAAGATGGAAACAATCAAATGTTTCCTATTGTTGAAGCCAAAACCAAAGACTTATGAGCCTAGTTTGTTGAACTATTGGTTGATGATTTAAACAGTGTATAGAGGAAAAAGTGGGCATTTATCTCATATCAACAAAAGGTACTTTTATTGCTTTACTTAATTTATGTGGTTAATGTTTTAGGTTGTACTGTGACTGTTTTAGGTGTGTATAGTGACTGTTTTTGGTAGCTTATGGGTAGGGTTTGGTGCCTACATTGCAAGGGTTGTATGAAATGTAGAACGCAGTCTGTCAAGCATTTTTATGGTAATTGGAGGAAAAGATACCCTAGTGCAATGATGAAAGACACTTTTGGGGCAGTTGCTAGAGCAAATACATGGACTAAATGGCAGAGAGCTATAGAGAACATGAAAAATATTTAAAGCTAATATGTAGAATCTTGGGCCTATACTCGATAAGGAAATTTCATAGATGAATTTTCATTTGTTGAGATATTAGCAAACAAAAATTAAAAGAGACTACCTGTTTAGAGTGCTTTGTAGAAGGAATAGTATTAGTAGAAACAGATTTTGTGATGAAGATATTAACTAAGGTTGGAACTTGGAAGGAATGAAGTGGTTTCTCTATAAATGGGTTCTTTCGTGCTAAGACGATATCAACACATATATGGTTACAACCAATAAGTTGAGGAGAAGACATACAAAATAAGCATCACAAGGTCGTTGCATGCTCGTGTGGATCAAAGTGACAATATAGCGCCAGCCTAAAACAACAATATCCCTTCTTGTGACCTCACCACCACCAAGGTTCAATTATTATGACTGGTCGTGAAGGACTTTGCCATTAGTGTTGTCTTTGAGCTTGCAAAATTTGACAACCAAAGGCAGACCTAATTTGATCAACATCGAATGTGCAGACACAGATCAATTTCGCAAATATACTTTGAAGCTACAAATATATTCAGCTAGACGCTAAAAGGACTTAGGTCAACAGTCTCTATAACGGCCTAGTACAAAAAAAAAAGGTGACTTTCATAGCACGACTTAAACTTTAGTAGCCATAAAAGCCAAGATGTCAGATTCAATGACATTGGCATGTTATGTGTCCATAATAGTGTTTAAGGTTATGTGCCAAACACAAAATTGAACATGCAAATCTTAAGTCAGGAAGCAGGTGCAAGGCACATGTTCGCTACATATCAAGTTGCATGTCGGGGAGTATATATTAGTTGGTCTACGTGCATATAGGGCGAGAATGTGTAAGTCTATTCGTGCGCACTTTGATAACCACCTTGCCCTGCGGGCTATGAGATGGATGGTAGAATTATTCATAGTGGGGGTTAAGAGTTGGTGTGATCTGGTTGTTATTCAGTCGTGGATGGCAGTTTGTGTGTAGCCTCTCCCTATGTTGTTTAAGGCTATCAGTGTGATTCCCGTATGATTGAGGTCTTGAGGTGGCCAGGGAATGAGATTTGGGTCCTCAAGATTGTCATGACCTTGGAACTTGACGAAGTCAATGTTGCCTTGGCCTGGTATATGTACGAAGAAGGTTTGTTTTTCGATCGTATTATCATTATCCGCAGAGAGGAAGAAGTTGCAAATATTAGATCCAAGGTGATGAAGAAGTCATAGCACTATTGTGTGTAAGCTAGCACTTTCAACACCATTGTAAAAAGTGGTTAATTGGTTTTTGGCAATGGAGGTTGTCATTTATCATGCATATGCATATGTGGTTGCTTTAAGCTCATACAAATAATCATTGCAATTGGGGTCAACCACTTTGAAGAAAGTCTTAATCCATTTTTAAGATACTGCAAGAGATACAGGAACAACAATCTTAATGGTTTCGATACACTAAAACTAGGCCGAGCTGACCTATTGAACTCGCCAAATCTTAATAGTTTCGATACACTGAAACTTGGCCGAGCTGACCTAATGAGCTTGCCGAATCTTAATGGTTTCGATACACTGAAACCTTTGCTAAGCCGACTTACCGAACTCGGTGACTTAACAAGTTTTGACCCACTAAAACCTTTGCCGAGTCGACCCACTGAGCTCAATGATTTAACAGGTTTTGACCCACTAAAACCTTTGCCAAGCCAATCCATTGAGCTCGATGACTTAACAGGTTTCGACCCATTGAAACTTTTGCCGAGTTGACCCACCGAGCTCAATGACTTAACAAGTTTCAACCCACTAAAACCTAGCTGAGCTAATCCACCAAGCTCATTAAGTCTTAACGGTTTCAATACACTACAACCTAGCCGAGCTGACCCACTAAGCTCGTTGAATCTTAAAGGCATCACTACACTAAAACTTGGCCAAGCTGACAGTGAGCTCATTCCGTACTAAGTTTGAAGGGTTGAAACGTCACACCTACGAGCTAACACACCAAGCTTAAGCCAAACTAAACCCAATGTTTTCTATAGGTTGATACATGGAACTCATACCAAACTAAGAAGTTTGAGATTCTTACAAAGACTTTAAATTGATGTACAAAAGGGTGCTTGCTACTTGAAGGAAGGGAAGGCGAGAGACATTGAAGCTACTAACATACTTAGTTAAATGCTGTAATAGTGGATGATTAAGAAGCACTAAACAAAAGCCCTACATTGCTTAAGAACCAATAAGCCATGTTCAAGTAGGCACTTAAGGACTGAGATGAGTTGTCCTCCCAAAAGCAATTAAAAATAAACCTTTCTCCACGTAGATAAAAAAGAGACACACTCAGTCGTCTAAAAGAAGGCAACAAGTCTAAACAAACCTTACTATGAGTGGACAAACTAAGCAACACATTCTTTACACCCCGAAAAAAGTCTTTAACATGTCACTGTTAAATTCCACACTAAATCTCTGTTAAGCATAGTTACTTCCTATTCTAACGGTAAGAATGCTCAATCTCGGGCCTTGAGCCTTATTAGTTCGGCCTTGCGCCTTGAGCGTTATTAGCTCGGTCTTGCGCCTTGAGCATCCTCAAACCTTGAGCGTTATTAGCTTGGCCTCATGCCTTGAGCATCGTTATCTCGACCTTGCGCCATGAGCATCATCAGCTCAGCCTTGCACCGTAAGCATCCTCAAGCCTTAAGCATTATTAGCTCAGCCTTGCGTCTTGAGGATCGTTAACTTAGCCTTGCGCCTTGAAAGTCATTAGCCTGGCCTTGCTTCTTAAGCGTCTTCAAGCCTTGGGTGTTATTAGCTCGGCCTTACGCCTTGAGTGTCATCAGCTCGGCCCTGTGCCTTGAGCATCCTCAAGCCTTGAGTATCATTAGCTCGGCCTAATGCCATGAGCATCCTCAAGCCTTGAGCGTTATTAGCTTGACCTCCCATCTTGAGCATCATTATTCATGCCTTGAGCATCATTAGCTCGACCTTGTGCCTTGAGCGTCATTAGCTCTTGCACCTTGAGCATCATTAGCTCGGCCTTGCGCCTTGAGTGTCCTCAAGCCTTAAGCGTTATTTGCTCGACCTTGCACATTGACATCATTAGCTTGGCCTTGTGCCTTGAGCGTCATTAGCTCGGCCTTGAGCGTCCACAAGCCTTGGGGGTTATTAGCTTGGCCTCACGCCTTGAGCATTATTAGCTCAACCTTGTGCCTTGAGTGTCATCAGCTTAGCCTTGCACCTTGAGCATTATTAGCTCGACCTTATGCCTTGAGCGTCATTAGCTCAGCTTTACGCCTTGAGCATCCTCAAGCCTTAGGCATTATTAGCTTGGCCTTGTGCCTTAACCGTCATTAGCTTAGCCTTGCGCCTTAAGCATCCTTAAGCCTTGAGCGTTATTAGCTCGACCTTAAGTCTTGAGCATCATTAGCTTGGCCTTGCGCCTTGAGCATCACTAGCTCGGCCTTACGCCTCCTCAATTCTTGAGCATTATCAGCTCAACCTTACGCCTTGAGCGTCCTCAAGCCTTAAGTGTTATTAGCTCGGACTTGCACCTTGAGCGTCATCAGCTCGACCTTGTGCCTTGAGTGCCTCAAGCCTTGAGCATTATTAGCTCAGCCTCGCACCTTGAGTGTTATCAGCTCGGCCTTATGCCTTAAGCGTCATTAGCTCGGCTTTGCGCCTTGATCGTCCTCAAGCTTTAAGCGTTATTAACTCAACCTCATGTCTTGAGCATCATCAACTCGGCCTTACACCTTGGGTGTCATTAGCTTGGCCATATGCCTTGAACATCCTCAAGCCTTGAGCGTTATTAGCTTGACCTCGTGCCTTGTGCGGCATTAGCTTTGCCTTGTGTCTTAAGCATCCTCAAGACTTAAGCGTTATTAACTCGGCTTCATGCTTTGAGTGTTAGTAGCTTGGCCCTCCACCTTGAGCTTCCTCAAGCCTTGAGTTTTATTAGCTTAGCCTCGCACCTTGAGTATTATTAGCTTAGCCTCGCGCCTTAAGCATTATTAGCTTGGCCTTGAGTATGTTTCACTCAACCAAATATCTTTAGCACAGTCTACTCGGCCCAGAGTATGCTTGACCTTGGTCTTGGCTAGAATATTTTCGCCTTAGTCTCAGGCAAAAGTACTTCCACTTAGTCGTAGTTGGATTATTAAAGGCAATTTTGAGCTTAGCGTGATAAGGCCAAAACAGGACCCGAACTTCAAATATATCACTACATGATTAGAGTTCGGTTAAACTAATGTTCACTAAGTCTAAACGAACAAATTAAAGAGTTTGATGCCAAAGCATGATTAGGCTTAACCATATATAAATATCTTATAAGATCTTTCGCTTTCTCTAGCTCAGAGCTTGGGGGGCTTGTGTACCCCCCGAATTTGGCACCCTATGGTAGGGCTAGGCAACAACTTCGGGGACCAATTGATGTGGCACACTAAATACAAATCGGCTCAACTAAATAAGGAAACAAGATCCCTTATTCACAATTCCGGAAACCAAGGCTGTGATACTAGTATTTATGACAGGTAAATCAAGTAACCTAGCGAGATCTATACGCCCATATATACGATTCAAGTGCACACTCTCTAACCCAAATCTAAATCCTAATCCCTGCATCCCCTAACAAGACCCTGATATCTGACTTGAGCGTTGGAGTGTCTTTATAGTTACCCCCCACTATCGGCATGCCATTAGGATAAGGAGGTCAAAGAAGGAGGATCCAAGCAGAAAAGAGATAGCAAAGGAAAAGGACCAAATTTTGTAGGAGCAGTAATAAACAATTATTGTAATATAATATTATTGATAATTTTAAAAAAAATATTGAAATTCAATTTAGAACTAAAGATATTGAAAATGATATATTGAAAGAGATAAGAAGTTAAAAAATTCCTAAAACGCTCTCATTGAAAAATGACAGCTAAAAAAGCTTTCGTTAAAAAATAGCAACTAAAAACACTCTCTTTCAATATAGTTGTTCTCATTTAATAGATAGGGTGGATAATAGGATTTCGCTAACTAATGCCCTTAGGGTATTGATTAAAGAATCAATATATAAAAGTTTTTATTAAAATTACACTAGAGTTACGGAGAAATATACTGTTGCATTTGTCAATAAAATGTTTCTACTTTTGATTTCTTAATTAACTAATGCCCTATATATAAGCAGAGTGAGGGTAGGTATTTATATCTCTAAATCTGAATTGACTTCACTTTTGAAGAGTAGGAATATTCAAATTTAGTTAAAATGATGTTTATTTTTTTTCATCAAAATTGTGTAGGAGTCAAACATAATATATGGATTCAAATTTTGTTGTCATGTCTAATCTTAAGTAGTAATCACACACACACACACACACACACACACACACATATATATATATATATATTGTTGTTGTTGTTGTTGAACTTTTTTAATAATTTACAATTATGAGTTATTTTAATAATTTTTTTTATTGTTGCAAATACTTTTAAGTCATATTATGTCAAATGAATTCAAAGATGATAGATTATTGAATGAAAATATCCATCTTATATATTAAATGAGAATAGCTATCTTGAACGAGAGCGTTTTTAGCTGTTATTATTCAATGAGTGCGTTTTTAGCTGTCATTCTTCAATGATAGAGTTTTTAGAAATTTTTTGACCTCTTATCTCTTTCAATCTATTATTTTCAATATCTTTAATTCTAAAGTGAATTTTAATATTTTTTTTAAAAATTATCAATAACTAAAAATCAACATTGTATTACAATAATTGTTTATTATTAATTTAAAATATAATCTATATGTTCAAAAATATTTATTTACTACAAATTTTAATTATAATATAATTTATATATTTAGAAGTATTTATTTATTATAAATTTATGTTATATAAAATAAATATTTATTCTGTGCAATGCACAAGTTAAAATAATAGTTAATGTAAAAATATAATATTTTGTAATTTCAAGATAGATAATGTAATAAATAGGTAATTTAATAAAGATATTTATTTGTAATTTATATTTAAAACAAAATTTAATTTTCTTTCTTAAAAATTTATATTTTTTCTTTAATAACATTCACAAAGTGAAATCATTCTTAACGACTTATATTTTTTATGTTTATTTAAGGAAAATAAATAACACTAGTAACTTTCATTTAAAAAATGATATAAAATCCTAATTTTAAGGTAATTAATAAATAAATTTTGTTAACTAATCAAGTATTATATCTTCGTATTTTTTAGAATTTAGCATAATTTACATCGATTTATAAATAAATATTTTTTAAAATTATCTTTTTATATTATATAATTTATTAAATTTATTTATATTAATTCCTTTTTTATTAATTTCTATAAATATTATAATTTAATATCTTTTATACTGTATCATACAATGAATTCACAAAGGTTAATACTTAATTCTACTATAATAATATCTAAAAGTGTTCTCTCTTACCGATTAAAAAAAAACAAAAAACAAAAAATGCTCTAAACTAAGCACTTTTTGCATGCCGCATTCACCTATTCACTTGAGACTTGAGAGTTGGAATGTCATTGTACGTACCATGTCTGGCCAACCTACGAAGCTTTCCGGTGTGATTCTGGCCGTCGCATGTCACCCAAAACTGAGTGAAGAACACCAACCACCTAACTCATTCTTAATAGTTATCTATCAACAATAAGAACAATAAAATAGAAATTGTTTATTCACATGATATATAGGAATGTGATGCATGTCGGCAGTACATTCGGCGGCACTAGACTACTGAAAATTTGTTAGTTTTTATAATGATTAGATTAGATAAATGGTCATTTTGGCAACACATCACTACTACAAAAAATAGATTTTAAAACAAGAATTTAAATTGATTTTTTCAAGTTCGTTTTAAAAAAAAAATGCAGTGGTATTTTTGTAAATAAGTGAAAACTTTTTAAATCAATTGTATAAGAACTGATTTAAAAGAGTCTTTTTAAATCGGTTTTCATGCAACCAATTTATAAAGTAAAACTTTTGAAATCAGTTACAACTAGAACTAATTTGAAAAGATCATTTTTTAAATCAGTTCTAGTTGTAATCAATTTAAAAAGTGATCTTTTTAAATCGATTCTCATGCAATCAATTTAACAAGTCTTTTAAAATTTTAATTTCTTCTTTTTTAAAATCTCAAATCACACAAAGTTTAAAGGCATTGTTCGACCTCCGTCAAAGCAAAGTAAAGCCTTTTCCTCCGATGGCAATGTCACCATCGATCACTCCATCGTCGCCAACAGAGATCTACAACTTCACCGATTCGAATCTCGCTTAGTCTCAGTCTCCCTTCGAACTAGCCACCACAGAGGACAAAAATGAAAACAAAAATGGCTACGACAACGACGACAACGGTGTTTTTGTCTTCAACGGTCCGGTGCTCTCGCTGCCGACTGAGATGGAGTCAGAGGAAGGTTACACTCTTTAGGAATGGCACTGGTGAGTGGTTGTTGCGATTTCTCTTTTGTTTTGTGAATTTGTTGGATCTCGTTTGGATTTGGTTAGATTTGTGGTGATTTTTGCTTTTAGTTCAGAAGTTTACTTACGAAGTTTGGTAGTTAGGATTATGAATCGAGAGTAGGAAAGCTTGATCTTGTTTATAGAAAATGAAATCGGGAGTGGGAAAGCTAGTTAAGCTGTGGTGCTGGGATGTTTGATTGCAGATTGTGGTACCCTTCTTTTAACTCGGTTATTCCATAACCGAGTTAGAAGTACTTTTTTAAATCAATTCAACATCCGATTTAAAAAGTTCCCATTTTTTATATCGGCGGTATCTAAATCGATTCACCAATTGATTTAAAAATTCGTTTTTAACCGATTTAAAAAGTATTCTCTGCATTAGTGCATGTAACAACTAACTAATCAATCTTACTAGTACTAGCGTAATTACATTCACGTTTTACAATCTGCAAATTTTTTATATTATTATAATTTTTTTGATATATTTATCAAATATTTTTTTTTATTATAAATATATGTTAGTATATGTGTGTGTGTGTGTGTGTTTTAAAAATATATAAAATAATTATGAATATTAATATATGTTTAAATAATTTTGTATTCACATGTCTTATATTATTTTAATTTATAGAAAAATAATTAGGTCATTTAAGTATGTTAGGTAGGATTCAATTTCTAATCATATTCATGAATATATGCATTTTTAATATATATGTCATCTTAATTGGATAAATTATTGATTGCACATATATGTATGTCTTAATTGATTGGATAAAATATTTAGACACTAATTGACTCGTTGATTGAATATATTTGCATGTCTTAATTGGATAAATTATTTACAATTACAAATAATTTTTTTTTAAATGAATTGATTGAATTCAATGTTCAATTCATGAAAAATGGTAATTATTGAAATCATGACAATACTTGAATCTTCAAAAAAATTAATCAATTGAATATGTAAACTATGGTTATAATTACTTTAATTATACATTTTTATGAATTAAAAATAGAAAATATTTATATTTCAATAGAAAAATAATTTCAAAATACTACCATGTGAATCGTGATGAAGATCTTCTTATATATATATACAGGGAACATATATAGTGAGAGAATCTTTTTTATGTGAGAGTGAGAGGAATAAAACTGAATCATTAGATCTTACCATGAATGGTCAAGATTAAAACACACAGGTCAAGTGAAATTTTTAAAAAGTCACATGACTTTTTTAAGTGGTCACATGACATTAAATCTTAACCATCCATGTATGGTTATATGGCCCAAATTTACTCCTTGCACTCTCATATAAAATGGCCCTTCCACTAGATATGCCCTATATATATATATATATATAACTTTTTCTCAATAAACATTAACCTCTAAATTCAATTAGTATTAAATGACTAAATGTGTCAATTTAAATCTTCACTATCTTTCAAAGAAAAATAGAAAACAAATGACCTTTCTAAGTGATGAAGAGATAAAAGCTAGATTATAAGAAATTTAAATATTCAATATGCGAGTTTTATAGGTATTTATAAATTAGGCGATATTTTTTGTATGGTTTTTAAGTTTAATTTAATTTTGAATTTATTATGAGTTATATGATTCATAATAGTAATATTAATAAGATTTAATTAATCATTTCGTCCTTATACTTTGTTTCACCTTTGCATTTTAGTCCATATACCTAGATCAAACTATATGTTTTAGCACCTACACAAATCATCTTTTATGTTTTAGTCTTTGTTGTTAGTTTTTGAAAATGTAAAAGTACAACAAAATAGAAGTATAATATTAAAACATAAAAATAGTGCTCGTATAGGAAATAAAGTGTATAGTTTCTAGGTATAAGGACTAAACATAAAATGTGGACAACTGTAGAGACAAATGATTAATTAAACCCATTAATAATGATGTATAAAGGTTGACCAGCCTAATATATTTTTGATTAAAAACAAGGAGAAAGATTTAGTAATTTTTTTTTGGTAGAACTAGGTGGTATCTAGACCTGTGGGCTTGACTAATTCCCTTCGCTAGGGTTGTTCATAGTTCAGTTTAGGAGAGAAAACTAAACTGAACTGAACTTAAAAATAGTTCTAAAGAATTGACTGAAGCGTTTAATTTTAACACCGAACTGAACTGAACTATTTACAAGTTTAGTGAACTGTTTCTGTGTTAAAAAATTGAACTGAACTATTATTAATTTTAAAACTATTTTTTTTTTAGTTTAGTGAACTTGTTTTGCAACAAGTGAACTGAACTGTTAAATGCACACAACTAAACTGTTACTAAATTGTTAAGTGAACTTTTCAGCATACAACTAACTCTTTCAGGAAAGTTATATTGCTAAGTTACTACAACTAATTCTACTGGCTACTGTTGTCTATCTTTATTATTACGAATCTTTTTCCACTATAAAGAAAAAGAGTAGTTTAATTACTAAAATACTTCCCTTCTTCCTTAAACAATGCCACAATGTTTTAATCATTTTCTCATTCAATCTGCAGCCAACCCAATTCAATGTACTCAATTCAACAACACTAATTGCAACATATACACCAATTGGGGAATACCAAAGTGGTATCTAAAAGGCCAAAAGGCCGTAATGATAATTAAGAAATGAGAATCTTACTTAAACAAGCTAGACATCATTTGATCCCACACCATTATAGCAGTAACAACCATCACATAATATTTACCTTTAAATTAATAACAACTGTAGGGTCTATTGATTTTTTATCAAGATTTCCCGTATTCCATGTCATTGCCTTTAGTCGAGGCATAATACTCTGGATATAATATAGTTTAAATATTTAATCTCAGATTGAAATACCTAATCAAACTCACAAACGAAATATTTAGTAAAATAGCTGACCTAATCTTTGAGCACATCTTCTTGCCATTCTCATTGAAACTTTTGCAACAAAAATGTCAATAGTTTTTGCAATTCAGGCAGAACTTTAGTGGGAAATAGCTTTAGAATATCCTCCTTGCTAGTATTCTCATAAATATACCCCTGATTAACATTCGAAGACAAATCAAAAGCTACAAATAGGATAAAAATGATAATCTGTACCGAAATAACACAAAGTGAACTAGGTTTTCCACAAATCCAATTTAATAGATTATGTATCCGTAAACATTTTTTGTAATGTCAATGAAAAAGAGACAGTACTGGGTCGAGATCAAATTCCGTAATATCTCTAGAGGGCTTGAGAATGTATTCAATAGTCACATTTGGGACAAAAAAAACAAACTCTAGATTTCTAAAAAAATAAGATGAAACCATAGATATTATCTTGAAGGGTTAAATATGTTTTTAGTCCTCCAAAAATTGACCTATTTTGGTTTTAGTCTTAAAAAAAAAATCTTAAATAAAGTCCCTCAAATATTAAAAATACCCTAATTAGATTCCTGTGCTAAAATCTGCTAAACTTTTCTATTAAATGATGACTATATTAACTTCTAAGTAAAGTATTTTATTTCCTAAAGTACCCAGTGATAATTTTAATAAAAAATTGAGTAATTACTTTTGCTTTAAGGTTAAAAAAATCTGTGATTTAGGGTTAATCATATAATAATTTTATTTAAAAATTATGTTACTAATCTAACCTAGACATAACAGTTGACATGGACGATCACATCAGCAAATTAATGGTAATTGTGATGCTGATGTGACCATCATTTAACAAAAAAGTTAAACAAAGTCTACTACATGGATCTAATTAAGGTATTTTTAATATTTGTGGGACTTTATTCAACAAATTTTTTTCTAGGGATCTAAAATCAAAATGGGTCAATTTTTGGAGGACCAAAAACACATTTAACCCTATCTTGAAAAAAGAACCTATAACAGTAAACAGACAAAAGATACACTTGCAAACCCATAAAAAGCTTCTGGAAACTACATTTCAAAAGCTTAATCAAAACCTCAACCAGAAATGAATATGTGAAAGTCTTTGGTGTAAATAAATCAACAATTAATGGCATAAGTCAAATAAGTGATCAATTAACTACCCTCAGTCAAATAAGCAACAACATTTACACTCCACATAAATCATTTCCTCTATTTCCCAAAATCAATGGGGTGTCAAATGCCAATTCATTTCCACTATTTAAAAATCAATGAAAAATGTGTATCCAAGGAATAAAAAGTTGAAAAATTGAAACTTCACCATATGGATTGCCAACCCTATTACAAACTTCACCAAATGTGGTCTGTTACAAACCACCTAATTAGCTACTATCTTTGTCAAACCCATATAAACCTAAATGACAAAACAAAGTCCTTTTGGAACATTGATATTATCCTTCACCTAATGTTCCTTCAATAGTCTAGATTAATAGCGGTCAATGAAATCCCTTCATATGGAGACAATATCTCTACGAAAATAAAAATATTTCATTACTTTCTAAAATTTATTGTAAAAGCATAACAAAAATATGTAGAACATTGATATTAACTTGCTCAAAATTCTTAAGCTCTTCAAAGTCCTCATTACTCAACATCGAGAAAGGTGTTCCTTTCAACCAATCCTGTGTACAAACTAGTATTTCCACCATTGTAGGAGTAAGGGAACTTTGATAAGGATCACAAACCCTTCCTCTAATACTAAATGAAGATTTCAATGCTACAATAGAAACAGGTATGGCTAAAACCTCCCGAGCTATACTTTTAAGGATAGGAAATCTGGTTGAGTTTACTTTCCACTAATTTAAAATATCAAATTCAATTGACTTTTTGAAAGGCTCACATCTTCTTTTAGATATTTATCCAATTCAAAGTTTGCATCAAATCTACGTTCGGTTGTTTGTAGATAAAAACTTATACCATGGATATCATTATCATCATCTTCATCCACCTCTACTACTTGTTGGTTAATTTGAGAACCCTCCTCAATACTACTCATAAAGTGATCTTAAACTAGAAGACAACTTTAGATTCAATTCATCTACTTGATCTTCATCAAATAAATAGCCAATGAAGCGATTAACATATTCCATCTTACACCTAGAATCAAGGACTACAGCAATCAATAGAATGTTAATTCCATTATGTGTTCCCCAATATTTGTCATATTTAATTCTCATTCGAGTAGCCATTAACCTTATGAAAACATTACTATTCTCTTAACATTTACAGATCTTCCTTCTAATCGCAAATACTTCCTTCATATGTGTGTGTGTGTGTGTGTGTGTGTGTGTGTGTATTACTAGTGACGTAGTATGAACCAAAAATATGCATTGTGGCATTATAAAACATCTTCAAAAAGGGCAAGAGCGAACGAGCATCATCCTAATCAGATGCTGAAGGTACACCTTTCCCTTTTTGTAGATCCTCAACATACTTATTGCCTTGCATTTCAAGTAAGTCAAATGCTTTTTGAAACTTGATAGCTGCCTCCAACATTAAGTAAGTTGAATTCTACCTAGTTTCAACGTCTAGGCAAACAAGGCCTTTATAGGGAATTTTCTCTTGTTCAGCACAAGCCTTGAATCCAGCCAATCTAGATGGTGAGGATTTGATGTACTTAACTACACCATGAATTCTTAAAATGAATTCATCTACCTCTTTTAGGCCTTCCTTCACAATTAAGCACAACATATGTGCACAACAACGCATATGAATATACTCCTCCTTCAAAAGTATACGGTGCCAAGACATCAACATCTTTTTTAAGTACTGAATCCCAAAGTCATTAGATGAAGCATTGTCCATAGTTAAGATGGAGACTTAATTCAACTCCCATTCAAAGAAGCATACCTCAACATTTTTTTTCCATAATCTCTCTTGAATGTCCTGTGATTTGATGAAAGTTTAAAATTTTCTTCTACAACTTCCAATTATTATCAACAAAGTGTGCAGTCAAACTCATGTAAGTCAAGTTCTGAATTGATGTCCATGTGTTTGTGGTAAGATAGATTCTCCCACAATGCGTGGAAAGAAATTTCTTCAATTTTTCTCCTTCTTCAATGAAGAGTTTAAAAATATTACGCGTTAATGTAGTGTGGGATAGGACACTAAATCATGGTTGTAAGACACTTAAAAACTTGATAAATGCTTCATTCTCCAAGAATCAAAATTGTAGCTTGACAATCACAAACATCTTCACAAGTTCCTTTTGGCATATATATTGGTCAAATTTAGAGCGAACACCACCACCTACTTGCCCTTCTACAATTTGTGAAGAGGAAGCATTTGATCTTTGCCTTTTGTATCCTTTATTTGGATTTTCCTCTCATGTCATTAAATGTGTCTTCATAGCACTTATTCTAGCCTTAAACGTAATTAGGGTGGCACAATAATTGCATGTCGCCTTTAACTCTTCATTAGGCTTTTCAGTAAAATGATTTCATACTTCTAATCGAGATTTACACCTTATTGATGCATTTAACTAAGGTGGTAATGGAGCAATAGTGGTAGAGGCAATTGGTGTATTAGCAATTGAATGTTCTACTGTCTTTGACAAAGAAGAGTCTATCTGCATTATTTTCAAGAGATGTGCTAATTAATAACACAATCCTCTTAGTATTTCTCTTATTATCAATTGGGATTCAACTACTTTATCTAACATACAAAGTGAGTAAGTGTGGCAGGCCAAAAAATACACCAAGAGTTGCTAAAAATACCTGGTGAAATGCACCAAGATCACTGGCACTATAATGCACAAACATCAACAAGGAAGAAGTAGACCCCTAACTACCAATGTTCAAGTAATGTAAAGCTTGAGGTTAAAGAATTTATACTTGCAAACAGTACAGCAAAATGTCAAATGCAACTACAAATTTTGCTCATAGACAACATATTAGAGCACCCAAGGCATGAAGATACAATGGCATATTTAGTATTCAAAACATAGAGAACTAATGGTGAGTCTAATGTGATTAGAACAACAATCACAACAATAATGGGTCTGATTCCATAAGCACACAACAACAAGGAAGTCAGTTCTAATATTAATTGACCACGCTATTGAAGAAGAAGAAGAACAACAATAACAACAATGGGTCTGATTCCACAATCACAAACATTATTGATCATAGCAACAACATCTGAATCAAATCATAAGGCCTAAAGGAAAAAAAAAGCAAAAAAATAAATAAAAAATATATGAACTAGAAAAAATGAACTAAGAAGTAGGGACTAAGGAGAACCTTTAAGCAGTGAGAAATTGAACAACAAAAAAGGCAAATGAACAAGAAATCTGACAACAAACAATAACTAGAAAATGAATAGGGAAGATAATGTGGAAATACCTTGCTGATGTTGACTGGTAACCATGGTGCGGGCTAAAATTGACTTCGCCACTGGTGTTCTTTTGATGACGAGATAGAGAAACGAGAGCACACTTAGTTGCAAAGAAACTTTTGATCTTCAATTTAGGGTTTTGATTTGGGATTTAAGGTTTTGATTTGGGATGCATTGTGAATTGTGAATTGGGATTTAAGGATTTATAATGAAGGAAGAGTAATTCGTGATTTGGTAAAATTGGTTCTCGAGTTCGACGATGTGTTACTGACTATGGGTAACTAGGTAAGTTGTGTTTTATTTCTTTTTTTTTTAATTGAACTATTCATTAAAATTAGTTTATAAAACTAAACAGTTAAAAACAATTTAGTTTGGGCTTTATGCAAACACTTTAGTTTTTATTAGTTTAGTTTGGTTCAGTTTCATAGTTCAATTCAATTTTTTTTCTCGAACAGCCCTACCCTTCGTACTGCCACGAGGTAAAGTGCTTTCAAATATTGTAATTCCATATTGAAAAGAGAATCAATCCCACAACCTTGATTATGGAATAGGAGTGTCGAACCACTCACACCAAACAACATTTGGTAATTTAGAAAATTTATAGATAATCAATACCAATAATTTCATATTAAAAACAAGGAGAAAGATTTAGCAATTTCGCCACACCAAAAAAACAAGAGTTAGCATTTTCTTAGAATATTATTGGCTTCTCTTCTTGATATAAAGCTGATTCAATATTGTTTATTGAGATATAATATTTTCGTCAAGATCCCTAAAATTGTAAGTTTGTAACAAAAGACATAAACGAAATGGAGAATATACATAGTTCATTTGATCAGATTGTTGCAAGTGAAATTAAAGAAAAAATTGACATTCATACAATAATTTATAATAATCAAGACGGAATAGAATTCGGCAGAGAACTTTTTCTTTCTTTCTTTCTCTTTTCAATAATTATTATAACTCCAAAGAGTAGAAGATGCAGAGAATATGTAAAAATAAAAAGGATGGTATCAAGGAATATTCCATTCCACAAAACACAATTACGAAACCTAGATTTTCACAATAAAATAATAGATAAAACTTAGATATAATATTTAACATATTGTTGGTACTGTTTTTGAATTAAAATTAAAAATTCACCTTAATAATATGTAAAATAAGAACAAATATTAAAAAATTTCTCAAATTATCAAAATAAATCTTCAAATCTAATAAGCAAGTAACACTAACTGTACCTAAGTTACTTGTCATAAAATAATCACCATAGAAAACGCACATATTACCTTATTACAGTTACTTTTTCAATTTCACGCCAACAATAAAGCGTCTTCTTGTTTCTCGTAAAAAAATCAACTATAAAGTTCGAAGTCAATTATATACATACACTCCTCTCCCCTTTCCACCTGTACTCTCTCCGTTCTTAAACTCCCTCACCGATTTCTCACTCGAGAATTTTCCCGGAAAATTTCAACCCTTTCCATTTCCCAGCCAAGTACCGAAGAAAAAAAAAAAACACACACACACACACACGCGCACAAACAGTCGCTCTCTGAAATTTTTCCCCTAATTCTTGCCGATTCGAAAGAAAAAAAAGTTCATGGCATCCCTGGGATCTTCGTTCTGGTGCTACCGATGCAACCGCGTCGTTAGGGTTCCAATCCCAGCGGAACAGGACGCTTTGCCCCTCTGCCCCGACTGCCACTCCGGTTTCCTCGAAGAACTCCACGCCCCTCCCCACGCGCGTCGCCCCACGCGCGGGTCCCCCTTCAACCCGGTGATCGTCCTCCGCGGAAACGCGAACGACGTCGTCTCCCCGAGGCGCGGAACTTCGAGCTCTACTACAACGACGCCGTTTCGGGGTCCCACCCGCGCGGTCTCCGCCCCTTGCCCCCGGGCGCGACCGAGTTCCTAATGGGCTCCGGGTTCGACCACTTGCTAGACCGGCTCGACGGAGCCGCCGCGGTCCGGGCTCCGCCGCCCGCGGCGGCCGCGTCGAAGGCGGCGATCGAGTCGATGCCGGCGGTGAAGATCCTCGCGTCGCACGCGGAGTCCCGCTGCGCGGTGTGCATGGAGCACTTCGAACCGGACTGCGACGCACGTGCGATGCCGTGCGGGCACGTGTACCACTCCGAGTGCATCGTGCCGTGGCTCTCCGTGCGGAACTCGTGCCCCGTGTGCCGGCGCGAGGTGCCCGCCGACGACGATAACGGCGCGGTGGGGTTGACCGTGTGGAGACTCCCCGGGGGGGGATTCGCTGTGGGCAGGTTCATCGGAGGCAGGGAGCTCCCGCTCGTGTACACGGAGATGGACGGCGGGTTTAACGGCGCTAACGGCGTTCCCAGGAGGGTCACGTGGGACTCCTCCGTCGGGAGGAATAGGGAGGGCAGGGGGTTCGGTCGTGCCTTGAGGAATATCGTCTCGTATTTTAGGAGCTCGTTTTCTCGCGGGACGAGAAATTTGGGTTTGAGTGGAAGGTCTCGCTCTACCTCGACGATTTTTTATAGGTTCGGGAGCTCCTAGGGGTGGATGGTGTTTGGGGATTTTTGTAATGGTTTTAGTTTTTAAGTATTCGTTTGAACTTAGGGGAACTGCGATTTTGGTAATGTTTTTAGTTTGAGTAGTATTCGTTTGGATTCTGATACTGTAAATAACTATTGACTGATAAACGGTTTCTGGAATTGCTGAATAGCATTGGGTTTTGTGGGTTTGTTTGTGGTTGTGATCGAGGTTTTAAAAAATGGTCTGCGACTGTGATTTGGGCTGCGATGTTGAGGTTTTTGGAGTGTCTGGGACCGCAACATGACTGCAGTTGTAGTTGTATTGGCCGTATTTATCTGCAATTTTTTATGATATCAAAGAATGCGATGAAACCGTGACAGCGACTGCAATTCTGGAATTGCTGAACGGAGCCCTTGAATTAGCATAGGGTTGCTTGTGTTTGTTATCAAGGTTTTAAAGCGGCAGTTATGGCCGCAATGTCAAAGTTTTTGGAGTGTCTGTAACTGTAATTATGGCCGCGCTGCAATTTTTGCATATCGAGAAACGCAATGCAATTCTGGAATTGCTGAATAGCGGTTTTGAATTGGCGTAGGGTTTTGGGGTTTGTTTGTGATTGTGGTGAGGTTTAGTAGGGTTTGGAGGGGGAAGAGGATCTTGTGTAATTGTTGCTGTATCTCTCTGCGTCTTTCGGTTTTGAATAATTTCATTGGTTTTTTTGGTTAGAGTAATTAATGCTTGCGAGTTATGGTGTTTTATTTGTTTTGAAATGTGGTTCTCTTGGGTTACGGAAAATTATGACTTCTTTTGTTTGATGTAACATGGTCTGTTTCTTTGTCTACACAGCTTTGGTTTCTTATGGGTTCATGTTAGGTGGGGTTTAATATTTGTGGGTCTACTTTGGTGGCATTTGTCGCTTTCAAACTTCATTTTCCATGTGATTGGTTTAGGTAGATGAACATTTCACACCTTGAGGATCGGGCAAATGAAATTGCTTATCGATAAGTGATACCAAATAGCAGTAAAGGATGTGCTAAGGAACATAGATCACCGTTTGAAATGAGAACTCCACCTCCTTTCGTGTTGTCTGATACTTATTTAGGAAGATTATGGTCCTTCTGAGTAAATTGTTAATCTGAGCATTGATTCTCACCTATGCCTTTAATGGTCAAATCTACATTTAAGAAGCAATGTTGCATTCTCTGGTTTAGGGTTTTGTTTTCTTATTTGATCACTTTCATTTGCAAGTTTATCTTGACTGAGTAAAAAGGAATTGAATAATTTTCAAGTGTACTTTTCATAGGTTTTTCTCTTGTAGCCTGTTGCCATTGATAATTTGAACTTACTGTGATATGCCCCTTTACTTTATTAGAAGATCCAATGGAAGTAAGAATTGACAACTGAATGCAATGATGCCAGCAACATCTTATTACTAATGTTGACTTCTTTTGTTAATGAAATTTTCTTATTACTAATGTTTGACTGCAAAATCTTTTCACACTTGAGTCAATAAACATGATATTGTGTATGTTATTTGCATAATGATATTTGATGCAACATGCTTTCAAGATAGAAATTTGAGATGCTAACAAAAAATTAAAAGGAATTCTCTTATGATATCTGAAACTCACACCATTAACTTGCACGCCTCCTTTTACTTATGTTTTTTCTATTTGCTTTTTATTTTTTCTTTAACAAATGCCAGCATGCCTCTATTGGTATCTTTGTTTTGTGATCACGAGGAAGTTTCATTCTGCTGCCCGTGGCTTTCTGTTGTTATTTTGCAAGTTCTTTTCAACTTTAAGCATATGATTGATTCAATTTTGTTGAGTTAATGCATGATTCAAGAAAAACATTTTCTTGTTTATGACCTTATAATGCAATTTTGTTTTTGCTAAATTGACTGGAGTCTGTTGATTCGCTCGATTGCTTGATGACATGTGAAATTTGGGGCTTTTTATTTATGGTTGATTCTAGGGTATGGCTTCTGGTTTACAATTTTATGCTGCGCCTACGTTATAAATAATCATCATTGATGTTATGAATGATTGATGTGGTCATTTGCTGCAGTAGATGTTATGTCATCATAATGTTATATGAATAACTTTTGTTTAGGTTAATATAATATCTGGAGTTTCCAAACGATATGAGTACCACATATCCTGCATTGGTAATTTGGCAGTGTGAATAACCCTTGGTGTAATTTATGTGCTTGTTTGTTTGATTGTCATGGTTTTTCATTGTATTTTTTAATCACTTGATAGACTGCTCAGAGCTGCGTATGGTAGTACACATGCGTTGCTGGAAATAAAAATAGTTTACTGAAAATACATTGATTTGAAAGTTGCTTGACCATTACATCACATTTGGAAGCTCACTTTCTTTTTGGCTATGTTTGATAGAGAAAAAAAAAAAAAAAAGAAATATGTAAAAAATAGAGTAAAATTAAAATTATTTAGTTAAAAAAAATAAGTAAAAAGTAAAGTAAAAATTAAGATTATTTTTATTATTATTATTTGTTTTTATTATTAATATTATTTTTATTTTTTTATTTTTATATTAATAATAATAATAATTATTATTATTATACACAGCTGCAAAGCAAATAGTAATGTTATATAAAAAAAAAAAAGCAAAGTAAATTGATTTACTTGATTTACTTGTAGCGAAGCGTAAACAGTACATGTTTTGCACAATAATTTTCACTCTTTTCTTCTCATATTTGGATGGAAATTATTGTGCATGGGTCTTATAATTTTTTTAAAAAAAAAATTCACACTTTAATTTTACCAAACAACTCATTTCTTTTTACTTCTATTCTTTTTCTTCCTTTTTCCTTCTATTTCCACTCTATCAAACATGTCCTTACTCACCTTTTGATATTCAATAATGGATTTGATAGTTAGTTGGAATTGGTTTGTTTTTCATCCACACCGCCCATGCAAATCAAGGCAACATATTTGTTAAAGAGGAATGATACTTGAATATTAGTTTTGAACAATAATATAATTCTTTATTAAATCACAGAATGAAGATTAAAAAAAAAAAAAAAAAGCAGGAAACCTCAGTCTAGATGTTAATTTATTTCCAGCTTGCAGTCTCTGCAAAGTGCACTCTTTTCATCGTAGTCCGTATTACTGATTGATTTTTTTTTTCTGTACAGTACATTTCGTTAGCACGATTTGTAGACAATTTTGATGGTTGATAACAATGACAAGACGTGGATTTATGTTTGTGTTGAGAAAAGGACACCTGTCAAATTACGAGTTTTGATATTTACACAACAAATTTGTACCATAACCGATTGGATCGCTTCCCTACATTCTAGTTTTTTTAGCTAACATTCAATAGTTCAAACTGCACTCAAAGGTAGGACATTTCCCATTTTTATAGGAACTTTTGTACCAGAAACAATGGTATCTCCAATTATAGCCTCTCTGGAGTGTAAAATATATTTTTTCTCACCATCCCCATAGTATATGAGACAAATGTATACATTTCGATTAGGGTCGTATTCTATGGTTACGATTCTACCATATATGTCTACATTCTAGTTTAGTAGCTTGCTCTTTTGCTTCTCTCTTATAATCAAAAATAAAATAAAATAAAAATAACTTATAAATATATTATAAATTATTTTTATAAATTCTCTTAAATATTTATATTATAAGATAAATTCAAATAAACTATAAATAAACTCTTTCACGTGCATTCTTATTATGCACTTTGCTTCTCCTAATGTTAAGTTCCGTCACTTACACTAGTGTTCTTTTTTAGTGTTGTTGACCTTGCTCGCAGTAGTCTCTCTCCCTCTTTTCTTAATCTAGGTCCTATTGTTTGAGGGGAAAATGCTGAAATCACATTTGGACTCAATGCAAAAAATTAATAGTGTCACAATTTTTATTAAAAAAAAATACGAGTTCTATATACTGTTCAGCACCTTTCAACACATTTTTTTAATACTGAGAGAAATTTCATTCAGGCATTGTCAATAGCGTTGACTCAGGTTATGTAGTGGGTTCAACATAAGATTTTACTTGATAATAATAAAAATATTAAAAAGACAATATTAGACCGCGTTGTTATCACTCCTTTTCTTTTATCATGCGTTTGAGTTTTTAGGTGGGATTATTTGTATTTATTTATTGCCTATCTATACTCTTTACTAATTTTTTAATATTTTTTAATTATTTTTGTGTCCAAATTAAAATTTATTTTAATTTATGCTTATTGTATCGTTATTTATCCATATTTCTTAATAATTTCAGTTTCTTTTTCTAACGTTGTTGGTATTTTGAGATAAGAAATGGTAATATTTATTTCAATATTGCCTATGCCAGGACGAGAGTCGCAATCTAAAGGAGTGAAAAAAAAATATTTTTCTTAAGAAAATAGAGTTGCTACTTATATTTTTAAGATTAGGAATAATTTAAAAAAAAAAAACGTAAGGAATATAATGGTTTCAAAAAGTAATTGAGGTTTGGAAATCGGTTGCTTGTTGAGTAAGGTGCAGATTAATCTCCAGTGTAGTCTTCCATCGCATTCGTCTTAAAATGGTTATCCTATTTTAATTGTGTGGTTTAAAAATTGTTTTAAGAAACTTGATTTTTTCCATTTTGACAAAAACTGTAACTTTTATTATTTATTTGTTTGTTTGTTTATTTTGATTTTTAAGACATTTAAAAATACAAAAAATGGAAAAGCTAATCGAAACAAAAGTTTGGTTTTCGGATTAAATCATTCTATATCTAAAATTTGAAATTTCTAAAACAATTTTATTTTAAATAACAAAAAGTTTTTTTTTCAATTTTTTTACGAAAAAGCAAATAAAGTGCGGAAAATGAAAATAGAAAATTTACCTGACATTCAAATCCACGCAATTAAATAATAAATTTAATTAAAATGAGCAACACTGCAAACAAAAAATTATACTGTAATTCAATTATATATTATCATATATGATAAGTTTGTTAACTTGTGTAATAACTTTTTTAAAAATTATGCTTAAACATTATTTTTTTTTAGTTTAATTGCTATGTACTATCAGTGTAAGAACTTTTACACTGTCAACTAATCGAAAATAAGCTTTTATGTAACTTTTAGGAAGGTTATTATTAAAGTCAACAAACTTATCATAGATGGTGAGTTGTAATTAAACGATAGTATAAAACTATTTTACACTACTATCAGTGCATAACTTATTTTCTCTTTCTTATTAACTGATAGTATTAAAAGTTTTTACACGTAAAAATTACACTCTTAAACAATTTGGTGAATTTATATTGATTTTGCAAGGTGCTGCAAAAATGCAAAATAAAGATAGTCCAAAAGCAAAAAAGTATAAAATCAATGTCAATATAAACATAAATAAAGCTTGTTTGCGACTCCAACGAAGAAAACAGCACAAATTTCAACTAAAACCAATAATTACAAGAAAAAAAAAATCTAAACCCAAATCAAATCTTAAACGAAAAAAAAAAAAAAAAAACTGTAAGTCAATGGCCTGCAAGTTTAAACTGTAAGTCAACCCACTATATAACATGCAGAAAACGATTTTCAAGTAAATCAAAACATATTGACCAAAAATAAAGTAAATCAAAACATGACAAAAAAATTAGCCACTTAAACCGCATAATGACATACTAAAATCTTTTCGAGCATTTTAAAAATAAATCAAGAGTTTAAATTATATGTCGTAAAAATATTTTATACCATTAATTAATCAAAAATCATGATAGTTATTGTAAATTCAAGAAACTTATTATATATGTCAATTTGTGATTGGATGATAATGTAAAATCTTTATACACTTTTTTTATGTACAACGACAACAACGAAGTTAAAACCTAAGACCTTGAACAAACTATCCAAACCTTCTACTACTAGGCTTCTAATGAATTTAAAATCTTTATACAATGTCAGTACATAGGCTATTTTCTTATAAATCAGTCGCATTCTTAACTATATTTATTATTAAATGATTGTAATGAGATTAATTTTATTCATAGTTATTGTATTTTCCTTATTATTAGATTTCTTAGTTAATGTAAATAGGACAAATGATTTGCACAAATTATAGGATCAATAAGGATCAATTATTTCTCTTTTGGATTATGCCTCCCTTGTATACAGTGTTTTAAAACCTAACTCAAACCGGTTAGTTCGACCGGTCCAATCGAGAATCGACCAAACAACCGATCCTAGTATGATGTTGGATCGAATATATCATGGACCTGGTACAAACTGGCCAGTTTTGCGAATGAACTGGTGACCCGTTGGGTTTCAATGACCTGGACCAAATGAGGCTTAAATATTCTTTTTGGGACAAAATTACGAAAACAACTTCATTTTTTTTTATTAAACTTAATTTTTTGTTGAAAAATAAAAAACTGAGCTTAAACGCAAGAGGAACGATTATTTACGAGCTTTCTCTGCCTTAACAAAAAATAAGAGAAAGAAACCCTTAACAAAGCACTGCCGCTTCCTCGCAAGTTTGTAACCCAATGTTCCAATCGACCACCATCATGGCTTCCTCGCAGCATAGCCGCTTCACCTAAGCTTCGAATACTTTCTAATTTTGGATTCATTAGTATCAATAGAGGAAGACGATGGTTTTTTTTTTCCTTTTTGTGTGTGTGTGTGTGGGTTTGCCTTCAATGGGTTAAATTTTTGGCTTTATAGTGTATGCCCTCCGTGTGTTTGATAATTTGCTTTCTAATTTTGGCTTAATACGTGTATCAGTGTATGCCCTCTATTTATTAGACAAATAGACTAATGCCTCATATTCTTAATTCCTTACTACTTATGTGTTTGCCTTCCATTCCATGTGTTAAAGCCTTGCTACGTGTTTGTGTATTGAGTGATATCAATTCTTGCCAGTAGTGTTTTATGTTGTTATGTGTTTGTGTATACCTATCTAGGAACGATGTCAATTTTTGCCTTCTACTTCATATGTTAAATTCTTGCCACATGTTAAACTCCATATGTTGTAATTCTCACTGCCTATAATCACGATCTCTCCATCAACTCAAACTCATGATTAATTATGAATCCACAAACATAAATGGGCACGAATAAATTAAGTCTGAGATGTGTGATCTCACACTGTCCTTAAAGACTTATCCGCGTGATGCACAAGTTTCCCAGGATATAACAAGCTCATCCCAACCAAGGTTGAGGCAACAAAACTAGCAAGCCTTTTAAGAACAACCCAGATAATCATAGAAGAGAGAAGAAAGAGAGGATGTGGGAAGAAGACTCTCTAAAACCTTCTAAAATATAGATATTTATAAAGAAAAGATAAAGTTTCTAAAACTACCTAAGACCAAGTCAAAAGGTAAGATATAGATTAAAAAATATCTATTTTGATAAGTCACTAAATTAATTTAAAATAATTTTTTAAAATTAAATTAAATAGCAATTTTAACCTTTTGAAATACTCACTCAAAATATATAACAATCCCCCACATATTTCAAAAGGTTAAAGAAATTGTTTTAAGAAAATATAAGAAATTTCTGGGTTCTCATATAGGATGTAACACATCGAATCTGGTGTAGCAAGCTATTGAACCAGACCTAAATTGATAAGACTTAATACACAGAGTAGTTGGTGTAGCAAGCTATTGAACCAAAAACACTTGATGTGTGTTAGCGGTCTACCAACCACATTACACCCCCACAATTCTTACTGTTATCGTTGTTTTGCCTTACTAGGCCATGCGCGCGCCTAGTATTCATGAGTGCTCTAGAGATCTCGCCAAGATCCTATACAAGTGGCCCCACTTGACACTCATATAGGTGATTTCATCAAGTGTATGCTGTAGATCATACACCACCCATAAGGGATATGAAAATCATTTAAAAGCTTTATAAGCTATAAAGCTTTCTCAACCACATAAACTTTACTATAAAACTTAACCTTTCATTAATGCAGTGTCTAGCACTTTCTCACACCATAGGAAGAGACTAAAATTGAAATCAATTAAATTGATTTTAGTGCTAGCAGAGCTAACAAGTGACTTGTTCTTCCCTTTGAACCTTCTTCATGGGATCTCCAATCACAAAGGTTGGGTTACCATTACTTGTTTGTTTTCAAGTGGCTTAAGTCTCATTCCCCTCGATATTTCATAAAATAATATCGTCCCTAGGGGTTTAAGTCAGAGGATTGGTTGAATCCATTATTGACTTCACATAAACAATAAATTTCCATCTTTTAAGCAATTGCTTTATCACATTATTTCTCAATTTTATATTCCCAAAGGAATATTTGCTAAGAGGTTTTTAACCAATTAGCCTCATAATCAACAATTTTCAAAGCAATAAACTTTGACTCAATAATTATTTTTTGTTTGGCTAATCTCCAAGCAACCTCACCACAACTAAGTATAGTGACATAGCCACTAGTGAATTTTGTCTCATTTGGATCAAAAATCCATTTAATCGTCACTGTATTTAATACAACGGAAAATCCACCATATTGAATAACCATAATTTATGGTATCTCTCAAGCATCTCATGTTATGCAAAATTTTATAATATGAAGAACATCACACTCAACATTGTAACCATGTAAAAATACTCGAAATATTTCTAACAATACACATAGTTCCAAGTATCTCATGTCACAAAACATAATTGCTTTCAATAACTAAACTCAAAGAACTCACATCTCAAATAGCCTATGGAGGTATTTCATTTCATATCTCATCTCCAATATAGATATGTTCAACAAATAGACATTTCATCCCAGATGGTTATAAATTAGAGTGATCTCGCACATCATATATTGATAATAATTCTTAAATATCAAGCCATGACAATACCATTCTCCCAAAAACTTTTAACTTAAAGAGTTAGTCTATAAATGCCGCAAACAATGCTCTCGGCATTTTCTTCCTCGCCAAACATTTTGAGGCCAAACAAATTATCTAACCTGTCTAACTCCAAGATTCACAAATGTTAATTATGGCATCAATCGTTGTGGCGGAGATTACACATTTTAATTATCACTTGTGAGGTTGAACCCACCATTGTAACTTTTCCCTTACCTTTTTAAGGTTAAAATTGATTTTCACATATCAACAGAATAATGAAGAAGAAATACAAGCGTGTGATATGTGTGTAACTTACCGTGTGGTGCAGTATGGGAGCATCCTATTGGTGTCATTAACAGTGGCGGATCCAAGACCCGGCCAGTGGGAGCAATCCATAATGCATTGCTTCCGGTAAGTTCACCACCTTGCAGAGAACATCTCCAAACTCAGCGAAACCTTGTGTTCTGCTCACCACACCCTCCGTCCCCACACGAAGCTCCACACTCTCCCTCTCTATCACCCTCTCAACCTCAAACCGCAAACCACTATCCCCACAAAGCAAAGCCACGGCATTTAGCGTAACAAAACTAACGTTGTCGATCTCAAACGTCGCACAGCCAGAAGAATCCAACCCGGGCAACTTATTCACGATCCAACCAACCCTTTCCAAGTCGATGTCGCCACACTTCCCAACGTCCCTGTCGCCGAGAACGGCGTGGAACGGAAGCCCTACGAAGGGGCCCAGTATTCGGTAAAACCGGCGCAGCACTGAGACCCACTTGGTCCTCGTTAGCTCCGAGCCTCACGCGGAGACGTCGCCCAGCACGAGAAGCAAATCGGGCCGCAAGGTCTCGAACGATTTTCGAAAGAATTTGGACATGTAGTAGTCTTGGAAGAAGCTGATTGGCAAAAGTGGGTTCAAAGAGGAGGAGGTCGGCGACCACCATGACGTTAAGGTTGTCTTCGCCTGGGTCGCGTCGCAGGGGATTGGAAATTTTTGGGTTTGGAAAAAAAAATTAGGGATTTGGATTCCCATGGGAAAAATTGTAAGTCCTTAAGATTGTAGTTCTCGTTGCCTATAATCACGATCTCTCTATCAACTCAAACTCATAATTAATTACGAATCTACGAACATAAATGGTCACGAATAAATTAAGCTTGAGATGTGTGATCTCACACTGTCCTTAAAGATTTATCCGCGTGATGCGTAAATCCTTCAGATATAACAGGTTCATCCCAACCAAGGTTGAGGCAACAGAACTAGCAAGCCTTTTAAGAATAACCCAGATAATCATAGAAGAGAGAAGGAAGAGAGGATGTGAGAAGAAGACTCTCTAAAACCTTCTAAAATATGGATATTTATAAAGAAAAGATAAAGTTTCTAAAACTATCTAAGGCCAAGTAAAAAGATAAGATATAGATTAAAAAAATATCTATTTTGATAAGTTACTAAATTAATTTAAATTAAATTTTTAAAATTTAATTAAATAACAATTTTAACCTTTTGAAATACTCACTCAAAATATACAATATATGTAACTATTGTTTTATGCTAAATGATATTCATGTTCTGATTGTCATGTTTGTAAATAGATTCATGCATAGTATATTGGTTTACAAATTACAATTGTATATAATTATATTATATTATATTATAATTATAGAAAGAGCTTTTGGGAAAAGGTTACTATTAGTAACAACGACTCAAACCTATGAGCACTGTCACGTTTTCCAACTAAGAAAATCTCGAAATTCCTGCCACTAGTGAAGGGAAGGAGCCTTTGAGTAAGGGCACTAAGAATGTTAAAATGAAGGACCCATTTGAAGGAGCCTTGAAGGAAGGCTGTTCATCTAAGAACGTGTTTAATGTGGAATAGAAGCTTTCTTATAAAGAGAAACTGCTATCCCATCCAAACATGGGAGGGAAAATGAGTGTATGATAGAAGACACTTTTGATGAAGAGGACCTACCGGAGAATAGTTGGTACAAGCAAAATGTAGAAGAGTCAAGTGATATAAGACCTTATGTTGCTAGACCTGATATTAAAGTCACTGATGAGGAGTGGGAGAGGTAGGTAGTCTAGCCTTTGGAAGAAAACTCTTGTGGTGAAGGTGCTAGGAAGGAGAGTAAACTTCAAGACTCTAGAGTAGAAACTCTTGTGCAGTTGGACAAAGGGTGGGCCTATTAAGATCATTGATATGCCAGATGATTTTTATCTGGTCTAGTTTTCAAGGAGGAAGATTACCATTATGTGCTCTACGAGGGGCCATGGATGGTGGTTGACCATTATTTGATTGTGTAGAGATGGCGTCCTTTCTTCCTGGTGAATGCTGAAACGGTTAAGAAGATAGTAGTTTGGGTGAGGATTCCCCGGTTAACTATAGAGTAGTACAATGATAGATTCATTGGAAGAGTAGGGAACACGTTAGGGTCTATGCTCAAGGTGGATCACCTTACCTCTATACACTCTAGAGGAAAGTTTACAAGGTTCTGTGTTGAGATAGATCTCAATAGACTTTGGTTACTCAGATTATGGTTAAGGGACATCCTTTGTTCTTGGAGGACAAGGGCTTACACTCCATATGTTTCCATTGTGGGAGATACAGTCATAAAAGAGACCAATGTACAAAATACAATCTTCAGGAGAAGGATTTAAACAGTCAAAACCTAGGTACCATTCAAGTCGATCCAAGTGCCAAAGGAAAGGTTACAGTTGAAGACGAGGGTATGCATACATGTGAGGAGCTGCTTACTTTAGGTCATGACATTCAAGAGGTGGAGGAGACAACAATAGTGGCAGTTCTGCACACCCAACACCAAGTTGATAGCCAATAAACATCTTTGACGTACGGTCCTTGGATGATAGTAAAAAGGACAAATCGCAGGAAAGCAAAAGAGGGGCGCAAGGATCTCCCAACATCAAAGGCTATTACACCGATAATGGAGAATGCTTATTGTCTCCACCAAAATTCTGAGGAGGTGCCCAATGGAATGCATCTAAGTGGCAAAGGAGCGGAGGTGCATACGATGCATGTGACTAAAGTAACAACTCAACATGGCCAGAAGTCAGTGCATAGTAAGGAACAACAATAGCCTCATACAACGTGCGTGAAAAACCTAGCTGCGGGGAAAAATCCCCAAAAGCAACCACCTGCCAAAAAGGATGGGCCCCATGGTAATTCTCCATAGGGGAAAAAACAAAATCTTAAAGATTTGGCATGTTCCAAGGGAAATACCACAAATACCTACATCATTAATGTAACACTTCTACTTTTGCCTATTGAACTATTTTTCTAATTGTTCTGTATTTATTTCTAGATAATCGGATGGAAATCTCAAAAATTTGATCCCTAGGATTACGTTTGTATTAGTGAGTAGTACTTAGTTTAGATTTTTAATAAATTTTGGGGAACAGAGATCAAAAATTGGTAAAATGACCGTTTCGTCCCTAAAAAGCCAGATAATAGAATTAATAGACAAAAATATTTAGAAGTGTTTAAAAATTATTTTTAAGTCATCAATATACTTAGAATAATTAATAATAATTTAAATTTTTTTTGAAAATTTATTGAGATAGTTTTTGTGAAATGACAAGAATACCCCTAGTTGACTGCGAAAACCAATCAAAGACTTTTTGACCTCAAAGTATTTTAAAAATTTTATACTAAGTAAATGTATCACCCCTATTTCAATTTTTCAATTATTTTTTAATATTTGACAATTTATTTTTGAAAAATTCATAACAAATCTCAAAATTCTGCTCCCTACAGTTGAATTTAGAATGTCGAGAGCTATATAATTGTGATTTTTAATAATTTTCTAAGTTGTAGCCTAGAAAAATTAGAAAATAACAATTTTGTCCTTATATTTCAACATGAAGAGTTGACATTAGAAAAAGTTTCAATTGACATCAAAATATCAATTTGAGCTTACAATTATGTCATATGCATTAAAATATAATTTGAAATTTTTTCTAAAATTCTAGTGCAAAATGACCAAAAATCCCCCAGATGTTTAATAAGCCAAGTAAGTATTGGTTTGATATTCAGAAATGATAAAAATGATAATTTTTGTTCATTTTTAGGTAAATATTTAATTTTATATTTTCCATTAAAATTTTGGTAATTATTGAATTAAAATGAATTTAATATAAATTTTCTAGCTCAAAAATACAAAATAAATACATAGAAAATCGAAAAAAAAAATAATAAAAAATAAAATTTATTATTAGAAATTTATTTTTGATAAAAAATAATGTATATGTCTGGTTTTACATTAAAATGCATTATTTTGATATTAAAAGTTAAATTATTCAAGTTTAGGCAATTTGATCAATATCTCTTGATTTAACTGCAGATAAAATCGACACTGATAAAGTTGGTACAGTTCATGGGACACATGTCTAGCCTAGTCCTATATGATTCATCACCTATTTTGAATATGTGTCATTAAATCAAATTAAAAATAAATAAATAACCTAAATTATGACATAATGGATTATGCAATTAAATAAGACACCTAAGCCATTTCCTCTTCTATAAATAGCCCATACTTGGACAAATTTTCACCATTCCTTCCTCCTCTTCGCTAGCCAAAATTTCTAGGAGAGCTTTTCTCTCTAAAATTTTTTCTTTCTCTCTCTTATTTTGTTTAAATTTTGCTAGTTTTTCATCAATTAGTAAAATTCTCTTCTTAGGATCTTTGCACCAACAATTTCATCCTCTTAATCAATCATCTTTGAGGTAATGGGGGGAGTGGGGTTGGTTCTAAATTATAGTCCTTTTATATGTTGGTAGGAAGGGTTTTCTCCTAAACCCGTTTAAGCATAAGTTTTATTACTATTATCATTATGTTGTTATAATGTTTGTTGCTAAATCTTAAATTTTTACTATATTGTTACTTTGCTCAAATTTAGATCATTAAATTATATTTACTAAGCTATTACTCTGTTCAAATTTAGATAATTAAATTATACTTGTTACTCTGCTCAATTTTAGATAATTAAATTATACTTACTAAATTTTTATTTTATTCAAATTTAAATAATTAAATTGTACTTACTAAACTGTTATTATGCTAAAATTTTAGATATAAAATTATAATTATTAAGTTGATATTTTGCTAAAATTTTAGTAATTAGATTATAATTACTAAGTTGTTATTCTGTCCAAATTTAAATGATTAAATTATAATTATTAAGTTATTTTTCTGCTAAAATTTTTGGTAATGAAATTGTGATTTATGGATTGTCTAAATTGTTATTATGCAATTTCTATAATATAATGCAGAAATGTTGATTGTACTGGTGCTTAAATTAAATGAGACTAGGAAAACCTTTATTTGAGAAGTTAGAAATAGATAAGTTAATGAGGAATGTAAAGCAAGTGACATGCATTGACACAACACCTTGCTAGGGAAGCTACAATTTGGTACATTACATGATGAAGGCATGGACCATTGTTAATATCTAGAGGGTATGGTATCAAGTGGTGAGCGTCCTAACAGCCAAGGTCACGCTCTTGAGCTGGAATAATCAATTAACCAACTTGATAACCCTAACATCTGTTCAGTATCACTAGGATTGATGTGAGAGTATGTCTTTATAAATGGACGGCTTGACTGTTATTTTGTTCCTCAATGATAATGAGGACTATACCATGTGGTGATGTTGAGAGAGGTACATGTACTCTAGTCACTTCCTAGTTTTGTTGAGAACTATTGCACACTAATGAGGAGTATGGATCCATACCGAATCAAGGGCAATTTAGTACAATTTAGAATAAACTCTAGGTTCCCCTATATTGTTAACAATATTTTATTTGAAATTTTATGGTAGAATTCTTACCATACATGTGAAAGTGATTTTAGAACAAATTACCTCATTCTATTGTTTTTTTTCATGTATGTTTGATCATGATTATTGAAGATGACAGACACGCCTAGTGATGCTGAGGACAAGTCAGAGGACACCATACGGACGAGGATCTATAGACTTAGTTTATAATATTACTCTTTTTGTATAAAGATTAGAGTAGATTAACACTGCTTTGTATAAGATCTTTTTTATGTATATATTGGATTAGATAGTGTTTATTTTTTAATGTATTTTTTTCTTTTTTACATTTAGTTGTTTTTTTTATGACTAATATGTATTACGAACTTATAATATATATACAAACTTTATCTTTTATTTCTTATTACTATTTTTAAATTCTGTTAAATTTTTTAAAAAATTAAATAAAAACTGAAAAAATAAATCTTAATCGCAATTTCATCAACTTAAACTTAATAATTAATTAAGTAATTAAATAAATATGAATTATGTTGAATGTGAATGGGTGTTACAATTGACATGCCTCTAAAAGTTGGCGAAAAGGTCATGTCGGGTCGAGAATAGATCCCAAAGAATCAGTTGAAGACAAGATTAAGGAAAAAGAGGCTCTTGAGCATGGGAGAATTCTTGAAAAAGACTAGTGAGGGTCCATCTCAAATCTTTTTTGCAAAGCATGAAACAGAGTATGGACATTGACTTAGCGCCCTTCGATGAGGGGTTTGAACTACCAAAGGTTGGAAAGAGTGCCCAAGTTGACTTTCCTATGGTAGAGACCCAACATATGATTAAAGAGAGAACCAGACATAGCTCTGGTACAGTTAAAGAAACATTGGACACTGGCTCTTCTAGCCTGGACGCTACACCCTCAAAGGCAACCCTATGTTAACCTTGTTTATGATGAATATTATTTGCTGGAACAGTAATGGGTCTGGTAGAAAAGGTTTGACTAATTTGGTTAGGAGTATGGCTCTAGAGTACGAGGCCAATCTTATTTTTCTTGTTGAGACACATGGGGGATATGTCAAAGTCAAGGTTTTCGCAGAGGATTGGCTTTGACAATTTTACTAGTGTGGATGCCTAGAGGCAGGCGGGTGGAATCTAGTGTTTTTGGAAGTCCCATATGTGGGAAGTGAATGTTATATCTAATTCTGATCAATTTCTTCATCTTCAACTTGGATTTAAAAAAGGTGTTGCTTGGTTTATTACTATTGTCTATGGTAAACCGCAAGCTAGGCTTCGATGAGCTCTTTGGGAGGATCTCCAGGATATTAGTCTGAATATAAATGCTCCTTGGGCTGTGCTTGGTGATTTCAACTCCCTTTTACACCATCATGAAAAGAAAGGGGGTGATGGTGATGCTTTCCCCAAAGATTCCAACTTGTTTCGTTCCACTCTTAATGAGTGTAATCTTTTAGATGCGAGCTACAATGGTTTCCCCTTTACGTGGCAGAGGGGAAACCTTTTTGCAAGATTGGACCGAGTCCTTATCAATTAGGATTGGAGACTTTTGTTTCAACATGCTACAATCTCACATTTGGCGCCTTTCTCCTTAGATCATATGCCGCTCCTTGTAAAATTTTCCTCTCATCTTAGCAGGAATCGTACAAGGAGACCGTTCTGATTTGTTGCGGCGTGGTTGACACATGAAAATTTTACCATTTTCATGGAACAAAACTGGAGCCGACAAGGAGAGTGGTCTCCATCTCTAGAGGGGTTTAGAGATAAGTTAAAGGCTTGGAATAAAAATATCTTTGGCCACATTTTCCAAGAAAAGAAGACTCTGCTCAGGAGGTTGGAGGGAATTAATTGTGCGTTAGAAACTAATTTTAATCCCTTCCTTATAAACCTGCAGAAGCAATTTTTGGGCTGAGTTGTAAAAGGTCTTTTTCCGAGAAGAACTCTTATGGTACCAAAAGTCTAGGTGCAAGTGGTTGAAGTTCAGGGATAAAAAGTAAAAACTCAAAATTCTTCCATTGTACTATAAATATTCGTAGGCAAAAGAATTTCTTTGAGTGTTTGCAATTGGAGGATGGGTCTTGGATAAGGGATCAAAAAGCAATGGAGGAAAATGTTACTAGCTTCTTCAAGGATCTCTTCCGAGAAGATAAATTGCCTACTGTGTTCCTTTTGAGGGACTGCTTCCTCAAGCTTTCTACAGATGCCATCCATAACTTGGGAAGAGATATCACAAACCTAGAGATAAAGAATGCCCTCTTCTCTATGGGCAGCTTCAAGGCCCCTGGTGAAGATGGCTTCCAACCCCTCTTTTACAAGAGCCAATGGAGAATAGTGGGACCTTCGGTTTGCAAGTTGATAAAGCATTTGTTTAAAAATCCTCACAAGGTGGAGGAGGTGAATGGTACGCTTATTACTCTCATCCCAAAGTTTGATAATGACAGTCAACTCAAGCATTTTAGACCTATTAGCTTATGCAATGTTACCTACAAAATATTGACGAAAGTGTTGGCCTAAAGGTTGAAAGGAATCATGGGCTTACTAGTGAATCCGGTCCAATGTAGTTTTGTTCTGAATCGCCGAAGTCATGACAATGTCATTATTGCGCAAGAAATCTTCCATTCCATGAAGTATAAGAAGGGGAAGAGAAGGTGGATGGCCATCAAGTTAGATTTGGAAAAGGCCTATGATAAATTAAATTGGGAGTTTATTAGAGACACCTTACAAGTTATTGGGCTACCTAGCAATTTTGTTGAGATAGTTTGGTGCTGTATTGCAATGTCTACTATGAGGATGATTTGGAATGGGGAAGCTCTTCATCCTTTTAAGTCATCTAGAGGGATTAGGCAAGGAGATCCCATCTCCCCCCATCTCTTAGTCCTTTGTTTAGAAAGGTTGTCCCAACTTATTGAGTTGACTATGCATCAAGGTCATTGGAAGCCCATCCGTCTATCCAAAGGGAGCCCTTCTATTTCTCATTTAACTTTTCCTGATGACCTCATGGTCCTCATCCTTTTTGCAGAGGCTTCCTTGGAGCAAGCTACTGTTATTCAAAATTGCCTTAACATGTTTTGTTTGAGCTCAAGGGAAACGGTGAGCAAAGAGAAGACCAAGGTCTATTTTTCTAGAAATGTGAATTGGAATATTAGACAACAGTTCAATAGTGACTTGGGTTTTGGTAGAACGAATGACCTAGGTAAATATTTGGGTGTCAATATATACCATAATAGAGTTACCAGTGCCACATTTAACAACATCATGGACCATGTCTCCAACAGGTTGAGTGCATAGAAGTCCAATACGTTGTCTTTTGCGGGGAGGCTAACGCTTGTTAAATCGGTCCTCTCATCTCTCTTTACGTATGTTATGCAGTCCACAAACATTCTGAAAACTGTTAGTGATGAGTTGGACAAAGTAAATGGATCCTTCTTATGAAGTCAACAAGAGGGGGAAAGGAAGTTGCATACTGTGAATTGGGATACCATATGTCCTCCCAAAGAGCTTGGAGGTTTGGGGGTCAAAACTGCTAGAAGTGTAAATGATGCGTTTATGATGAAGCCGGCTTGGGAGATTTGTCTTGACAAGGATATATTGAGGGGAAAGTATAAATGTGACAATGTGGATACTCCGAATATAAAAATTCCTAGTACAGCTTCAAACTGTTGGAGAGGAATTGGGGCTATTTGGGAGAAATTCACTAAGTTGTTGACGTAGCAGTTGGGAAATGGACAATCCATTAGATTCTGGATGGATTCTTGGGTCCCAAAATACTCTAGACTATTGGATTATGCCATACGTGTAGTTTCGGAATGCTTACAGAACATGAAGGTTGCTGACGTGATTCTTCTTGATAGTACATGGAATTTTTATATGCTAAGCCAATGGCTTCCCCAGGATATCATCCTAAAAATTATTACTATCAAACCTTCTGTTGATGAAGATATGAAGGATTTGCCTTGTTAGGAGTTTTCAAATGATGGTTTCTTCTCTGTGGCTTTAGCCTATGATGCTTTGAAGAATTTACATGCTCATACCCCTACTCCCTTGTTCAAATTTATTTGGCGTTGGCCTGGTCCTGAAAGAGCAAAGGTATTTCTCTGGAAAGTTGCTCAAGAAGCCCTCTGCACCAGCCAATTTCGTTACAAGAGGAAAATGGATCATAGTCTAATCTGCACTATATGTCGAAGACAGGAGGAATCAATCTTGCACAATCAAGACCTACACAGTTGGTTGGCTGATAATCTTTCTTTTAGAAAGCCTCTCTGCGAAAATTGGCATTTAACGTTTGGTTTCACTACTGAACAGTTATAGAAAAGACAAAACAATACTGTTTTCAACCAAAGGTGGGATGCTATGTGGTTGTTAGATCCAGAGTAGTCCAGCTTACTAGCCAAATGGTATTTGTTTTACAACAAGATCACCTCCTTTCCCACCCCTAGGGGTCTGCTAGTCGCACAACCTTTTCCTGGTGCTTGCCTGATCATGGCTTTGTCAAGATAAACTGTGATGGTGCCTTTTCTTCTTTGTCTGGGAAAGCTGCTGCTGGTGGGTTAATTCGTGATGAGAATGGGGCTTTCATTACAGCTTTTTGCTTCCGTCTTGGGTCAGTGCACAATAGTCAAAGCGGAATTGTGGGCGATTTACTATGGAGTGAGCATTGCTTTGTCCAAGGGATTCAAATATCTTACCATTGAGACTGATTCTAAAACGGCAGTTTCTTTAATCCATAAAGGATGTCACCTTTTTCATCCTTGCTATCCCCTGGTAAAGGACGTCAAAGACTTGCTAGAAAAAACATTTAGTTCTTCATGCTCTCATGTTTATCGCGAGATCAACACTATTGTCGATGCGCTTGCGACATATGGAATGAATCAAGACCCTGACTTCCTAGCTATTCCTGTGCTGGCTGATAGTATAGCCATTTATTTCTTACGTTGATGTACTCGTTTTTCTTCTAGCCTTGGAGGCCCTCTCATCAATATATATATATATATATTGCCGAAGTGAATATATTGATTTACATATTAGAATACTACAATTGCTTTAATTTTATTTATAGTCACATGTATATTGGTTTAAGCCTTTAATTCATAGCCACGTGAATACTACTATAATTATATTATATATATTACAATTTTACTCTTGTCTCATGTTATGGTCATGTTTTTTAATTTGAAGAATGAGCTTTTGAAATTATGTTAATTTGTGTTGTGTTTCTTAGGTATGTTGTATGGTATGATTTTATTTTTCTTTAATTTTTTAGGTACATAATTTACATGTTATTAATTTTTTTGAAATTTTTTAATTGAGTCTGAATCATGCGGTTCAACTTATGACCCATCAGTTTGACCAATGATCCCACTAATTCGGTGTCTCAATTGAGTCAATGATTGGTTCGAGTTTTAAAACATTACTTGTATATATACATATACATGTATCCATTAGTAAGAGTGAAACATTCAAATTCAAGTAAGTTAATGAAGTTATAAATACCTCATATCAACCTTTACAAGGTACACACTTCATCTCTCACCTCTTGATTTTGACCCCTACTATTAACTTGAGTGTTAGAGCCATTGTAGGTGAACCCTAAACTATTGTTGGCATGAGAAGACCTTATGATACGAACCCTATCTATAATTAGTGAGAATATGATATGAACCCATTTTAAGTCATAAAGTTTTATTATTAATATATAATTGCTTAAAAAGTATAAATTTTTTAAAATATAAACCACCAAATTGAATTAGGATGACTTAAAGTATAAACAGAACTCGCCCTCAAAGTAATTGAGTCTAATTTCTAAAATCTAACATTGTCAAATTAATTTAACTAAGTCGAATTGGTAGACAGAACAGTTCATATTAACTCATAATTTAATAAAAGTCTTATGTATGTAAACAATGTAAGTTATCATAACTCCTATTTTTTTTTTTTTGTATAAACCATAGGTATCTCTACTAGGGGCAATCTTGCTCGAGCCGGGTGAAACTACTATTGGGGGGGAGGGGGGCGAGGGAGGCGCAAATTCTTCTCTTAAGTATTTAACGCAACTACATACCTAAGACTTGAACTTGAAATTACTAGTTAAGCTAAAACAACTCCGTACCAGTTAATCCACACGCTTGATAGTACATAACCCCTAATTTAATACAAGTCTTATATACTTAAAACAAGTTATCATAATTTTTACATTTGTGTTTTTTTTTTCTTCTGTAATTTGAACTTTTAAACAGTCAAGTTTAGTGAATAGATTCAGTTCATCTTAGAATATAATGTCCAAGTTTTTATAAAATTTTCCAAATTGCTTAATTATTTCAAAATTATTGATAAGGATTTGATTTAGCAAAAGGAATTATTTTCACAAAACGATGAATCATAACCTAGAATCTTCGCCAAGGGAGGTGTCAATATTCATTGCCTTATCGTGTCTCAAGCAATTTTTTTTTTCTTGTAAAAAAAAAAAAAAAAAAAACTTGTGAAGAACAAAAAACAAAATCTAAACTCGATCCTCACATGTTCTTTAATTTGGTTGCAAGGGAGAGGTAACCTCATGTAAGACTCTTATTCCTCCTATCTTGCTTCATTTTCATGTGGTTGACATCATTTGCTGGCCAAAAACTGAGGTTTACACCCTGTCTTATCCACAATTCTTGTGAAATCTGAAGTTCTGACGTGGCCTTATCCAAATAATTTTCAACCCACCTTCCGTTCATAAAACCACGCTATGTGTCATGTTAACATCCAATAACTCAAACCAGTTGGTCCTTCTCACTTCTCACTTCCCAAATCTTGCTTTGTCCACACAGCCTGAAACATAATTTGTTCGATTGCGTTTGTGCCACAAACATGGCATCCATGACACCCCTTCAGACAATGATTCCTAAGAATGCACCAAACCTCCCTGCCCGTGTTGGTGTTTCCAACACTAGGCTCTCATTTGCGGGCTCAACTGGGGTACCGTGCACCAGGATTCAGAGGAACAGGAATAGATCTTCGACAATTGTGGTTTCAGCAGTTGGAGATGTTTCAGCTAATAGCACCGCTTACCTTGTTGCTGGTGCCATTGCAGTGACCCTAATTGGAACGGCATTCCCCATCTTCTTCTCTCGCAAAGACACGTAAATAACCTTCATTTTTTTTCTCTCCAACAATTAACATTTGTAATGTTTAATTAGTTTAATTTATGAAAAAATAAGCTATTTATTGACAATATAAAATAGTTTTACACATAAATCACCATATATAAAAAGTTTGTTAATTTTATAATAATTATCTTATTGGTTGACCATCTAAATTTTTTTCGTTATAGTATATAGTCATTAAACTCTAAATTAATAATTAATATTATAAACAACATTATACACCTTAAATTTTTAAGGATAAAATGTTTTTTAAGTCTCTCAATTTTTGGTCAAAATTAGTTTTAGTCTTTATACTTTAAAAACAATGATTTTGGACCTCGTATTTTTTATAATTGGTGAATTTTGCCCCTTTATCCTATCCTAATATCATAAGTTTCATAAAAAAAGATGAAATTCATCAATTATAAATAAACGTAAGAACCAAAATCATTATTATTAAAGTATAGGGACTAAGATTAATTTTGATTGAAAATTGAAGGACCTAAAGCACATTTTATCCAATACTTAATTAACATTTGTAAACACTTCTAGAGATGAATCATAAATGCATGTTTAACATGACACATAATCTAATATTTCACGTATATATCATTGATTCTGCAATTAGTGTAGACTTAAGAGTTTCTATTATGTAACTATTTTGAATTCACTTTTTTCCCTTGGGAATTTGAAGTAGAGTTTTCTATTTGGAGTATTTTATTTTTTTTTCCCTTTTCAGTGATTATTGTTTAGGACGGTTTTAAACTAGTCGAATTTGAATGTATAAGCTATTTTTTGATTAAATGTATAGCTATGTGTGCATGTTGTTGAGGATGATTTGTTACTGATGTGAATATGAATGTGGCAGATGCCCTGAATGTGATGGAGCAGGGTTTGTCCGGAAGGCGGATGTGACCTTAAGAGCAAATGCAGCACGAAAGGATCAAACTCAAATCGTTTGTGCTCGCTGCAATGGTTTGGGCAAACTTAACCAAATTGACAAATAGACATGTGCTCCTTACTTTTCCCCTTTCTTTGTTTTTTTAATATGCAATTATAAAAGGATTTGATCCCCTCCTCTTGTTTGTTCCTATGAGATGAACATTATAATATATCATGATAGGAGAGAAAGACACAAATTTCACTTGTTCAGAAACCTACCATTATGCATTACATGTCTGATTTGTGTTTTTCTCTCCGATATCGTGATAACCCCAATGTCCCTGAAAGAAAATTTCCAAATCCGTTATCTAATTGTGCATATGTTGTATGTACTTGAAGTGAGGCACACTTGCTAATAAAAAAGCCCAATAAATATGATATGTTAGTCCTTTGCTCCTATTTCTATTTTTGATTGAATCTGATTAAAGGGAAAAATTAATGGTTGCTCTTGGGCTAATGACTGGGTAGGCCTATTGGCACTAATGTGTATGGATTGGATTACAATTTATTTGTATAAAAAATTGTTTATAATCATAATTTTTCTTGTTTGATAAGATTGATGAAAATCAACTTATAATATTGAATTATTTCTACTACAAAGGAATTTTTTTTTTAAAAAATTATGATTAAAGGTGAACAGATTCTTGTTTAGCAAATTTTTTTATCCTCAATAATTGATTATTTTAGATATAAAATCAATTATTACAAATAATTTCACTCCTTTTTTGTAGTTCACTATAAAAAAAATTAGACAATTTAAATGAAATATATTATCTTAAAATATTTTCATCTAACATATTTAAACATAAAATTTATTTCATGTAATCAATTATAACAATAATAAATTATATCTATAATCCATTATTGAAAATCTAATCCAAACACAACCATGGATAATTTGCAACAAAAGAGCTACTACTATACCAAAAATAGTATTTGATATATCAGGACAACAAGAATGTGGTCATAGGCCTAGTTTGAATTATAGAAGTTTTTTAATTGAAAAAGGTTGCTGTTAAAATTTTTTGTAAAGCAAGAATATTTAGTTTTGTCAAGTTTATGAATTCTTATGAAAAATCAAATAAGAGAATTTTTGAAAAAATAGAAATGCATAAATTAATTTTAATGTATAAAAAAAAACTTAATTTATTTTACTTTTGTTTCATTTTTTTATCTTATAAATATTTATAAATACTTGTTAAAAAATTTATTTAAACACATTCGTAATTATTAACAGCCCAATTGCCACACGCAATGGATTTTGGACTATAACTTTTTGGGTTTCCCTTCATGTTTCAAATACTAGAATCAAATTAATTCATTAGGTATCCTCAATTCATCATTAAAATCTTTAGAGTATCCTCATGCAGTGTAGTGGATGGATTTCAAGATAAATAATATTTTTAAAATTTTGGTCTTTATTCGAACCAAATGTTGCCATGTGATTCATATAACCGACCTAACCTAATGAGATAAGACTTTGTTGGTATTGTTATATTCTCATACAGTGTAGTTAAATATTAGATTTCTAGTATCAAATTAGACTTTTCCAGTACCAAATTTTTAGTAGTATATATATATATATATAAAAATTGGTTTAATACATTTTAAAATTTTTAAAAATATTTAATTAAGTCTTTAAACTAAAAAAATTATAATTAAGTCCTTATTTTCTACAATTTTTGTAATTAAGTCTTTAAAGTTAATAAAACCACCTCAAATTGGTATTTTCTAACAATTTTAAGCTGTGATAAACTAAAGTATCTAAAAAGAAAATAATAAAAAATTAAAACACCACAATTTTATAGAGAAAATAGTATTAATAAGTATGTTATTATATATATATATATATATATATATATATATATATATATATATATATATATATATATATATATAAAGAATTTGTTAGAGTGCACACTTATTTTTTATTTGAAATACATTAATAAGTTATAACTATAATATATATTAAAATACATCTATAATGTAACTTGCTAACATACTCTAACTAAAAATAAATATTTATACATTAACAAATGCTTGTAAAATTTGCTAACATATACGATTTGTTTTTTAATTAAAATACATTAACAAACTATAACTACAATATATCTTAAAATATACTTATAATATAACTTACTAACGTACTCCAATTAAAAAACAAGTATATATACATTAACAAATCCCCTATTTATCAATTTGTAAACCACATTTCTTCACGTCAGCTTCAGATAGCCATGCCAATACAAGCGCATCAGTACATCATCAAAAGACAACTATATATGTACAACTGGAAAAGAGGGCCCAGTTGGAATCATCAATAGAAGTATATATCATAAAGATATGCAACATGATTAATTATATCAGGTAAAAACTAGAAGATACTTGTTTCCTTTCCCCAAACATAACTTTTAACACCTGATACCATTTATTCTACAAGTTATCCACAGCAATTTAACAATTTTCAATCTACACTTTCACCACACATCCCTCAGAAAGGGGAAAGAACCTTTAAGGGGTACATAAAATGTTAAACTGCTATTAAAGCGAACATTTTCAAGTTGAACAAAGTCGAAAGTAATTAAATGATGCACAAAAAAGCTGTACAAACATCAATTGTTCCACCCTAGCTCCTCTTTCTCACTACGGGGTCAAAGGATCAAGGATGCCAAACTGATAATCCATTCTGCCCAATCCAGCTGGCAGTAAGAAAACAACAGAAAGGCTCGTGGACTTGCAACGATCAAGATGCAGGCCCTTTTGCCCTAATTGTAACGAAAGAGACGCAGGCCATTTTATCCTTTCCAAGCTTAGTGCAGGAAATTCTTCATTGGATCATCATGATGAACTTTCTTCATCCTGTATGCCTCCATGTCCTCTGCAGTAACCTCATCGTTCCATCTTACGTTATATTTGCGTTTCCTCTCATCTTTCTCTTCTCTCTTTCTTAGATCCTCCTGTGAAAGGGCACCAAAACTCAACAATCAGCACAACATATGTATAAATTGTCTGAATAATTACATCTTAAAAGATTGAATGCTCCAGAGAAAAAAATATATTTTACACTAGAAATGAACATCCATAATGTAAAGCCAAATCATGCCATCGTTGTTTCAAGAAATTACATGCAATATTTAGCATGAATCAATGGTGTCTTTACCTTGGCTATTAAGGCCAACAAAGTTATTGGCACAAAAATATAATTAATTCCAGTGGGTACAATAAGTCAACAATGACACTAACAAATACCAAATATATATGCATTGATAGATTGATATTTACCTTCTTGAGTGCATCAGCAAGCAATTTTTCATCCAGAACTAGATCATCTGGGACATCAGTACCCCATGTAGCAAGCTTTTTCTCCTCCACAGGTGCAGGATCCTCTGTATAGGTTCATAAAAAGAATTAGAGATTAACAAAGACATGCTAAAATACAATCAAACACAATCGTCAAAATATGAAAGAAAAAAAAAAAAAGTTGTAACAACAATGAAAAGGGAAGGAGGTATGGTCACAGCATAGGAGGGGTTAATGTTAGTGTACGAACCTGTAGCAGCCTCCTTACGGGCAATATTAGCTTTCATAAGATCATTTGCAGCCTCAGCAGCCTCAATACCAGCAGCACCAGTGCAATAGCTATTACGAATTGTCTGCTTGCAGCACTTATACCCCCATTGGTGATCCTTCCACCATGAGCCCCAAACAGTCGTGTGGTTGTTAATGTAAACATCTTCTTCATATTTGCTCCTGGGGAGTGCTGCTTCCTGTTGGAAATATAAGATAAATAACAACTAAATCTATCATCTTAAAACAGCGATAACCATAAAGCAAAATCCTTAAAGTTGAAACTAAAACTCATGCTGAAATCCTAAAATGTTAACAGATCAAGTAAGAAGTCCCACTACACTACCAAGAAGAATATTTAAGTAAGATTTATATGCAAGTTGCAAATGCTGCACCGTAAAGATTTAGAATGCGTATCTTACCTGGCCCTTAATAATTCTACCAGCGCGATCATACTCAACTTGCCTTTCGCTTTGACCCAGCAGAAGTTCTCTTGGAAGTTTGTCCTCATCAGCTGCATTGCCATACTTCTCAATAATGGTTTCCTTAGTTTGAGACTTCAATTTCTCCTTCATGACCTTGAAATTCTTATGGAGTAATTCAGCTTGGGATGGAGCTGCTTGCATGTGAACATCTTGTCCCTTCTCAAATGCTTCCCAAGCATGGATATTTAATTCCTTGAATTCCAAAGCTTGCCCACTATTTCTATATTGATTATCACCCTACAGTACAAAAACAGATTTAGCCAAAATTCAAGATTAAATATAGCAGTAAAAACAAATTATAGCATTTCATATAAATTTTAATTCTGGATGCAAGTTACCCCATAAAACTTTTCATTTGGATCTGCATCTGGAAGTGGATCCTCACGCATGGATCTGGTCTTGGGATCGTAGTGTGCAGAATTGACATCAAGATTAAGAAGATATTTTGCAGTATCCTCTCGAATACGTAGATTCCTGAAGGAAAAAAATATTTCAGCTCCAATTTGTCTAAGATAAATAATGAAAGAGATAATCTTAAGTTTGGGACCAATTAACTTGGCCTTCCATTATTAAAATGATGGCAACATAAAAATTACCTCACAGTTCCTGTACTCCCACCACCTGTTGTACGCACACGCTTCTCAACCTTTGCAAAGTCCATTTGTTTGCTCTCATCAACCTTTGCCTCATCTACCCTTAGATCATCTTCCTCTTCATCCTCATCACTTGCAGCATCCTCACCATTTTGGTTGCTCTTCTCCAATTTCTTCAGCTGTTGTTCTTTTAGGTACTTCTTTCGAGCTTCATCTCTAGCTTCATACCTCTCAATGACTCGAGCATAAGTTGATGCATCATAGCCATTCCATCTGTCCCGTTTGCCATCATAGTCAAGCTCAAACGTTTCTATCTTTTCATCAGGGGCAATGTGTTTGTTTGTCCATTTTGCTCCCACTTTCCGTGGTCTTTCCATGCATGACTTAGTATCATGCGTCATAGCTCCGCAGCTATAACAAGAAAATGAAGATTGAAGCACTCAATAAACATTTGTATGAGAAAATGAGAATATAAATAAATTCAGAGACAAGAAGGGTTGTCAAACTTGAGAGATTAGTTAAAGTGGTAAACTCACAGGACCTCAGCAAATTTGAATCATGAACTCAAAATAGTTTACATACTTTGAAAATAATATTTAAAAAACATATCTTAATAAACAAACTTAATCAAATAACATATTCATAAGTAATATTCGCATTCTAACTCTACAACAAAGCAAAAGAAAGCAATAAAGTAAAAACATAACTCAATAACTGACCCATCTGTTATGCTATACTTAGCCCCACTCCCACACATTATTTTGCAGTTTAAAAAAACAGCACAAAAACAATAATTAAAACATGAAATAATTTCAAAAACCTAACACACATTGAATAGCAGATGCAATTCAACTCAAGTACCCAACAAAATCAGTCAGAAGTTGCACTTAGAGATCAAAACCATGTGTAAATCCACCCCCGTAAATTTGGGTGTAGAATTAACTGATTATGTGAGTGCTTACTTAAACTCATTAGTTTGAAAGAGGGTTTACATGCAAGTAAACATGATGTTATTGTCTTAAAACCATAAACTTGCAGGAGTCTAATTAAGAGTTTGACAGCCATGGAGATAAGACACCAACATGAAAAATAAATGAATGGATGACCTAAGACTAGTGTAAACAAACACTAAATTTCATGTTCCTTTTAAGTTGCAAGAAAAGGAGCATACATCACATCTGCAGACATAACACACACGGACACCTGAGCACACATGTTTGTCAAAAAGAGAGAGATCGCTTACTTCTCACATGCACCTTTCCGATACTTGTCTGCCTGAAAGATTTTAGCACCTCTATCGTACCAAGATTTGGTGTAATTGGGATCTGATTTCCATTTTCTTTGATGTTTCAAACTCTACAAGCCCCCCCCCCCCCCCCAAAAAAAAAGGCAGAAGAATATGTTAGTTTTTATATGTACAACATCACAATTTCCTACCGATCTCAACAGACTATAAAAGCGGAGGGGAACACTTACAGGCCTCTCAGCATTAAGATACCAAGGTGCAGATGACATATACTGGGGAATATGAGGGTTGATTTCCTTCCCATCTTCATCGAGTTCAGCCGGCGCAAGCCCAGCTTTACGCGCTTCCTCCAACTCAATCTGTTTGCGATGGTCCTCCCTGGACTTAAATGCCACTGCAATTCACGCCATAAAGTTTAAAAAACATACACACAACCGCCAATTGAGGTACAAGGCAAATTGCTATAAACATAGTCTCATTAAATTTACAATTAAAAGGAGAAAATTGAAAACTGGTGCAAACAGTTTCAAACCAATGAACCTATACCTAATATGCAAAAAAAAAATCCTACATGTTATCCAGACCCTGCCAAGATTACCACCTTGTTCGAATTAACTATTAACAATACATGATAAGTATTGATTAACAGATTGAATTGAAATCTGATTGGGACTGGACAAGATTGAACGAAACAGTGCAATGCCCGAAAAATAAAATTTACAAAAACGAAGAAAGCAATCGAATAAAAAAATTGAAGTTGCGCAAGAAAAACGACATGTTCATTAAAAAAAAAAAATTAAGAATCGAATGATGTAAAGCGGGATTGATATCAGAAACCCTAGAAAATGAGATTCGGAATTCGATGGGGGAAAGAAGAGTACCTGAAGCGGTGGCCATGATGTGAACAAACGCAAAATCTAACTGAAGATCAAAGACGAAACGAAGAAGAGGAACGAAGCGGAGTCACTACGATTCTGATTTTTGACTTGGTATTTTGCAATTTTATATGCTTAGCTTATCGTTTTAGCCTCCGCAAACTAAGATGATGGCATGACGGTGATGCTTCTCTTCTGTGGTTAAACGACTGCGTTTTGTTTTTGTTTCTCTTCGCCACCTGGATTAAAGCCCATTGAAACACTTACTTCGGAAATAAATTGGGCTTGCATATATAAAAAAAAAGGAAGTTCCTATTTACACTCCCCCCTTTACTTATACACTTTCCTATTTCTATTTTTTTTTCCCAGAGTTACCCTTGTAAACACACACCTCCTCTCTCGTCTCTTTCTCCCTCCCATTCTTTAGGAAAAAACATACTCCCCTTATCTGCAAATCATATTTCTCTGCAAATTTACCAATTGCATCATAACCCCAAATGTAATTGCAATTTAAAATCATGCTCCCTTGAAGCTTAATAGTTGGCTAATTCTCTATCCAGCGTTTTGCCAAGTGCACATTGAGGATGTTCTCAAATATAAACTGCAGTGAGGATGCTCTCAAATATAAAACACAATAGGAGGCTAGCGTGCGTAACTTAGTCATATCCCCCACTGTGCGTGAGCATCTCCTGACCATTAGATATCAATTGTAAAAGTGAAAGGCTCAGATTTTATAATGGGTCACCTGTTATGAGAGGTTTCATCACCCCTTCTTTTAATAAAACAAAAGTCCACGTGTATCAAAATACAGTGTGAACGTACGGTTTCGTTGTTTTTCGAAATTGTAATCGTTATAGTTACAAATATATTAAAAAAAATGTTAAAGGAATCTGTCCCCTATATTTGGTCTAAATGAGAAAAAAAATGTTAAAAAAAATTGAACATGACGTAATAATATATGCAAATATATGAAAATGGGTATTATATAGTAAGTTGTTATTTGCGTGACATAAAATGTAGGTAAATGTTTCTACTATTTTAGGAAGAGTTTACTGGTCATGCTAACGGTGTAAAATAGTTTTACACTGTCATCTAATCACAAACTACCATTTATTGTAAATTTGTTGACTTTTATAAAAATACTTTAAGAGTCATATTAATGTTGATTTCTAATTGAATGACAGTATAAAACTTTTTACACTAATAGTGCATGACCATTAAATTCTTTTAGGAAATAATATATTATATATTTTGAAATTGTCATAATTGGACGTTATTTACAACATCGAAGAAAAAATGTTTTAAATGAAATCCTTTTGATGAAAAACAATTGTGTTTAAATATAAGAAAGAAGGATATATTTTATAATTCGTTCATTTCGATAAAAATTTTACAAATTAATATTTCTTTGAAATTAAAGTACTTTTAATTAATTATTTCGTTGATATAAAACCATTTGCAGAGCTCGACAAATAAATGATGTAAATAAAATGAAAGGAAAGTATTGTAAAATAAAATAAATCGACTTATTTCCGTAATTAAAACAAAAGTGATTAAGAAAGGTTTTAAAATGTGGCAAAAACATGAAAAATTTACTGTTTGCCTAAAGTAGGTCAAAAAGATAATTTTTTTATAAAATTTAAGCCAATTTTTTTAAAGATAAGAAAAAAAATTTAAGTAAATTATATTAAATATTTTGACACTTTATTTATAATTTGTTATCAGATACAGAAATTAAAAATAAAAGAGGAAAATAAAAAATTAAATTAACGACATAGTGTAACATCCCAAGTTTTATTCTTAGGAAGAGAACTCTGGCCAAGTGCCTTGTGCCCTACTAAGGGACAAGTACTTGTTTGTTGCTAGAGCTTGTACCATTACAAGCTCATGAAGGTGCATACATATACATGTTTTGGTTTTTGTTTCTACAAGCATGAATGGCTTTGTTTTTGAGAAGTATAAAATGGGTTTCGAAGATATATATATATATCATGTTTAGTTTTAAACTACCCATTTGGATCCCAGTCATTATGTTTGATTATAAAGTTTTTCCTTTAAAGAAATTATGCCTTTTTAAATTAAGGTTATTTTACATATATATGAAGAGCAATGATTCATGGTTTGAAAAAATTATATTATGATAGCCTTAAGTGTAACGTCGGTGATTTCTTAAAGTGTAATTTAGTGATTTAATAATCAAAAGTGGAAATCAATATGTGACTCCAGTAATTAAGACGAATAAATGAGTTGTTGTTGTGTAGTTGTAGTTTTTTGTTGTTTGTCTTGGAATTCCGGTTTGAATGTATGGAACTTGAGGAAATTGTGCTTGAGCCAAATACAGATGTTAGTGGTGTTTATATGGGTTGTCGAGTGAACAGTGTTGGAACCAAAGATGTAGAAGCGTCTAAACTCTCGATGTTTTGAAGATAACATGCTTATTAATGTTTAAATCTTGTGCGTATAGACTAACCCCATTACAGCTAAGAAGACCGTCTAGTAAACGTGTTAAAAACCGTCCAACAGACATATTAACAACTGTCCAGTAGACGTGTTAAAGATCATTCAGTAGACGTGTTAAAGACCGTCCAGAAGACTCACCAAAGAGGACCTACCAGTTGAACAAACTGAAGGTGACCGTCCGATGAATAAACTCATAACAAGCCTCCAAGATCATATATTCAAACGGCTAAGTTTTTAAGTTTGAACGTCAATTTGATTTATGCTAAATCTTCCTCGTAACTGACATATTACTACTTCTGTGAACTAACGTTCAAATTTGTTTGAAGCATTAAATAACATCAACATCATTTCAGTGCAAAAGTGCAGCAGAATAGATAAAGCAAGTCAACTTATCAAGTTGCCAAGACAAATGAAGAATGTTCAGAAGAACAGACCGCCAGCGCAGTCCTACACCTTCCTTTTTAGTGCAAGTCTAAAAACTGTCATGCCTGATCTTTCTGAAAAGATAGTTTGCACACTTCTCATTGCATGACAAGTCAAAATCCTCTACAACGAATCTTTTTCTTAAATACTATATATATATGCATGCACCAACAAAGAAGAAAAGTAGTGCAAAGTGAATAGAAAAGGCGAAGCCTATGAAAAAGAACAAGCACATAAAGTCTTTTGTAATACTTTGATAGAAGCGTCCAGTGAACGATAGCAAATATCTTGTAAAGATCCTCAAAGTGATCTTGAGCTTAATCTTTCAAATCCTCACTACGTGAGTTGACCTTTCTTTTTAAAACACTTATTGTGTTGTGAAAGCCTGGAGAGGCTTAGTGTAAAAGAATACTTGGGTTAAGCAATCTAGGGTGATTGCGTTATAAAGCCTGAAGAGGCCACGAACAATACTTGTAATCTAAGGTTGGTTAGTGGATACCTTCTGGGTGAAGGGACTGGATGTAGCTTAGGTTGAGTGAACCAGTATAAAACTTTCTGTGTTTTCTTCTCTCTATCCTTACCCTTGAAAACGTTTTCCAAACTAATCTACTTGTTTCGAAAAAGTTTTTAAACGCACAATTCAACCCCCCCCCCTTCTTGTGCACTTTTTCTTATTTCAAACAGCAGTGTTGGACCAGTTTAGGGTCTTAGGGAGTGGTTAGATGGATCATAAGCCTTAACGAGCCCAAAACCTTTTAAGGCCCTGGAGAGCTTTAAGTCACCCAAAAACTCCCTTCCCTCTCATTTTAGTTGGACCACCCAAGACACTCTCCCAAATCTCTCTCAAACTCTCCCAAAACCCACCAAGTGAGAGGCAAGATTCCTAGACCATCTTATTCCTTTTGGTGAGGAGCATTACTTTCCTGAAAGATTAGCTCAAGGGTTTGTGGTTCCTTAGAAGGAAGGATCAAGGGTTCAAATCTCACTTCTTACAGTTTTATTATTTTTTAAAGGCTTAATTGCTCTTTAGGGGAAAATGGGCGAATTTTTGAATGTAAGGACAAAATTTACAAAATTATATAAGTTTAGGGTTAAAATGCATGAAAAAAAGTTTAGGGGCAAAATTCTCAATATTTTAAAAGTTAGGAGGCAAAACACATAATTAAGTCTTTTTACTTTTAGGGATTGATTTGACCGAATATTATAATTTTACAGGCTAAAATGATTAACAATTTACAATTTCAACAATTATTTTGTCATTTTATTTATTTCAGGGACTAATTTGATTGTCCATTATAATTTTAGGGACTAAATTAACTGACAATGAACAATTCAAGACTATTTTAACATTTTGTTAATTTTAAGGACGAATTTGACGAACTTTTTAAATTGTTTATTTATGTATTAAATATGTTTTTAGTCCTTATAAAATGAACGAGTTTTGATGTTGATCCTTGTAATTTTTTATTGTTTTTTATCACTCTAAAATTTGAAATCATTAATTTTTTGTCCTTATAAAATGAACGAATTTTGGTTTTAATTCTTATAAAAAACTTTTCTTTCCCTAAAGTTTATTTTAAGGTAGATAAATAACATTTTTTTAGGAATCTAAAATTTTTTTAGAGACATCACATCTTCACATGGTACTACAAACACTAGTGGGTGCTACCTAGGATGGTCATTTGACCTTTTGTTAAACATATAAGCAGTTAATGAGTGTTACATCGTAGTAGCGATCAAAAACAATGATTTTATTGTTGAGGATGAAAATTAAAGAAAAAAAATCTATAAGGACTAAAATCAAAATTCACTCATTTTACAAGGACTAAAAACATATTTAAGCCTTTATTTATATATCAATTGTTGTAAATGGTAAATTAATTAATCATTTTGAAATTTCATTAATCCTTGTACTTTTTCAATCATCGTTGTCTGTCCTAAATGGCATTGATACGTTATGTCAATTGAACCATTTAATATAGAGTAAATTAGACTGACACTCCCAAAGGTTTCATCAAATTTTGTCCAATACCTTCTCTTTTTTTTTACTCCTACACTAATTTTCTTAATTGTTTGATAAACATTACACCGACACCTCTTATACATTATATTAACCCCTTAATTGTTTGAAAAACATTACACCGTGTATTCGTATAAAAGAAATTATTATAAACATTAAAAAAACAATAAGATTATGTGTAATTTTAAAAAATGCTAGGGTATCAATTTAGTTTACTCTTTAATGTATTACATTTTATTGGTAAAATATTGCATAATAACTTAGCATGAATAATTAAAATAAGTTATATTGTTCACGTAATTATTTAATGTAATATTTTGTAGTTTTAATCTGAATGTAAGCCTGTATTTGTAATTTAGTTTTTATTGGTTATTGTTTTTTTTTTTTGATAAACTTTATTGTTTATTGCTAATCGTTACCTGTTAAACAATTAAGAATTAACTTTATGTCTTTATAAATAAAGAAAGTAAATAACGATTCCAATACTGAAAAGCTAGAAACCGCACGCTCATACAGTATGTTAGTACACATGGATTTTTATTTTTTTAAAGTTGTATCGAAACTTCCCATAACCAGTGACCCATTATAAAATTTGAGCCTTTCATTTTCACAATTGATATCCAATGGTCAGAGATGTTCACGCACGGTGGAGGATATGACTTCCTTACGCACACTAGTCTTCATCATAAAACACAACAATTGTCCTCCATCGACAAGGCCGTCTTGGGACACATTTAAGGATCTTAATAACTCCCAATTACGTGTTCACTCACTTACTCCCCCTTATTATTACTCCATCCATTGCAGCTTTGAGAATCGACATATGGAAATCCAATTCACCGAATCAACTCAGAAAACAACAATGCTAGAGCGATGCCTGGGAACTCGGCGAGTTCGGTAGACGGAATGAGCATGTCGCTACAGGACAGTCACCTTCCACACCATCGTCGTCCTCCGTGACACCATTGGCACCAGCAGGTTCGACATACTAGAGCAAGACTTACCTCTCCACCACCCGTGCCTGCCACGTCCTCAAGGAATCCAAGCCCAAATCCAACACCAATAACTACGCCACCTTCGATATCTCGAAGATCATCATTGACGAAGCCCAGCAATGATGAAAAGCGCGACCCAAATGCGTCCTATACCCTCGCCCCTAAAATCTCAAACTATGAGACTAACAATGCCAGGAATGGCTTCGAAGCAACCCAGATAAACCGAAACTTCATCAGACCCACCAAACCCCAAGTCCTCCCCGTAACCAATTTGTCTCCCAAACTGTGTGAAAACACCGATTGGGGACCACTACCTCGTGAAATCAATTAAGAACGAGATTGACTAATGTAGGGTTCACAAGATTGAGATTTTCTAAAACATGCCTCTTTTAGATGCTGAGATGGCAGGGCTTTGGGCGCACATGGCGAAACGCTGGGGTTATGAAACAATTGGTAAATTTGAAGATAATGGGGTGTGTGTGTTCTAAAGAATAGGAGGGAGAAGTTGAAGGAGGGTATATTTACAAGGGTAATTTAAGGAAGAAAAAAAAGAGGAGTGCATAAGTAAAGAGAAGGAGTGTAAATAGCATGTGCCATAAAAAAAAAGGTTATAGATTGGGCTTTTCCAGAAGCCCATAGTCATGACTCAAGCCTTTTTGTCTAAAGCGGTATGTAGTATTTTCCACTAATAAAATATAACTTTTACTTTTTTTTGGGCCACAAGGCCTACATAATGGTATGTTAACAAGTTAAAGGTAACATTTTAGAAAGTTATCAAAAATAAAATAAGTGTTTTTTTTTTCTTTTTTTTGCTGAGAAAGTGGAACCAGTGCTTTTAATGTTACTCACAGCCTTAATCGATATATAAGTGACACACTAGGACTGTTATTTCCACTCCTTTTTTTCTAACTTAACACCCCACTTTTTTTTATTATTAATTTTTGAAATTACATTTACACCTAACCTTTTCCCACCCCCACCCTTTTTTTAAAAAAAATCCCACCCCCTTCTTTTCTCCCTCACTCCCTTTCTCCCTTCTCAGCTCACCCCTTTCTCTTTTGCAACACCCCTTCACTCCTGCGTTCCCTCACTCTGTCACTTTGTCACAGCACCCCAAATCCCACCTCATTTCGCCACCGCTTGTTCGTCACAAGCTCGAAGTTCTTTAGTTGAGCTTCAAAGCTTTGTCATATCTTTTTTCTATGTTGTAGATGTAATGGAAACACATTTCCGTTATGTATCAAGTTTTGATACACAACGAAAATGTATTTTCATTGTACATCTAAGCTAGATGCACAACGAAAAAACATTTTTGTTGTGCATCTAGCTTAAATGCACAATGGAAACACATTTTTATTGTTTACCAAAACCATTTTTTTAAACTCTAATTATTTTGATTAAAATTTTATTAAACATTACCTATTATTGAATTTTCATATCCAATATGCCACCACGTATGCTATACCGTGGTCATAGATGGTACAGGAGTTCTCAGCCTATGAGAGACACTGATGACACTAATGTGGCAAGAACATTTAGAGCTCCCCAAGCACCACCCAATGCTTCCACTCGCAAAGAAAGAGAGAGTGTGGCAAGAGAGATGCAAGAAACAATGCTTGCTGTTGAGCTTGAGCCATGGGCAATTGGACCCCTATCCAGCAGGTCCTGTGGACTTGTCTCATTTGAGGTCCTATGCAAACCATATTGCCCTACACATGTGGGTAGGACAACCCCACATGATCATTCTTCCCTGTTTTACTACTTCAATTGGACAATTATAAAACTTTTTTCTTAAGAAAAAGAATGTTAACGAATACTCCCAAGTCTCAACGCATTAGATAAGGAAATAAAAGTAAAAAAATGTTTGATAAAAACTATTTATTATATTAAAATATAAAAAATTATTTCATATTTATGGCTTATATAATTGAAAACATTCAATTATAAATATAGGTCTCTTCAATTTGATTTATTTTTGACATTATTTAAAATTTTATATACAAAAAGTGACTTGAAATTATTAGGTACACTAAAAATAAATGGAAATTTGGAAAAAGGGACGCAAAATTATTTTTTAACTTAATTTAATATTTTTAGCATCATTTATTTTTTTGTATTAAAAATTAAAATATTAGTATTTGTATTCACAATACAATAAAAATAAAATTATTAATCTGCAAAAATATTGAAGCATATAATCTTTTATTGTGAGTGAAAATGGAGCCAAGCCATCTATTTTATATAACTCTTTATGAAAGGGACATAATATTTAAATATCCATAACGGTTAAGGAACAATGTTATTTGCTGCAAATGATGCTTTTGAAATATATCACGTCCAATTACAATCATTTATGAACACAATTTGTTAATTTATAATCACCTATGCAACTAAGAATGACATAAGTTCAAACAATAGGAATGTTTCAAGAAGGGGTATCCAAGGCCTGATTCGCAAATCGGTTTGGATCGATTTTGAGTCAAAAAATTATTCGATTTAAATATTAGAACAACATCCGATTGGGTTTAGTGTGGATTGCTTTATTAAAACAATTCAATCTGATAAAATACAGTTTAGATGAAATTGAATGATTCAATTTTTATTGAAACATTCTTACCTATATTTTAATTTCCTATTATTGAATGTATTTAGCTTCGAATATTGAACATTATTTTTAAAATAAAAAAATTATCTTTTGGTCTAAATATAATAAGAACCTATTTAGAAAAATAAAGAATACATGAGATAAAAAACAGAAGTATGGCAATCAATTGATTAATTATCCTATAACATAGTTTCTTTTTTCGAAAGAGATAGGAACAAAAATATTCAAAATAAAAGTCGAGCAAAACAAAATATACATAGTTATGCTATGTTAATTGGTTGGGTACATGAAAAAGACATAATAAAAATATCAGTAAAAATACTAAAAAGCATAATAAAACGTATAGAAGTTACATGTAAAACGCATAATAACATATGTGTATTAAAAAATATCGGTTCAATTTGGATCAATTCAGTTTTGTAAACACCACCCGAAAACTGATTTAAACCAATCGGTTATGTAAAAAGATGGTCCAAAAAAATCTAAAGAAATTCTGTTTCAATCAGTTTTTGATTTTTTTGGATCGGTTTACGATTTTTTTTAATTGGATTGGATTTGAACATCTTACCAGTAAGTAATCTCAAACTCCAAAAACAAAGTCAGCCTTAGAACCAAGAAAAGGAGGAAGGAGCGCCAACCTTAAGTATGGTCGAAGCATACCTTGATCACTAAGATGACCCGCGAGAGACCACTTCTTGAAAGGTGTCCCATCACAACTTAAGAGTGACCCTTCTTAGTATTGATAAAAGTTAGAACGAATCTATTAAATCTGAGCGATTTGCTTTTCACACGAATATACAAATCCTTAAGAATAATGTACAGTCACACACAGTGTTATAAAACTCGGATCGATCATCAACTCGGTCAGGACATGGGTCACTGGGTCAATGGTCAAATCGGAGGGTTACTAATTGAACCGCATGACTTGGTCTCTATTAAAAAATTTGAAAGTATTCATGACATGTAAATTTCATACCTATAAATTTATTAAATTAAATTTTAATGGTGATGTGTAACCCATAAATAAATAAACAATCAATAATTATATTTAAGATGGGGGTAAAAGGACTAGAGGTTACGCATTAAGGACAAACAAACAAGAACAAGTGAATGAAGGTTATGCATTCATGTTAATACAAGAGACATTTATGTCATACGCATACCTGCATTTATGATTTTGGTGATTATTATCATTAGTAAATAAATATTTTTAAATATGTAAATTATATTATAAGTCAAAATTTTTATTTTTTTTTAATATTTATAGTTAAAACGACGTCGTTTAACACTTTAAAAAAAATAAATTTTTTGAACTAGGTCCAGATCAGCTAACCGGTTCGACCGGCCAATTTGACCGGTTGACCCACCGAGTCAAACCAGGGTTGATGGCGTATCCAATCTAATCACTGGCTTGGACCAGTTGTATGTCCTGGTTTCCGGTTCGACCGGCAGTCTGAGCTGGTTTTTATAACACTGGTCACACATCTTACACAATGTGATTTTAGCCTACTACAACAATACAAATAATTAATACAACATATCTATTTTGTTGATTCATACTATGACCTTCTTACACAGCGTTATTAAGAAAATCTTTAATAGGTTTTTTTTTTTTTTGGTGCGTGCGTGTGTGTGGATAAGTATAAGCTTGTTATACGGTAGCTAGAACATTCACCATGAGATTCAAAACTTAATCTGAAAGGAATAATAGGCAAAGAAAATGTGAGTTTTAGTCTAGGCAAACTTCTTCCTAAAGTGTGGGTGCAACTTAAAAGTTGTCATTTTTTCCCCCATTAACGTGAGTTACGTATTAGAATGATGACGAGGTGGACAGGAGTGCTACGTAGTTCGAAGTTGCACGACATGCTGTTCCAAAATAATGGTTGGAATGTTTTATTCATATTTTATACAAAACAAAAGATTGTACAGATGAGCTAGGGATTGTTTGTAATTGAGAACCTAAATTCATATCCCAAAAATAGAAAATAGAGTATAATTTAGCAGTCACAAATTTGATTAGCATGAAACTTAAATATAATATCATAATTATTATTTATTTGTATGCTAAAGTAATAATTATCACATATCTTTTAATTTTTCAATTAATTTTCTACTAAAATTAAAAGCTATTTTTTTTTTTGAGAATCAACATGATGTCTTTCTTCCACTATGTTAGGCAAAACACTTACATCAGATTCAATCAGAGACAGAATTTGGTATGGAAAAGCCTCCATCCAATGTGCATACCATGTTACATTCGATCTTGTCTTACATGAGAGAGGTTGCATGAAGCAAGACTCCTTGCTAATTAAGATGCCAGAGTCATCAATGCATGATACCACAAAAATGGCTAGACGCCCCGTTATGTTGTTTGCCCCATGTGCATGTATAGCACACTTGTTGGCAGGCCGTTTCGAATGTTACGTGAGTGAATTGAATAAGGTGTGTATCGCTATCCCAATCTCCCATCTTGAACTTTAATTTTGTTTGAATTAATCTTTAAACTTTATATACATTTTTTCAAACAATTCCTTCTATTGTGTTGAAATTAAATTATTAACTGAAAAGAAATTTCAAGTATTTATGTACCTTAAATCTCGAACTTAATTTATTTATTTTATTACAATTCATTCTTCCAAACATCAAAACATAATAATAATTTTTAATTTGGAAAAGAAAACAAAAAAGAGAAGATAGTAAAAAATAATTAAAATATTATTTTATTTTTTAATTTTGAATTTTATCAAATTTAATATTTGAAAAGTCAATTTATAAAACTGAAATTAATAATTAAATGACTTGAGATTTAAAGTAAATGAACAATTGGAATTTCTTTTCTGTTAGTAATTTAATCACAACTTAACTAAAGGGACTGCTTGCAAAAGGAGATAAATTTACGGGTCATTTAAGATGGAATTAAAGTTTAAAGTAGGGATAAATTTTAAGGATCAATTTGAGACAAAATTAAATTTCAGAAAATTTTATTTATAAAAATATAAAGTTTAAACATCAATTGAGATGAAATTAAAGTTTAAAATGTTTATTTACATCTATAATCTATAATTTATGAGTTATGACTATAATAAAGAAGATTTTTTCTCTTTTGATATCCACTTTTTATTAGATTATTATATCCTTTAATTACTCTCTAAATTATCTACTATTTTATCCTTTAATTACTCTCTAAATTATCTACTATTTTATCCTTTAATTACTTTTTAAACTATCCACTTTACTCTCTCTCTTTGCCCTAGTAAAAGATAAAGTGTAATAGAGTTGAGGACTCTTTTTCCTTATCCCTTTATACTAAGTTATACTATTTTTTAGGGTAATTTTATTCCTTATTCTATTTTTCGTTAAAGAATGGTACATGTTTTTCTTGACTTGTTTTTAATTTTAAATTGAAATTCTTTTTAATTAATTATACATATTTTAAATTTTAAATATTTATTTTAATTGCTGCTTTACATTTTAATATTTTGTAATTTTAAATATTCATAGACAATACATGAGATATTTATTAATGACTTAATTACACTTATAGTTATCGTACTTTTGTCTATATGTTGGTCTCCCTAATTTTAATTGCTCACATTTAGTTCTAATAGTTTTCCAATTTTCAAATTAAGTCTTTGATCACCATATAATTTCATCCAATAATTAATAGAAATATAAAAAAAAGTATTATATATTTTTAATTTGTATAATTCGTAGTGAAACAATAATAAAATAAAAATAAAAATAGATTTCGTTACAATATTTATACATTTTTCTTTACTAATTTATATAAATCAATAATATACGTTACTCTTTTGTTATATTTGTATTTATTATTAGATGGAATTTTGTGGTGAGAGGACTTAATTTGAACAATTGAAAAAACTATGAGGATTAGATATAAACAATTAAACTAGAAGAACCAAATTCACACCGGAGCTAAAGTCTGAGGACCTAAAATACAATTAAGTATTTATGAACTTATATAATGATCTTCTTACGTGAGATTATTAAGAAAATCTCTATTATTTGATTTCTTTCATTTTATTTTTTTTTTGCTGATATGAGCATATTTTAAAGTAGTTAAGACGATAAAGATGAAATCTTTAGATTTCATCCGAAAGGCATGACAGATAAGAAGATGGAGTTCTAGTCTAGGCATATTTCCTCAGAAAAAAAACAAAACAAAACAAAACAAAAAGAATCACGTAGCATAATCCTCTATATATATTGGGAGAAAAGAGACATCCGTATTTTTCCATATACAGTTAATGAGGTGTACAATTTTGAAATTAAACTTTATATGTAGTTATTGGAGTGTATATATATATAAAGTTAAAACATGATAGTGGTGTAGTTTATAATGTTAATTAAATGACAAAATAGTCTAAAAAATATGAAGACAAAAATTGTATGTTATCATTATAATAATTATAGATTCTTTTTTATATATATTAGAATAGTTATATTGAATAAGAGTAGTTTTAGGAGTCATTCTTCAATGAAAGTGTTTTTAGGTGGTTTTTAGGGATTTTTCAATTTTAACTTCATATCTCTTTTAATATATCTTTTTCATCTTTATTTCCAATTTGAATTTCAATATTTTTTTATAAAAATATCAATAGTTAAAATAACCTTGTTATAGATAAATTAGAATAGATATATTGAATAAAAGCGTTTTAGAAGTTATTATTTAACAAGAGCATTTTTAGAAGTTTTTATTTAATGAAAGCATTTTTAGAGATTTTTCATAACCTCTTATCTTTTTCAGTTTATCCTTTTCATCTTTATTTTAAATTAAATTTCAATTTTAAAAAATTATTAATAGTTAAAAATAACTTTGTATCACAATATAAATTGTTTACATAAATGTAAAATATAATTTATATGTTCAAACATATTTATTTATTACAATTTTTAATTATAATATGTTTTATATATTCAACATTGTTTATTTATTTATTATAAATTTTAGATATATAAAATAAATATTTTTCTTTGTGCATTCCAAAGCGTAAATTATTGGTAAAAGGCTATAGTTTAGGAGTTGCAATTTTGCTTAACAAAAAAGAAAGAACTGTTTCAAAGGTGTTTCGTGTTGCCTAACAAACTCAATGTCTCCTCTATGAGTTTTTGGTGTATTGTTCTCTTCTCGGTAGAATTTTTCTCTAGATAAAGTCTTTTCCATCTACGTGCTTAAGAATCGAAACGGATTTATCTATTCAGTCATAATTTTATATAAAAAAAGTTAAATTTTAATCCACAACCGTTTCTTTGCATGGTTTCCTATTCTTGGCAAGTATCTTCGGTCATTGATGAAAACAAAAAGATTATAAAAACCGGAAGCGAATTAATATCACAAGCTATCACCGCCGCGTGAAACTGAAACTGTTGCACGCTAACGTAGTTCAAAGCAACCTCAACATTCGTGTAAATATTCTTCCAATTCAATTCCAAGAAAATTATAATTATATAATTTTTGGTTCCTCTTTTCTCTTGTACATTTTGATATACGTACGTCATAGGAAAACAATAGTGTGTGGCTTAGCATGCAGAGAGGTAAGATGAAGCTAGATGAGGATCTGGGTCCTGATCGTGAGGATGATTTCCAAACTGATGATGAAGAGAATCAGGCACATAGGGTGTTTGAACATTTATTGGACGATGATACCGAATCAGACAATTCACCTCCTTCACGAAGTTTGTCCAATGAGGTTTCCATTACCTCTTGGCCTCAAAGCTATAGGTAATCCTTCATTAATTGTTAATTACGTGAGATTGTTGTTTGAGTTATTATTATTATTATTTGGAGGGGGGGGGGGGCGGCGGGCGACCCATTCATGTAGGATGACTTGTCTTCTGTTTTATAGTTTTTTTGTGGCCTTTGTCGTTTGCATTGGTCTTTTTATCAGTTTGAGAAACAAATTACTACCCCCCATTAACACCTGTTGTTTTTAAAGCCAGGGACGGATCCATAAGTCTATCAAAGAGGGGGCCAAATTTTTTTTTAATTCATATCAGTAATTTTTTTAAAAAAATTGTTTTATTGCTGTAGGTGTTTCTCTTTAACTTTGTGGCATATTATATGCAAGTACTTTAAACTTTGTCAATTCAATGTTCGTTTCTCTATATATTTGGTTTGCACATACTATTAATTATTAAATAATTTCATATATATTTAGTACATATATATATTTTCGTCCCTGCTTAAAGTTTCGACTTTCATGTGTAATTCATACAGTGATGTGGTTGATAGCGATAGAGAATTCATAGGCCAATGAATCCAAATATGAATATGCATTTGAACAGATTTTCATGCATGATGCTACACACATACACACACAGAAGTTCATTGCTTCCATGGATATATATATGACATGAATTTTTATGAAACATAACACTATAAACAAAATTAATGAAGTTACAATTAAGGGAATAGGTTGGGATGGGATGAATGATTAATGGGGTATTCATATAAAATGGGTAAGTATTTGGTACATATTACACATTAAGGACACATTTGGAAGAACTTGAAGCTTATTCAGACTTGTTTTATTTTATCGCATAAGCACTTACAACATACCTTTGGCTAAATTTATGAAGGTGACTTTGTGATTGTGATATTTGCAGAAACTCTTTTTACCTTATTTCAACGAGAAATTTAATAAAATAAACTTATTAATAAGCATTTAATTAAGCTATTTACTATCTTAAAGACAAAAACATTTTATTTTTATACGTCGAAAAGAGGCTGTAACAAAATCTTAAACAGTGATTGAAGTTGAAAGAAATAGATTGTCTATATAAGCAGTAAAATCCTAAATTCCTTTGTTCAATATGAGCAGGCAATCTATGGACATGTTAACTAGTGTAACGCCACCAGGACTTTACTTTCCTAAGGAGAATTGGTTCAGTAGGGAGAGGTAACTCTCCCACTGCATCATTCAAGACAACTCAGGAAAACCAAGAGTATTCTTCTTTGACTATACCTCTTATTTCCGAGATAAGTTCAATCAAACAAGAGGATCAGCCTGCCTCGGCATCCTATGTGCAATCACTTGTCTGTACTAGCAGTGCAATATTTTCTGTGGATGAATTGCCACCACCGCAGCAGCAATGTTCATTTGCAAAATCAGTAATTAATGGTGACTATCATCTTCATTCCACAATTTTTATTTCATCCCCATATAATTACTAAGATCCATGTACCTTTTTGTCATAATGTAAAATAGCAATGGTAATATTTCATTTGTGTGAATGAAAACAAGTAGAGATCTGATTTTAAGGTATTTACATACTAAATTATTTAGTTACTTAAAACTCAATTCATTGCCAAAGGCATATGGATGAGATTGTTTAATTTTATGCACAATTATCTTCATTGTATCAGGGACTTACATAATTTTGTTTTCTATAAAGGAACCAATATATTATGTGGGATAGGACTTCTTACCATTCCATATGCAATAAAAGAAGGAGGGTGGCTGAGCCTTATATTACTTCTGATGTTTGCTATGATGTGCTGTTATACTGGGATGTTATTAATAAGATGCTTAGAAAGCCACCCTGGACTCAAAACCTACCCAGATATTGGCCAGGCTGCTTTTGGAATTGCTGGTCGCTTGGGGATTGCGGTGAGTACAATCTGGATTGCATGCAATTATCAAATAATAACTTCAATAGGTGCATACACAACAATTGTTGTTGTGCGTATAATTGTGGGAATATAAAGGGAAAACTAACGTGAATCTTTTGGCCAAATGCAGATCTTGTTATACGTGGAACTTTTTGTAAGTGCAAGAGTTTGATATGTACTTGCAATTGTTATATATATATTCTTTTGCTCTATTGATTCTCATATGTACTTACAGGTGAATAGCTCTTGTGTGTAGGCTTCTTGTGTTGAGTATATAATACTAGTCAGTGATAACCTCTCATCACTGTTTCCTAACACCCACATGAGATTTGGTGGGACTGATTTTGATACTCAAGAAATTTTTGCCATCACAGCAGCTATTCTTGTTCTACCAACGGTTTGGCTGCGAAATCTAAGCCTGCTTTCTTATATTTCAGGTTTCTTGATCACCATTGTGTTATATTTTGCAAATGCTCTCTTTCAAATTTACCTGCTAACAACTATTACCTTTGTGTTCAGTTGGAGGAATATTTGCAACGATACTTGTTGCACTCTGCTTGTTTTGGGTTGGGATGATAGACCAAGTTGTTGGTTTTAAGCCAGGAGAAAAAGTTTTAGACTTGGCAAACATATCTGTCTCAGTTGGTCTCTATAGTTTTTGCTTTGCTGGCCATGCAGTTTTTCCTAACATCTACTCTTCCATGAAGGAACCATCCAAATTCCCATCAGTGTTATATATCAGGTAAGCATGAAATCTAGTACTGAATTTTGCAGGGTGCATTGACACTCAATTCATGAGAAATTATTACAGTGGTCCAAGACCATCATGGTCTCAACCAATCTTTATATGATACATAATTGAGCTTTATTAATTCTTTATTGTAAATTGAAAATTTTGACTATGTGTCATATAAAGATTGGTCAATACCATAGACACGTGGTGGTCTAGACTAGGTAATAATTTCTCTCTCCTCAATTCACTTGTGTCACTCATTCATTTCAGCAAAATCAAGGAACTAAGCAATAGTGTAACTTAGTCTGACATTTATGACAATTGGCATTTTTTGTTTTTAGTGCACAGTCAAATAGTTTTGCTTAAGAGCATTGCTGATTTGCCTCCCTTTTGCAGCTTTTCCTTTTGTCTTGTTATGTACATGGGCGTGGGAATAATGGGCTATTTAACGTTTGGTGACTCAGTTGCATCTCAGTTTACCTTAAACATGCCCAAAGAATTATATGCATCCGAGATTGCAACCTGGACAACTGTAAGAAAGGAAAACTAATCTCCTTTTTCTTTTTAATTACAAAATAGCAACTAATAGCAGATAGCTAGGTACTCAGGTTCAACATAAGAAAACTTTTGATTCCCATTTAACTTGAATTTATGATGAGATTTTTAACGAATTTTGTTTTTTTTTTTTTTAGGTTGTGACTCCAGTGGCAAAATATGCCTTAACGTTAATGCCTATTGCATTGAGCATAGAGGAACTCGCCACCTCTCCTAGGCTAAGATGCCATGCTATGTCTGTTCTTGTCAGAACAAGTTTAGTGATTTTAAGTTTACTTGTGGCTCTCTTTATTCCATATTTTGGTAAGTATTACATTCTACTACTATTACTACACCTTTGTGAATAGCTTTTCTGTATTTTTTTTTCTTTTTGTGGCTTTTGAAGGGACACTTCTGTTTTCACATTTAAAAGTACTGGGGGATTGAGAAAAGTGAAAGGTGCATGTAAAACTGAAACCATTCAGTGTGAACTTTGATGGGTCTATAAAACAGATGCAGCTCACCAAATAACTAAAAATCAATACTTACCGACATATACAAATTCATTGCTGACATCTATATTTAACTTAATGCTTAATGCATCGTTCACAGTTGAAGGTTGGCTAAATAAAGAAGCCTCGAACCAGTGGCAGATCCAAGACCCTGGGTCAGTGGGGACAATTTATTTAAAAAAATAAAAAATAATATAACGATAATTATCATATATATAAACATAAAAACATAAATGTTAAAATCATAAAATTTTATTAATATAGTGGGTTCAAATATACACAAATAAGAGAGACAAAATATATAAAATTAACATATTTATTTGTAATTTTATCAAACTAAGGGGGTGTATTTGCACACTCTTATTTAATTATAGGTCTGTCCTTAGTAGTGGGTTCAAATATATTAAAATAGGAACAGCAAAATATAAAAATTTAACATATTTATTTATAGTTTTATCAAATTGAGGAGGTGCATTTGCACACCCTCATTTAAGTGTAGGTCCGCCCCTGTCTCGAACTCTTGTACATATTAAAATTAATTAGAGTCCTTTAGTTAGACTAATTATTAAAATTAATCAAACTTGCACATATTTACCAAAATTACTTAGCGTTCAATCACTTGTTCTAAACATGGAATTGGAAAAGTTAAAAGAAAGATTTAACGCATACAAGGATTTCATAAAGTTTCAAATTCACATTTCAGCCTAACATGAACATATTTTAGTCAGCATCTCAGTATTCTTTCCCCTTGAGGAGCAATGCTAATTATGGGAAACAGGGAGCAAGTAACATCATAGAGCACACATTTGTGTTATTTGGTGATCTCTTATTTCAAATTTACCGCAGGTTCTTTGATGGCACTAATTGGTTCTTTCATGTCAATACTAGTTGTAAGTTCTCTTGCTTCATGTTCACTTTCCTAGTGCAATTCATTTAAGCAGAATTATGTATTTGTTTGCCATGTTTCGTGACAGGCAATTATTTATCCTTGCGCATGTTTTCTCAAGCTACAAAGTGGCAGATTATCAACTATAGAGGTACAAAGTCTAGTCTTCATTCAAATTATCATTTTTAAGCATTTTAATATTATGATATGAAACTAATTAAATTGCATGTTACTCAAATCTTTTGATTTTCAGATAACAAGTTGCGTTTTGATAATTGTTGTGGGGCTGGTATGCGCTTCTGTTGGAACATATTCAGCTATTTCAAAAATAGCTGGCGAAGGGGACTGACTAGTAGTATTTTCCCCCTATTTATAACTTCTATTCTGAGTTTCTGTTCCATATTGAAACTTAGAAGAAAAGGATTATGATCCATGTCTTCAGCTCTAGTCTGAGTTTGTCCGAACGTTTGCTTGTAAAATATGTCTAGGTTTTGCACTCTATATTTCTAATGAAAATGAATACATGTAGCTTAAGCCTTCTTCTACCACTAACATAGCTACTTTCCCCTTATCTCTCTATTCTGTGTTATCTAGTTCTCTGCTTGACTGCTTCTACAAGTTTGAGTAATAATCTGTATGTCCATTAGAGTGGTTAAATATGTTTTTAGTTCATGTGAATATGATGATATTCACTTTTAATTCCTTGAAAAAAAATTGTCCTTTATGATTAGTCTCTACAAATATGTTAAAATTAAAAAAGAGAGATCAAAAGAAAACTATTTATTTTGAAGGACAAAGACCACATTTAACACATTTCTAAATATAAGGACTAAAAAGAGACAATTCTTTTAGAGACTAAAAATGAACATCATTATATTTATGGAGATTAAAAACATGTTTAATTCACAGCAGAATATTAATTGAAAAATCGTGTGAGATTAACCAACAAAGAAGAAGAAACTTGCTGGTGCAATATGTATGGTGATTTACTTATGTAGATTACCAAAGTGAATATGTAATTCTGATTGAAAAACAATACAAACAGCACTTATAAAACAACATGTAAGTTTTGTCCTTTCATAAAATGATCATTATATCAATTGTAGGGTCATGGTGATGGCTTGATAATCCTTGTCTCACTTATATCATCAATCATAATAATAATTTTGAAGGTCTTTGTTCCGATACACCAAATATAGTTCCACGTTACTTAAGAATCAAGACCAAAAATAATTTATAAATATCTTTCTCACTTAACCAATCAAGACGTCTTTTGAGGACAAAATTATAAGACCCACATGAGAGTCAAATTAAGTAGACAATACCTCAGATGGAGTGAGCTTCCTCCCTAGCTTAACAAAGGAATGGACTTGAGTTCGGAACAATCTTAATACCCGATTTTTCATGCTGCGAAAGTTATTCTTTTTTTTGGTTTTAATAATAATAAATAACTAGATTGTTTTTGAAATGAGAAAAGAAACAAGGACAATAAGCCAATGCTGCAACACAATCTAATACGATGGAATTGGAACTTATTTTCAAAATGGATTGGTCCCTGGACCCAACCATGTTGCTGTGTCCTTAAGCAATGCAACACAACATGTGCAGAAGCTTTCAACATTGGTTGCCGTCAGTCACCGTAAAATAGGAAGGAAGATTCCAACGCGTGGTCGTCTAATTATTTTGTGCCTTGTTCAGTGTAGCTAGTATGCCATTATTGTTCTCAAATTTCTATAAGGTCTTGACTTATTGTAGCTTAGTGCTACATCCCACATTAGGCATACTCCAAATTGTGGTTTAGGCATTAAATATCCAACTATTAGAAAAGGACAGGTTACTCAGTGAACTGTAGCCATGATCACGAGATGTGATCACTCACTCGACAATTCGAGCTAACATACATGTCCACAGATTTTATTAGCAATACAAGTGTTTGGGGCTACGTTATCAAACGTCCGGATAGAACTTAGAAGGTAGTCTTATACGTGAAAGTTACAGGGACACCTAAAAAGGCAGCACCAACTATAAATAACACAATAATAAATGAATTGTACTTGACTTAATGCTAATTAAATAGCGTAATTATTGTGTGTGTACAAGACATAGATTTGTTATTGGCTTAATTGCATTTTTTACTTTCAGAGTTTTATAATTTCGCCAATTTTGCTGTTCCAATTTTTTTTTTTGCAAATTTTGTCTCTCAGTTTACAAAATATCACGAATTATGTCCCTAAGTAAAAAAACTGTCACAATTAAAGAAAAATTGCCACAAAACTATTTTAATTGTGACTGTTTAAAGGAAAAACCATCACAAAACATCTTAATTGTAACAGTTTTTTTTATATTAGGACAAAATTTGTGATACTTTGTAAATTGGGGGAGCAAAATTTGCAAAAAAAATTTGTAATAGCAAAATTTGTGAAATTGTAAAACTTTAGGCAATAAATACAATTAAGCCTTTATTATTTTTAGTTTTTATATCATTTAGTATTTTTTATTAAATAATTTTATCTCAAAACTAATAATTGAATTGAAAATTTACTATCATATAATAAATTATAACTATAAATTTTAGATTAATCTAAAATTATTTGATATCTCATTGATAAATATAAAAAAATGTAATATATAATTTTAAAATATATAAATATAAAAAATATTTTTGGTATATTTTTGTTGTTGTTGTATATATATATATAGTTTTACTAAGTTCCATATTTAAGTCTAAGACTTTAACAAATCAGCTAGAATCATGAATTCGTGAATTTTAAACTACTAAAAAATAAGAACCTAACATGTCATTGGATACTCAAATAAAATATGAGCAAAATTTTAGGAATTAGATATTCACAATTTTACGTGAAAGATAACACTTGTGTTTGAATCTCATGAATATCTCAACCTCAATGTATATAAGCGTATATTCAATAAGCATGTCTAAACATTTAGAATCAAAGTATATAATATCTCCTTTGGAAAAAAAATTATGGCTTAAATATCTTTTTAATTTTTTAAAATTTGGGCTAAATTTATTTTTGATCTCTCAAATTTAAAAGTGATTTTTTTACTTTTCCTAATTTAAAAATAGTTTACTTCTAGTCCTTATTATGAACTAAAAAGATCACAAAACAAGATTACAAGTTGACTATTTTTAAATTAGGAGACTAAAAAAATTACTTTTAAATTTTAGAAACCAAAAGCAAATTTAGCCCAAATTTGATGGGCAAAATAATATTTAAGCCAAAAATTATTTTACAAAAAAACTATACCTATAGTATGAACACTTCTTTCATAAGTACTAGGGTAATAAACCGTACCCTAAATAGAACTTGGGTTTACAATTCAAATTTTTTATAACATTATGATTTTTTAATGTATTTTTCAATCATATTCAAATTTTATATAAGTGTGTATTAGTACATATGTATATAAATATTTAAAAAATAAATTAACATAGGTATGAATATAGATATATATTTAAATAATTTTATATTCACATATTTCTTGTATCATTCTAATTTATATAAATGTTTGTTTTAAAAAATATTATCTTTATAAATATATTTGGATTTTGTATATAATTTAGATATATACATAATTTTAATAAAAAATATTAATAATAAAAAATATTTTACATTACATTTTATAATTATTATTTTTTCTTTAAAAATATGTTCCCATCATAAAAAAAATGACTAAAATTAGTTATAAAAAAAAAGATATTTTTGTGTATATGAATTTATAGATTACAATAAAAAAATTAATGATAAAAAAAAAAGAGATTTGTAAATATTTAAATTAAGTGTGATATTTTGACTTTTGAATACAAATTAATATGATTAAAATTTAATTTGATTTTAATCAAAATATCCTCATAAATATTTATTTCACGAAATCAGCATAAATATTGCAAAATTTGTAATTTGAATATGTTATAAGTTTGAATTTGAATATATATTGGTGTTATTAATTAATTTGAATTAGAATATATGCTTGTGTAGTTAATTTGAATGTTCAAATCTTCAAAATCACACTAATCATACTTACCATAATTATTTATTTTTATAAAAGAAGTAAATAAATAAGTCATTTATATTTCCATGAAAAAAATTAAATGAAATGTTGTCACGTGGCATCTGCCTATGTGGCAAAATCTTCTTTTATATGTTTTAAAATTCAAATAAAAAATTTTAAATTAATAAAGAGATTATTGTATAAAAATGCAACTAACACATATTTCTTCGATATAAAAGGGGATAAAATTAGAAATATTTATCGAGCAATATTAATTTTCTATCACAATAAGTTTTTTTAAAAAAAAAAAACTCGCTCTTTTAAATCTTTTGCTCCATCTTAATAATTAAAAATGTAAAAAGTTCAAAATAAAGTCAACAACCAAACTTAAAATGCTAAATATTAGAAATATTTTGAAAATATAGTCTAAGAAAATAATTAAAAAAAAGAAACTTGCCTTAGAAAATAAGATCTAAAAAGGTGAAAAAAAACATAAAAAACAAAAACAATAATAGAAAATATATATCTTTTTTTTTATGAAGAAAAGTTGGATAATATTATTCCACCTGAAAACCAATTACATCATTTATCACTAATTGATTTACTTGTATGGAACTTCTTCTATCCAATACATTTCATGAACATCAAAAGCTAAGAATACTAAAGTGTGTGCTACATTACAAAACTAAGACCAGTTTCCTAAAGCTTTGAATCAAGTTGTTTACAACCTTTCAAGACTCCAATTTGCATGGCTCACTTAAAACATAAAACCTTTACTAGTTTTAGCTCAAAAATAGGTTGGAAATTTCACGTTGCCCTTTGTAACTTACGCTAGTACCATTATCAACCAGAACCAAAGCACCAAAGGAGATACCTCTAAAAATGAAGAAAGAGCAAAAATATATATAAACTTTATAGTAAAAAATAACTTATTTTTATAATATAATAATATTCTTTTTATTTTTGTGAAATACTAAAACTCCTCTTTTAAATCTTTTACGTCAACTTAGTCGTTAAAACATTAAAAAAAAAGAAAATAATATTAGCCAGTAAATGTCAAGTATTATAAATTTTAAAATAAATTCAAGGAGAATTAAAAGATTAGAAAACTAGTTTAGAGAAAGAAGATAAAAAATAAAAATAAAAGATGGAACTATAAAATAAAATAAAATAATCCAAATTGAATAACAATGAAAAAGATATACAACAAAAAGATGAACCAAGTAAAATGAAAGAAAATGAAAAAAAAAATACATATTAGAATTCGTAATTTTCATACCTTTCAACATTTTGAACATTGATGTCGTTAATGTATCAAAATTGAAAGACATGGTGTAGCAGAAGAAGACATTATTGCAAAGCCTGCGATTTGTTAAATAAATTATTTATAACAATACTCTTTTTTTTCCTAAAAAAAGGAAAGTTTGAATGTTCAAATGATGAACATCACTAATTGGAATCATGACCATTTTGAAATTAATATGTATATTTTGATTACTTTAATTACATATTATATATATTATATAATACAATAATGTAATAAGTACTTTAATTATGCATTTTAAAATAATTTAATTTTCATTTGTTAAATTATCAATGATAATATTGTGAAATTATCATCCTTATATATATAGTTTAAATTACCAATAATATATTTATGTCACGAAATCAACATAAATCTTATGTGATTTTTTAATTTGAATTTGTTATAACTTTGAAATTTGAAATAGAATATATATTAGTATTATCAATTCAAACATGATAATAAAAAAATTACCATAATCACAAAATCAAGACGCATTTAAATTTTAACAATTTAATTATTAATTTAATCAAAATATATTCTTGTTATAAATGCCTTTGTTACTATAATTAAATAAAAAAATATTTTTATGAATTAAAAAACAACAAAAAAATTGATAGAATTTAGTTTGAATAGATATTAGTTTAATTTAAATCAATATTAAAAAAATAATTGATAGTAATACTATCAATTAATTTGAATTAAAATATATACTTGTATTATTATTAGTTTGAAGCTAGGTTCAAAACATAAAAATCATGCTAATCATAATTTCCTTAATTATGTATTAAAATATATATTAGTACCATCAATTAATTTGAATCAAAATATATACTTGTATTTTTAGTTTGAAGGTTCAAATCCTCACATGCCCTCCTTTCTGTCCGGTAAGGGAGATGGGAATTTATCCCCCCGTCCCAAGGCTAGTAGTTCAAGTGTAATTCCTTTAAAGATCTACGACTTGTCTCGAAAGAGCTGCTTAAAAGGCGGACATCTTATAAAAATCATGCTGATCATAATTTCTTTAATTATGTATTAGAATATATATTAGTACTATCAATTAATTTGAATTAGAATATATAGTTGTATTTGTTGGAACCAAAGACATAGAAACGTCTAATCTCTCAATGTTTTGAATATAAAAAACTTATTAATGATTAATTATGTGCTTAAAAACTAACCCCGTCACAACTAAGAAGACCGTCTAGTAGACGAGTTAAAGACCGTCCAGTAGACGTGTTAAAGATCGTCCTACAAACAGGTGAACAACTGTCCAGTTGACATATTAAGAAGACCGTCCAGTAGACGAGTTAAAGACCGTCCAGTAGACATGTTAAAGATCGTCCTACAGACAGGTGAACAACTGTCCAGTTGATATATTAAAAGACCGTCCAGTAGACGTGTTAAAGATTGTCCTACAGACAATGTGAACAGAAGTGAAGTGAATTGAAAAAGGCGAAGTCTGTGAAAAGAACAAAGTAGACTTTTAGAATACTCTGATAGAAGCGTCTACTGGACGATATCAAAATCTTGTAAAGATCCTCAAAGAGATCTTGAGCTTAATCTTTCAAATCCTCACTACGTGAGTTAATTCCTTTTCTTTAAAACACTTGTTATGTTGTGCAAGCCTGGAGAGGCTTAGTGTAAAAGAATACTTGGGTTGAGCAATCTAGGGTGATTGCTTTGTAAAGCCTGAAGAGGCTACGAACAATACTTGTAACCTAAGGTTGGTTAGTGGATACCTTCTGGGTGAAGGGACTGGACGTAGCTCAGGTTGAGTGAACCAGTATAAAGCTTTCTGTGTTTTCTTCTCTCTATCCCTACGTTTAAAAACATTTTGTTTAGACTGATCTACCTTTTTCAAAAAAGTTTTTAAATGCACAATTCAACCCCTCCCCCTTCTTGTGCGCTTTTTCTTATTTCAGTATTATTAGTTTGAATATTTAAATCATAAAAATCATATTGACTATAATTTTTTTAATTACTATAATTATGTATTTTATGAATTAAAAAATAAAATAAAAATTTTGATCACATTTTAGCCAAAAAGAATCAATATAATGTTATCACATGACATTTGTTTATGTGAAAAAACTTTTTTTTATAATATATAATAGATTACCATAAGTAAAATCAATAGTCTCATTGAGCTTTCTTGGATGTATGATATTTGGGCCACAAATACGCATTCGAAGTTCGAACTAAAGATGAAAGTGGGATATACTGGACTAGTACTAAAAGTAAAGTAGGCCACACATACGTATTCTTCGAACTAAAGCATATCTTAAAGGCTTATACTTTTTCTTAATGATCGGATCCATTTTAGATCATCAATGTCCCGATTAAGAAAGGCATCACGTGCTTTGCCTTGAGTTAATTTCTTGGCATCTACAACAAAACAACCAACAAAGGCTGATTACTTCAGAAAGCAGCCTTTTAGAATCTATGCCTATGACACAGGGTGCCATCATCATATTCCTTTGCAAAGTAAGCAAACCAAGCTTTTTGAAACCAGTCACTATGCATTGTGATATAGTAAGTGCTATAATGTTTCTGCATCAGATGTCATTTTTCGAACCACTGGACTCTTAAACAAGGAGGACCTAAGAAAATGAAAAAAATCTGATTTTCAGATTAAATTTTTGATAATTTGGTTCAATTCTTTATTTATTTCTTCCAAATTTCAACATAAAGCCATGCAAGCCTCTGATTCAAATTGACCTAACTCACCAAAGCAATTTTTAACAAAATTTACCTTCAAAATTCGCTAGAAAACTGTAGCCTTTGTTATTTTTATAGAAGACAAGACACGTGGTGATTTTTTTTCTGCTTAACTTGCTTCGTAAAAAGTAAAGATCGAAAAAATTCCTTTTGAGCTACGCTGCTTGATTAGACAAGGTGGAACATTCTGTGGTGGCAACATCACGGAGCAAAGAACCTTGCTTTCTGCATGTCCAAAAGAGAAAAGAAGCCATTCTCAATTATTTAAAACTCTAACTACCGTATGGTAGGGTTAAAGCTAGATGTTAAACTTATATAGGACCTTGCTCTCATCTACATGGAAGTGTTGAGCCGTCTTGATTAATCATTTTTTGCATCTAAATAAACTTATTCCATAGCCTTCCACCTTCATAAGCAGCAATGTTGCTACTTCCTACCACATTACATAAATTCCGTATTTCCCCACTATCTGTATTGTATACCATTTAAGCCATGTTAGCAGCAGCTACTTATTATAAAGAAAGAAAAAAGCAACCCCGAACCACATCAAGAAAATCTAATACAGATAACACAGATCAGAAGAACGAATTCAAATCTAATACATACATACATACACTTATCATGGATACACCCTGATTGATATACACATACCAAACAAACAAATGTACGTTAATTAGGTATTAGGCACTACAGCACTAGGTACAACCAGAGTCTTGTTGTATCTTAAGGGTAGATCCCATCTCAACTATTTTTCTTTCTCAGATCTTTTTCTTGAGTAGAGGAAGAGTGTTTTTCTTACTTGTAACTCTAAAACTTGAAGAAATTCGTATGCCTTTCTTTGTCCCCAAAATTGACAACACTTTCTCCATAATTACTCCAAACCTCTTCTCTAACACACTCAAACCCCATAACCCTGCATTTTAACTCCCCCTAAAACCAAAACCGAAAACCGTTTTAGTCATTCTAAAAAACATAATGAGACCCCAGACCATATGCACCAGCCACGCCATTCACACAAACCCATGTCTCAAACTTGTCATTCTACTCATTTTTCAAACATCCATTGGCATCTGTGAGGCCAAGACGCTCGCTTTGCCACTAAAATCACAAGTGATCCCATCTGGGTATCTCCCGAGACCACCCAACAAGCTTCGGTTCCACCACAACGTGAGCCTCGCGGTCTCCATCACGGTTGGCACGCCGCCACAGAACGTGTCCATGGTCATTGACACAGGAAGCGAGCTCTCGTGGCTCCACTGCAATACGACCCGGGTCACACCCGACCCGTTTTTCAACCCGAATTCCTCGTCCTCCTACAAACCCATCTCGTGCTCTTCGCCCACCTGCACGACTCGAACCCGAGACTTCCCCATACCCGCTTCGTGCGACTCCAACAACCTCTGTCACGCGACTCTCTCCTACGCCGACGCTTCTTCCTCGGAAGGGAACCTCGCTTCCGACACGTTCGGGTTCGGATCCTCCGTTAACCCGGGAATCGTGTTCGGGTGCATGAACTCGTCCTACAGCGCCGACTCCGACTCGGACTCCAACTCAACCGGGTTAATGGGCATGAATCTCGGGTCGCTCTCGTTGGTTTCTCAATTAAAAATACCCAAATTCTCGTACTGCATATCGGGTTCCGATTTCTCGGGCATTTTACTTCTCGGCCAGTCCAATTTCTCGTGGGGCGGGTCGTTAAATTACACCCCCTTGGTTCAAATATCCACTCCCCTACCTTACTTTGACCGGTCCGCTTACACGGTTCGGCTCGAGGGAATTAGGGTTTCAAATAAGTTACTAAATATTTCGGTAATGTTTTTGTCCCGGACCATACCGGGGCGGGCCAAACCATGTTTGATTTGGGTACCCAGTTTACGTTTTTGCTCAGCCCGGTTTATAACGCATTGAGAGATGAGTTTTTGAGCCAGACAAATGGTACTTTGCGGGTATTGGATGATCCGAATTTTGTTTTTCAGATAGCAATGGATCTTTGCTACCGGGTGCCCGTGAACCGATCCGAATTGCCCGAGTTACCGAGCGTGAGTTTGGTTTTTGAAGGGGCCGAGATGCGGGTTTCGGGTAGCCAGCTTTTATATCGGGTACCGGGTTTGGTTCGGGCAACGATTCGGTGTATTGCTTCACGTTTGGGAACTCGGATCTACTTGGTGTGGAGGCATTTATCATTGGTCATCACCAACAACAGAATATGTGGATGGAGTTTGATCTTGTGGAACGTAGGATTGGGCTGGCTCATGCACGTTGTGATTTGGTTAGTCAAAAGCTACTTGGTTTGGGCTAAGTGGGCCCACTTGCTTCATTGGGGGTGTGGTCCAAAAGTAGAGAGATCTTTGACGAAGAGAGTGCGGGTTTTAGTGTGTAGCATTTAAAGAAAGTGAGGATCATGTAAAGTTGTGGTGTGGTCCACTTCATTCATTTGGCAGTGGTCATCCAAGGGAAACAAAGTGTTAAGAGGTAAACTTTGAAGAGGGTCTATAGGTAAGATCAATTGCCTACTTTGTACATTCCATTGTTTTATTGTTTTTAATAACTAAATAAATTTGAAATTAATATTGTTCTTTTGTCACTCATTTTATAGCTTAATTATATATAAATAAATAGATAGATATAAATAGATTATAATTAAAATGTTAAGTTAGAAATTATAATTTATATTGTCTATCATACAGATACAAAACTAGTAAATTTTTTAAACATATGTATATCTAAATACAATTGTTCCATTCAAATACTTTAGTCAAATCAAAAGTCAAACAGTCAAGATATCAAACAATTTACACAAAAAAAACATAATTAATGACCGAATGTAACTAAATAATTTAAGAGACAAATTGTTTTAGGATAACAATCAATGATAAAATAAAACTCACAATTTTAATCTCTTTATTTGGAGAAGAAAGGAACATCTTCGTATTCAAAAAAATAAAGCCCTATTTTAGTTATTAAAAAAAATTATTAACTTATACCTTAATAAATATTTTTTATCAAGTTAATTTTATAATATTAAAAGAGATGGTGAGGATGGTTGGGATGGGTGTGTTGGAAGGAGTAGAGGCAGCTATGGTAGACGTTCATAGCAGTAGCAGCTGGATTCGATGATGAATTGGAAAGGGGAACAACAGAGGAGCTGGAAATGGAGGTGTGATTGATGATGTGACAATTAGGAAATGAAGGTCAGGGGTACTATTTTTGTGATGGGGCTTGAATGAGCTTTTGCACCGGTTTGTGTTTGGTTGATTTTGTTTATGAGTGATGTCATGTGTGCTGAATGTTTCTCTTTATTTATTTTATTTATTTATTTTAGTTATTTACTGGTCAAGGGTAATAAAAAATTTCTGTTGGGGGGCATTATGAATGAAATGAACTAGGTGGGTTCTTTGATGTAGAGGAGTTGTTATAAGGGTTGCTAGGCTCTGCCTTTTCAATTTGCAAGGTTGCCCAAGATTTGTTTAAGGTTGCTCAAGATTTGTTTTGTTTCGAAGGATGTGTTACTCAATATAATTTGTGTGACATCAATGATTTTGCGTGTAATGATTAACGGTTATAACACAAACCATGATAGTTTGGTATGAAGAGATTAATAATAGATGCCATGTCATCTATGATATAGGCCAACAGATAAGAGAACTTGATACCGCTACATAAAATAAATGGAGGGATGAAAATGTTAGGAACTTTTAGTTTGAATGATTATATTGATAAAAAAAATATTTGTTAAGGATTAAATTGATAAAAATAAAATATATTTTAGTGACTAAAATAGAATTTTAACAACCTTTGTCAATTGTTGAATGTACAATTAAGTATTTTTGCAACTTTAGTATTGTCAATGACATTTAATTCGTTGAATGTTGTTAGAATAATTTAATTATATATAGTACTATATAAACCAACATGTGAAATGAACTTGTAAATAAGAGAAATGATTAAATGAATTATGAAGAGTATCAAAATGAATATGAATTGTTTCCTACAGAGGGTTTCAACTATATTTTTGAGTTGCTGATCTAGCTATCATAAAATACAAGTTAACAATTAAAGGTTAACTATTAGAATCTAAGTGTATGCTTGGCAAAGGATTATTTTGGAGAAATCATTTGTTTTCAAAACCGTTCTCAAGAAGCTAAAAAATATTTCTTTAAAATAAACTGAATCAACGGGCACTAAGTGCTAAATTATGAAAAATTAAAAAAAAAATAGAAAAGTCATGAAAACGTTTAAAAAAAGGCTTAATTATATTTTTTGTTCCCAAAATTTCACAATTTCGCAAATTTTGTTCTCAAAGATTTATTTATTTTTTGTAAATTTTACTTCCCAATTTATAAAATATTGTGAATTTTACCCTCATGTAGAAAATTGTGGCAGTTTAAAAGAAAAACTACCACAATATTGTCGTCATTGTGGCATTTTTTTTGTGAAGGAAAATTTGTAATATTTTATAAATTGGGGATAAAATCCGTAAAAAAAAAAATCTTTGGAGGCAAAATTTGTGAGTTTATAAAACTTTGGGGGGACAAAAAGTGCAATTAAGCCTTTAAAAAAAGATTTTGATAACTCTTAGATGGACGCAGAATATTCAATATCCCCTCTAATTAAGGTTGAACATTGAATGAATTCAATCGTTTTCGGGTTTAAAAATGTGCATCTAAGCCAAATCATTCATGGTTTTTTTTAGATCGATTACTAATGTGTGACTCTTCAGTTTGGGCAAGTTATGGGTTGATCAAATGGGTATAAATGGGTTAGGCACCAAGAATTCGACCATCGCAACAAGCACCAATAGCAAAGTTTTTGTCACAGACTTCTTCGTCACCCAATTGTGACTACTTAAAGACTCTATCAAGCAAGGAACTAAACTGCTCAAAGTCGATTAACAAAAAAAAAAAATGCTCAAAGTCACGTGGCTGGATGCGCTGCCAACCTTGACGATGCTTTTAATGAGTGTCAACAGGTTGGTTGCACCTCAAATCCATTGCCTTCAAAAGCTTCTTGAACCTCGACAATAGATTTGCTAGCCTGGCCAACTTCGTTAATCACCAAAGTGAGACAAAGCGTTTAGTGAAAAGGAAAGGATAAAGAATTAGGAGAAAGGGAACTGGAGAAGGGAGAAAAATGTCCCTCTAACTCAATAAATCATTGGCGCAAAGGAAAACACAATCAATCAAGTTTAGCATTCAATTGAAATGAAATAGGTTTAAAGGCATTTGTTTTAATGAGATGAAATTAGTATACCACGGTCAAATTGCAATCAAATGAGATGAAATTGGTTCTCTTTGTAATGACCCTTATTCGTTATTAAACAACCTTTCCTCTATTAATTAATTCATAATTGAGAACTCTTATTTAATCTTATTATGAAAATATGAATAAATTTTTCACGATCAACGAAATGTAAACTACATGCACAACATGAACATATAGATGAACACATATCGTTGTATATATGTATATATAAAACCTTAAAGGTCTGAGCATGCATCATAAGCCTCACATATGAAGTCCTTATAGTATATAAAAGCATTATCCTCAAAAGGTTATATATAGAGTATCTTAAAAGACTAGTGAAGTGTGTGAAATACAGGTGTACCTATGACTACTGCTAAATTAGGGGGGAAAAAGGGGGAAGGGGTTGTACATTATATTCACTCCCTAAGTTAGTCATAACTAAAGACTCAAAACAGCAACAACAACATGATCCACAGAAGGCCTCTTCCAAGACTGATGTAATCTAGGATGTGTATGTGAGGAGTACACCTCCCATCTAACAACCCTATTTCGTAGCGATATCTTCGAAATGGTGACCACCAAGAATATGCAAACTGAAAGGAGTCAATAAGGATCATAAAAGGGGTTTGAGCTTCAGCCATCTGCTCTCATGATCATCATAGTCACACACATACAAAGTAAACAATGCAAGGATAAGCTACCATAAAACAACATATACATAAAGGGATTACATGCATTTCTAGTACATTATACATATCATACCATCATAAAGGGAATTAGAAGCATGTAAACAAGCACATTATTATCACATCAACAATCACATGTCATATATAATATAAACTTAGTCATGCAATGCATGCAGACTTGATTCCATGGAGATTTTCACTTTTGAGCGACCAGTGCTGATGTGTCCCTTAAACACGGTATAACAGCAATAATGAACCACTTGTATCCTTAACATGACATGTGCCATAAACTATTAGGGCCACAACGCAATCTTGATCAACGAAAAGGGAATAATGTTCGTCATGATAGTTAAACGTGGGTAGTTGCTTATCACGAAACGAGGTTCGTGATAACCTTAATTTCAATGTGGGAGTCGCCTTCTACCTATCCCCAAAGCCTAGTCTTGCCAATCCACTAACGTCTTAGGACTAGGTTGAAGGTCTTACCTAAGCGTACTCTAAGCGACCCCTAACTTCTATGCTAGCTCATATGTAATAACAATTGCAAAGTCATGCATGAATGCATGTACAATTTTCATTAACAACACAAAAATATTTAAATCTTTCACCAATCAACTACCCTTTCTAAAGGTCTCATCAATGACCTTTATATACAGAAAGTAGAGGCACCACTTATGACCTTTATAAAGTAGGGGTCTCCGCTTGGCACTTCTAGTTAACAACAACAACAACTTGGCAACATTTCCAACAGGTTCAACTTATCAACATGAAATGATCAACATAACATCATTCAATAGATCAACATGCCACCAAGTCCAATTTCACAATTTTTAGCATTATCTTATATGACATAAGCTCTTTAAGTTTCTTAATAAACTACATATTAATTGAAAAAAAATATTAAATATTAGAAAATATCATCATTTTTTATTATTAAATATAAAATATTTTATTTACTTAAAAACTTTAATTTTATTCACAAGTTATTTTTATTTTGAGAAAAACTCAAAAATTCTATTTAATAACCTTTTGTTTTCATAAATTGGCAAAAATACTAAATAATTATTAAAAATAGAAAAAAATACAAATTTTTGAATTAGAAATACAAATTTAATATTTAGATTAATTTAATAAAAAATTTTGGAAGCAATTCAAAAAGTTAAATAATTAATTCAATTAATTTTTTTTAAAGATTTAAGAAAAACATGGGAATTCAATCCCTGTTTTAGGTCAAATTTGAAAATCAATTTGAACAAGCAAACGATTTTTTTATGCAAATTATAACTCTTTGAAAAATTATGTGAGTCTATCTTCCAAAACAACATGCCATTTTCCCTACAAAAATTACAATTAAATAAACAACACATGGAGGACTGGCTGCCATGTTAGAAGAACAGTAGGTTTTCCTATCATTTTTAGTTATCAATTTCAAACAATTTTCAACAACTCTTAACATCAATTTAAATTATTTTGAGTCTAGTTTCTAGATTGACCACAAACACTCAAAAATATGGTATGTGCAATTTATAGTGATTTTTATTCCAAAACTGCTCCAGAACCAAAATCTAAGTAGAAACAATGAATCAGCCTAAACTTTTAAAAATCATTCAAATAAAAAATGACACTAAAAATAGCATATGATATATTTACTTAAAGATTGAAAAACCTAGTTTTATTTGTTCAAAAACTTTTATGAAAAACCCAACGCAAAAAGGTCCACATTGTTCATTCACATTTTCTAGACAGCACAGGTTAACTTGTGAAAGGTGTAACTCCTTTGTTTCTTAACTTTCTCAGGTGCTTCTTTAGCGTAATTTGTAGCCCTTCATGTCTATTTTCATTTGCAAAATTAACCAACTCATTTCATTAACCACAACTTGAGTTATAATAAAAACACTGAGATATATTCCAATAGAAAACCCTAGGTAGATTCATACGAAATTGATATTCAACATATTTAATGCAACCAATCATCATATATCACATTTTAATCATCCAAAATGAAATATTCACATCAAGAATAGTTCACCAAAAAGATAGATCACCACATAGCACACAAAAGGGTCAACTTTCCTTACTATTGTAACACCCTAGGGGGTATTACTGTAACTAAATCTAGATTTTTAAGAACTGAAAAACTTTAAACCCTAGAAACAACATGCGGAAGCTATTCATAAACATAATTAGGTTTTATATAAAAAAAACACACAGCAAAATACTATACATGCCTAATACAATTCATTTATCACCCAAAGGCATTGTACAAAGCATAAAAGGAAATACAAGAAAGCAATTTAACTAGACTACGTCTTCTTGTACGTGACTTCAAGCTCCATCTGTACACGTCTTCACCTATATCTTGAAAAAGGAAAAACTTAAAGGAATGAGATATAATGTCCCAGTGAGTGCTTTAAGGACTCTACGGTTGGGTTAGACTCTTATATGTGTGTGTGTGTGTGTGTGTGTGTGTGTGTGTGTGTGTGTGTGTTATTCTAGTTTGATATAGGTGTGCGTGTGTATCTGTGCGATGTTATCTATTATTTTATCTTCTTCATTTCTTTTAACATCCATCCAATTTACACGTGTGGTTTGGTTATTTATTTGAAAAGCAAAAAATTTACCCATATTTGATTTAATCACTAAAAGTATATTTTTGTAAATTTAATTAATTCCACAATTAGATTTGATTATGTCAATGTGACATAATAAGATGTTACAAAAAGAGATAAAAAATGTGCAAAAGGTTTAGTGAGAGAATGGAATACTTGGAGAATAAGTTTAGGGTTAAGACAACACACTAGAATATAGGCCTTTAGGATTTTTAGTAAAATGATTAAATTAGTTTTTAGCATTAACATAAATTATTTTTCCTTCCATTTAGCATTTCAGTTTTAACAATTTAAAATTAGTTTTGTTAATATTAATTCTTTGACCTTTAAGCAAACATAACCTTTATCTAATTATCTCTTAATGAATATTGAATAATGTTAAGTGTCTGATGAATAATAAAATGCTCTTTCCAACGCACATGAAAATATGGAAGGTTGGATCATAGAGAGATTGTAAGACCTATCTTTTTATAATATGTGAATTAAGTTATTAAAATAATTGAAACAAAAAATTAAATTAAATTTCTAGTGAAAATAATTAATTAAAATATATCTTTGTTTTCTGCTTGAATTTTTGTGGAGAATTTCTATAGAAATTGAGTTTGTTTAGCAAATCGACAGTAAAGAGATTTACTGTGGAAGCTGGCAATAGTGCATTGACCATAGAATTTAATTATAATTAGGTTCTAAAAGTGGTATGTAAGCTTTCCTTATTTTTGTAATTAAAATGAGTTTTTATTTTAATCCAATTGCGTTTAAGGCATAAACTTCAGTACATGAGGAGAACTGACTTCTTGATTCTTATAGAGACATTGTAATACCACCCTGAGACATTTTAATGAGTCACATAATTCTTTGTAAATAATAAAATTTCATTTGATATAAGTTTCACAAAAATTTTAAATTCCTGACAAAAAGTTTTCTTAATTGATCTTCCCTTTTATTACACACACACACATATATAAGTAACACGCCTTTTCAGCATAGTAGGTACATTGACATGCTTTAGTTGCTTTTTCAATATGTATATCCTTATTTCAAGACTTTATGCTCCAACTTTATCGAAAAAGCAACTAAAGCATGTCAATGTACCTACTATGCTGAAAAGACGTGCTACTTATTGGAAAAAAGCATAACAATGTACTTATATGAACAAAAAAGCAAACATGCTCACTACAACAAAATATGGTATGAGAAAAAAAAGATAAGCATGATGCTTTATCTTATTAGAGTGACTAGTTGGTGAAAGACATTTAATGTCCCAACAGACACTTTCTTCACAAAGGAAGATCAGACAAACAAAGCTCTCGAAGATCCCTCAACAAATACTTTCAGAGAGCACTATAAATACCTGTGAAGTGTAACACTCCTTCAATTTTACATATAATTCATATTAATTTAATTATTGATTTAAGTTGATGAAAATGTTGGTAGTTTTTTTTTTTATAATAGAAAATTTCTAAATTTGACAGAATTTGAAAATAGAAATGAAATAATAAAAACCACTTATGTATATATATGTATATATCAAACGGTACATCATGGTTTGAGGATAATACATAAAAGTCAGAAAACAAAAGTACATCGAAAGACATATACTACCTAGCCCACTATATACATCAAAAAAATCCTATACAGAGCAGTGTTCATCTACGCTATCCCTCATACAAAAAGAAAAATACTATAGGTCTTCAGGTCTTTCCCCGTTGAGATGTTCTCTATCTTGTACTCAGCATCACGAAATGTTAATGTCGTCTTTAATAATCACGATCAATCATACACAGAAGAAAATAATAAAGTGAGGTGTTTTGTTCTAAAATCACTTTTACATGTACAGTAGGAAATCTACCATAAAACAAAGATAAAACACAACTGACAACACAAGGGATCCTAAGGTTCATTCTAAGTTCTATCAGACTACCCTTGACTAGGTATGGATCCATACTTTCCATTAGTGGGTAATAGTTCTCAACAGAACTTGGGAAGTGACTAGGAATACATATACCTCATCAACATCATCACATGGTATAGTCTTCATCATTATTTAGGAAAATAATAGTTAGGATATCCATTTATAGAGGTATACTCTCAACCAATCCTGGAATGTTGAGCAGTTGTCGGGGTTATTGAGTTTGGTCAGGTGAATATCCCAGCTCAAGGGCGCTACCTTGGCCATTGGGACTTTCACCACTCAATACCTACCCCCAAGACCTCCGCAAGTGGGTCCCTGCCTTTCATTCCTTAGCGTACCAAACTGTAGCTTCCCTAGCAGGGTGCCATGCCACTGCATGTCACTCGCTTTTCATTACTCACTAAACTATCAATTTCTAACTTTTCAAGCAAAGGTTTCTCTGGTCTCATTTAATTTGAGCACTAGTACAATTAACATTTCTGCCTTATTTTGCAGAAATTGTATAATACCAAAATTTTAATGGAATAACAATTTAGTACTTATATAAAATTTTAGCATAATAACAATGTAGTAATTATAATTTAATTACTAAAATTTTGGCAAAATAATAACTAAATAAATGCATTTTAATTTTCTAAATTTGAGTAGAGTAACAACTCAGAAAATGCATTTTAATTTTCTAAAATTGAACAGAGTAATAACTTAGCAAGTAAAATTTAATAATTTAAATTTGAGCAGAGTAACAATTTAGTAATTATGATTTAATAATCTAAATTTGGGCAGAGTAACAACTTTGCAAAAATTAAAGTTTAACATTATACAATAATAATAATAATAAAACTTAATCCTAAACGGGTTTAGGGGAAAATCCTTCCTACCAACATGCAAAGTGACAATAATTTAGAACCAACCCCACTCCCCCCATTACCCCTAAGATAGTTGATGAAGAGGATGAAATTGTTGAGGCAAAGCTCTTTGGAAGAGAACTTTACTAGTTGTTGGAAAACTAGTAAAATTTTAGCATAAAAACAAAGTAAAATAAATTTTTTTGTAGAGAGAGAAGATCTCTAAGAATTTGGCTAGCTTGAGAAAGGAAAGGATGAGTGAAAATCTAAAAACTTTGAGGCCTATTTATAGAAGAAGGAGGGGGGTTAAGTGTCCAAAGATTTACATCATCCATTATGTAAGCATTATGTCATAAATCAAATTTTATTTATTTTTAATCCAATTTAGGGACACATATCCCAAATATGTGGTGGATCACCTATTTTAGGGTTGGGAACGTGCTCCACCAGCTGTTCCAAGCCTCCATGTGTCAAATTTTATCTGTAGGTGAATTAACTGATACCGATAAAAACGCCTAAACTTGAAAAATTAGCTTTTAATATCAAAATAATGCATTTTAATGCAAAACTGGACAAATACGTTATTTTTCATCAAAAATAAATTTCTAATAATAAATTTTAATTTTTATTAATTTATTTCAAATTATATGTATTTATTTTGTATTTTTAAGCTAGAAAATTCATAGAAAATCCATTTTAATTCAATAAATACCAAAATTTTTATGAAAATTATAAAATTAAATATTTTACCCATAAATAAACTAAAATTACCATTTTACCCCTTTTGAATGTCAAACCAGTATTGGCTGGCTTTTTAGACACGCAGGAGTATTTTGATCATTTTACACAGAAATTCCAAAAAATTACCAAAATACTTCCAAAATTATATTTTAATATATATGACATAATTCTAAGCTCAAATTGACATTTTAATGTCAATTGAATATTTTCCTCATGTTAATCCTTAATGTTGAGAAATAGGGACATAATTGTCATTTTCTAATTTCTCCGGGCTCCGGCTTGGAAAAATTATAAAAAATAACGATTAAATAGCTCTTGAAATTTTGAGAAAAATGGTGAGAGTCAAAATTTTGAAATTCCTTTCCGGTTTTTCAGAATTGCATTGTCAAATATTTAAAAAAACAGTGGAAGAATTGAAATAGGATTGTTATATTTTTCACTACTTTTCTTTCAAAATAAAGTTTTTATAACGAAAGATACTTAATATAATATTTTCAAAATATTTTGAGATCAAAAAGTCTCTGGTTGATTCCTACAGTCAACCAGGGGTATTTTTATCATTTTACAAAAATTATCTCAATAAATTCTAGAAAAATTTATAAAATTATTATTAATTATTCCAAATACATTGATAACTTAAAAATAATTTTTAAACATACAGAATAATTTAATATATAAAAGTAGGGGTGTTACATGAATACCTATACAAGAATTAAAACTGAATTGTACAAGGTGTTTCAAAGTCAATAAGAACTTAAACTAGAACTTCACCTTGTATATCCATTTGATATGATGATGACTAGTCAGTGAGCATTACCCTTTTACCATTTTCTAAGTGAAAGTGGTTGAAGCCTGAAGATACTTTATAACAAAAAATACTTTGGTTAATTGCTTGGAAAGACAAGTGAAATACTACTTGAGTTGAGCCTAAAAAGGCTTGTGTAACAGAGTACTTGTAACTTATATAATTTATAGTGGAACTTGATGGTGTACCAAGAACTGGATGTAGTCTTAGGGTTGAGATGAACTAATATAAAAATCCTTGTGTTTTAATCTCTTTCCCTTTATCTTGCTTTGCTAACTTATATTGTGTTTCAAAGTTTATTTTATAATATCCTCAAAATGTTTTGATAAAAAGGTTTTTCACATAAGTCTATTTTGAAACAAGTTTGTCATATTGTCTTTAGAAAAGACGAATCACAGTCTTTAGAAAAGATTTGCAAAAAAGTTTTGAAACAAAATTCAACTCCTTTTTTGTGTTTTCCTGTGTTTTACATTATCCAAACCTTATTAAGTCACTTTTAATTGGACTTTAACCTTAAGTTCTAGTCCACAATACATAATTATTCACATATAAAGCCAATGTTGGATTAATAATCCAACATGTGATTCTCCACTTAGATACGAACATCATAAATTTTTTAATTAGAATCTTAAGGGGTATTAATAAACTTTCAATCTTCAACCTTTTGTGGAGATTAACTCAAAACAACACAACACTTGAGCCTTATGACTTCAAGATACGTATAGACCCCTACTGGTCCTAATATCATAACCACATCCACATAGCATTCCACAAGGCCTTAAACATCTTTAAACTTCGTAATTAGGGTCCTAAAATAGTGTTATTAATATTCTTAAAACATTCTGTAAATGTTTTACATTATACGATTTACTTATTATTGCATGTAATACAAGTATTATAAAGTTTTATGATAAAATTGATTTGAGATTCCACTTGAAAATGTATTAATAAATATTAATTAAATAACTAACACTGTAAGGTGTATTCTCTATAAAAGTCTAGAATTAAATTAATATAACAATTTTGAATTAATTAAATAGCTTATTCTTTTAATACTATTTTCATAACTTCAAAATTTTATTCTAATAGATTTACAAGGTATTTTGACTTGATTCTTTTAGAAAATTCTAAAACATATTAAATTTCCAGAATATCATACTTTTTGATTTTTTAAAGACTTTTAGATGTAAAATTATTATTTTGCCCTTAGGTCTTCAATTTTGACTAGTTTACTTGAAATTAACTTATTTTAAATCAAATTTGACCTTAATAAATTTATTTTAACTAAATTTCATTATTTTAGATATTATTTAAATTTATATGGGTGATTTTACAATTTTGCCCTTGGTTAACCATATTTTCAATTCAAGCTGCAAAACTAGTTCTAATTAGCTCCTTTTTAATCAAAACTTTTTTTGAAGCTCTTTAATTCATTATTGTTGAACCTCAAGAGTGGTCTTAAAATTTGTGTAAATTAAATAGTTCAATTCAGCAAGTGCACTAGTCTACAAGTAGTAAACTTGACAAGTCGAATATTGTACCCATGAAGATTAAAGTAACAAATTCAATTCAATCAAGATATTACTACAAAAGGGAGGGAAGTCATGTTTGTCACAAACATAATTGCGATTAAAATAAAGACAAAATTTAAATCTAATGATATGTTTATCAGACTTCTAGAGTTTTGTAATAACAATGGTGGTAAGAATGGTTAGGGATTTGAATCCCCTTATGTTACTCCTCATATACTTTCACCCAAAACTTAATGCAACTATATCCATGAATTAGAAGTTTAGATTTCACTAAATATGGATAAAGCTGAATTTCTTAGTGTGAAACCCCTTTGTAATTAACCCTTATGTTCTATTCCCACAACTCCATTAAGATTAACCCAAGCATTAGGCACAGAAATCTTAGAGAAGTCATGCATCAAAAAGTACTATTCCTATGCTCATCCCAATACATAACAATCAACTTAGATTCAACATACATATACATGATTCGTCATTATGCACATATCTTCAAATCAATATTATAAATAGTTAGTTGACAAAAAGCATTAAAAACAAAGATGATCACTCTAAATCATAAAGCACTTGCATTAAATTTGAAAAAGGCTCTGTTGGATCGAGTGCTTACCACTAGGCCAAAAGCTATAGCTGATAGTCAGGGCGCAACTCTTTCTACTTAATCGTAGCAGCTCAAGCGCCACAAGTCGACTGTGACTTGACCTACCTAGGTATTCGCCACGAGACAATTGATGTCACACATTGGACAACAATTGGCTCAAATATAAAGAAATCCTATAAGGTTCATCTACCCTAACCAAAATGACTTTAGCAAAACATGGTAAAATAACAAATGAGAGAGTTAGAGATGATAATGGTGATTCCATTAGTTCTTCAAGCTCTTCTTCCAAGGGTTACTTCCTTAATGGTGAAAATGGAGAATCTTGGAGAGAAAATACATAAAGTGTAGTGAGAAGTCATTTTCCAATGCATTCTAAGTAATGAGCCTTGCAAAATGGCTTTTATAGTAGCTAGAATGAGCCCAAATGCGTAACAAAATTAGTTATAATGCATGGACAATTTAACTGCCAGTGTCCAATGTTGGCCAAGTGTCTTAAATGTTGGGCTAAAAATATTTGGGAAGCCTTCAAAACTATACGCCAACACAGCATCTCATATGTTGATTATCCAGTGAAATTCCTGTGATCTAGCATTATTTTTAGTGTAAATTCTTGCCTGACGTGTCCAACACTGAGGTGTAGTGAAAATCAAGAAATACTAGTGTTGAAGCCTGCATATAATCTCGGGCTCAATGTGCCATGCTAAGCTACTAGGAGGAAATTCTTGCTTCCTTTAATGTGGTGTAGGACATCATCCTAGCGTTCCAGACAATGCAACCAAATTGTAAGTGTCTTGCTTTATTTTCCTACAAAATTAAGAGAATTTCTCATGAAAATCACATTTACAAAAGAAAACAACTATAAACTAAAGCTATACTAATTTTTATGGGTTTTTCCAAAGTTGTATTCTTTTTGGTTTCTTTTTCTTCAATATTTCCTTTAAAATCATATACATAAATCACATATGAATTTATCAATTACTAATGGATTTTAATCAATTTTATTAAGTTAATATTACTATAATAAGGTTCAATAGTTTCTTTAGCCACTATTTTCATCGAAGCTTACATTTTTAGGCATCTTTTCAATGAAATCTTAACCTAACTTCACTAGAATGTTGATTAGGGCTCTTAACTCTACATTTTGGCTAAGATCTCATCCAATGAATATATCACTGGAGAGGATCTAAACCCACCTTACAGGACACAAATCCTCTCCATTGAAATTTAACATGAAAGTGTAAATTGAATTCATCTCATCCATCAATGATTTTTAAATATTAGTTTATAATATTTTTTTATAAAATAAATTAAAAAAATTTAATGACTAAAATTTCATCCAATGAATATGTCACTAAGAGGATCTGAACCCACCTTCTTATAGGACACAAATCCTCTCTATTGAAATTTAACATGATGGTGTAAATTGAATTCATGCATCTCATCAATCAATCATTTTTAAATATTAATTTATAGTAATTTTTATAAAATAAATTAATTTATAGTAGTTTTTATAAAATAAATTAATTTATAGTAGTTTTTATAAAATAAATTAATTTATAGTAGTTTTTATAAAATAAAATAAATAATGTTAATGGCTAAGATTTCATCCAACGAATATGTCCCTGGAGAGGATATGAACCCATTGTTGTGCATGGCTCATATTTTATGGGCAAGTAGATGCTAGAGTGAAGTGGAACTAAGTGAGGAGAGTGTAATGTAAGCGCACCGAGCGGAGTGGAGCGAAGCGAATAAATGGGTTAGGGGTGTGGGGGGCAAAGCCCACCCGTGGTACGATACAAAGAGATATTGTAAATTTGTACTATTATTTATATATATCCGATGTAACCCTATTTGCTAAATAATAGAAATAGTTGCTCTACTCTCGAGGACATAAGCACATTGTCAAACCTCATTAAATTGTTATCTATGTGTGTGCGTGTTTATTCTGCTATTTTAGAATCCGGTTGTTGTTGTTAACACCCACCTTCTTACAGGACACAAATCCTTTCCATTGAAATTTAACATGAAAGTGTAAATTGAATTCATCTCATCTATAAATGATTTTTAAATATTTGTTTATATTATTTTTTATAAAATAAATTAAATAATTTTATTGGCTAAGATCTCATCCAATGAATATTTCACTGGAGAGGATCTAAACCCAACTTATAAGACACAAATTCTCTCCATTAAAATTTAACATGAAAGTGTAAATTGAATTCATCTCATCCATCAATGACTTTTAAATATTAGTTTAAGTAAAATAAATTAAAAAAATTTAGTGAGTAAAATCTCACCCAATAAATACGTTACTAGAGAGGATCTGAACTTACCTTCTTACAAGACACCAATTATCTCCATTAAAATTTAACATAAAAGTGTAAATTAAATTTATCTCATCCATCAATAATTTTTAAATATTAATTATTTATAGTTTTTGCTCAAATAAAGTAAATAATTTTAAAAGATAAGATCTCATCAAATGAATATATCACTGAAAATTATCTAAATTACCCACCTTCTTACATGTAATCGTCAAGAATCTTTTATAGCCAAGAAAGGTCTTCAAATCCCCTTATAATTTGTGAAAGGATAAAGTTTAAATAAAGGTTTTACATCTTTATCATTAAGTTATCCAATCAAACGATGATACATGATTTTTTTTTTCAATAATAACGAAACTTCAATAAATGTGTAGCAGAATTTTAAATAAACATCTACATGTCATTATTTAATTAGAGAACATTATGGAGAGGATATAAAAAGTTTTATTTAAGTTTGCTCCTTTGTAAAAAATATTATGTTATAAAAAGTGTTAGGAACACATTATTTTTAACACATACTATTTCTTATTGGTTAAAATTTATTAAAAATTACAAAATTAAAAAAGAGATTTATTAAATAAAATGTAAAATTCATAAAATTTTGAGATTTTTAACAAATTTCAACTGTGGTTGTTTGTAGTATTTCTCGTTATTATTTTGGTTAGGAAAAGTACATGACGTGTGATTCCTTTTAGGGGTATTCATAACGCGGTCTTTCTGGGTCTAATACGGTCCAAAAATTGTACTCAAGTTGACCTTTTAACAATTTAACAATAAGCAGTAAAAATCTGAGATTTGGACGAGTAAGAAAGTGTAGATATTTAGATGCAAATCAACGCTTGTCCTAGAAAATATAAGTGAGATTTTCAAAACACAAAACATAAGTGCCGCTGGCAGTATTGCAGTAACATCAAAAGCTGTTAGAGTTAGCACAGTTGAAATTAACAACCGACACAGCTAACGAAACAATGTGATGTAAACATGCAACTTTTCCTTTCTTCCTTTATTAGCAAGTATTAACGGTAGGAGGCTGAAGTTTACCTGGCAACCAAGTCCATCAAACCCAATTTGTGATGGTCAATCCCTTTCATTTATCCAGATTTTATTTATTTTATTTCTCACTCAAAGTGCTCAAAGGGAAATATGGAATGGAAAGATAATCTAATTTGACCAAATTGGCCCTGGATCCGTTACTAGTAAAGCATATTAACCTATTACTATTCCCTCCCATCTTCCCATCAACAGTGTTTAGTGTTTAAGGTCAATGCACATATATTAAGACTAAAATGTCCTTAATTAATATTCATTACTAATTACAATAATAATTTATAGTAGTTATTAAATAAGGGTATAATTAAAATAAATAATTAATTAGATTTTAAATTTCTAAAATATTAATTATTTTGAAATTAAAAAAAAGAAGCTAAAACATCAATAGTTATGACAACGATCATTGTTATAACAACAAAGGAGAAAATCATTTTCTCAATAAATATCAAAAGTTTACTTGGATCTGTTACTGTCCAATCTCTGAGTTATGATGACATGTACCGTTGCCATTAATTGATAACAAAATCTATTGAGTTGGTGTAATTTGATCTACTATCATTACTTGTCTTACAAGGGCCATTTCGGAAAATGAAGTTAGACCGTTAGAGGAAGCTCCAAAATGATATAATCTAGCTTGTAAAGTACTCTATATTCTAAGCATTGCCAGCAGCTAGCTAGTGGCATGGTTCAAGGTTGGAACTTTGTTGCGGAAGGCATTCCAAGTCTGTAATATCTCATTTTCAATCACCTAATTATCTAATCCCACTAATTCAAATTCTACTATATAAGCTGCCTCACTTTTCTGTTCTCTCCATCCAAAGAAAAAACAAGCAGCTCTATTGTCTAGTTGAAGAGCTTCAAAAGAAGATTTAGAAGAGAAAAGGAGAAATGGGGTGTGCTTATCTCAACATGCTAGAATTCATGAGGGCAGTGCTTCTTATGTTATGTGCTCTGATGATATTGCCAGAGCTAACACATGCAAAGCATGCAAGAGTAACTAGGCACTACAAGTTTAACGTATGTGCCATGTTTTTTTTTTTTTTTTTTACACAAAGAGATGTTTTCAATTCAATTTTACATACATTAATTTTTTACTTTTACTGCCTAATCCTTTTCCCTTTTCTTTGCTTCAGATCAAAATGCAAAACTTCACAAGGCTTTGCCAAACGAAGAGCATTGTAACTGTCAATGGACAATTTCCGGGTCCTAGAATCATAGCAAGAGAAGGCGATAGAATTGTGGTTAAAGTGGTTAACCACGTTCAGTACAATGTTACCCTTCATTGGTACTCCATTATTATACAATAAGACCCCATGAATCAGTTTGTTGTAATTGTTGAATGAATGGTAGCATTTGCTTAGCATTTGGTTTATTTTTCAGGCACGGAGTTCGTCAACTAAAAAGTGCATGGGCAGATGGACCTGCCTATATCACACAGTGTCCAATTCAGACAGGCCAAAGTTTTGTGTACAACTTCACAGTCATTGGCCAAAGAGGAACATTATGGTGGCATGCACATATCTCATGGCTTAGAACAACTCTTTATGGTCCCATTGTCATTCTTCCCAAAAGACATGTCCCTTACCCATTCACTCAACCCTTCAAAGAAGTCCCCATCATATTGGGTAAGTAGTTGAGATCCTCCAAACTACATCACAGAATTTACTGTCACTATGAGCTCTACATGTTAGAAACTTCACTTTTTTTTCTAACTGGTATGCAAACCTGAATAAAATGTCAGGGGAATGGTGGAAAGCAGACACAGAAACTATCATAAACCAAGCAATGCAAACAGGATTGGCACCAAATGTCTCAGATGCTCACACCATCAATGGTCTTCCAGGTCCTGTCTCCAACTGCTCAGCCAAAGGTAAGAACATAGTAAGGAAATAGTCTATGCACTCACAGTACACAGAGTTTTTGCACTGTCATCCAATTATAAACCACAATCTATGATAAGTTTGTTGACTTTTATAATAATTACGTATTAAAAGTCATATCAAAGATGATTTCTGATTGGTTAACAGTGTAAAAGTTTTTATACTGATAATGCATAGAAATTAAACTCTAAATAAAGAGTTGAAAGAAAAGCATAAACATTGTCAATTCTTGATCACATATGATTATTGATTGGTTTCATTCCATTAAGTTAAACTGTCAATTTCTTCAGATACTTTCAAGCTCAAGGTGAAGCCTGGAAAAACATATCTGCTTCGTCTGATCAATGCTGCACTTAATGATGAGATGTTTTTCAGCATAGCCAACCACACCCTCACTGTGGTTGAAGCTGATGCTGTGTATGTAAAGCCCTTCAGCACAAACATTGTTCTGATCACACCTGGTCAAACCGCCAATGTCCTTCTCAAGGCCAAATCCAAGGCCCCAAATGCCACCTTTGCCATAGCTGTAAGGCCCTATGCTACAGGTCCAGCTGCTTTTGACAACACCACAGCCACAGGGTTTCTTGAGTACAGGAAATCTTCACTTTCAAGCAACAAATCAAACACCAAGAAGCTTCCTCTTCTTCGACCAGTGTTTCCTAAATTCAATGACACTGCCTTTGCAATGAACTTCCACAACAAGGTTCGTAGCTTGGCCAATGCAAGATTCCCAGCCAAAGTTCCAAAAACAGTTGACAGGCGCTTTTTCTTCACTGTTGGCTTAGGAATCAGCCAATGCTCACAAAACCAACAATGCCAAGGGCCTAATAACACAAGGGTAGCTGCTGCAGTTAACAATGTGTCCTTTGTGATGCCAAACACTGCTCTACTCCAAGCCCATTTTTTCAACCAGTCCAAAGGAGTGTACACCACTGATTTCCCTGCTAACCCTCCTTTCAAATTCAACTACACTGGCACTCCACCAAGCAGCATCATAGTGACTAGTGGGACTAAGGTGGTGGTGTTGCCATTCAACACCAGTGTGGAGCTGGTCCTTCAGGACACAAGCATTATTGGAGCTGAGAGTCACCCTCTTCACCTTCATGGTTTTAACTTCTTCATTGTGGGTCAAGGCAATGGAAACTTTGACCCCAAAAAGGACCCCAAAAGGTTCAATCTGGTTGACCCTGCCGAGAGGAACACTGCTGGTGTGCCATCAGGAGGGTGGGCTGCTGTGCGCTTTCTTGCAGACAATCCAGGTCGGTACCATACAATTACAAGAGTAGATATCTATTTTGAATTTAATTGAAGTGCATATTGTGATTTAATTTATGTATAGTAAGTTTGTTAATTTTTATAATAATTATATTAAAAATTATTTCAAGATAATTTTTGATTAATTGACGGTGTAAAAATTTTGCGTGCATTTATCTATTTTGTTACGTAAAAATATATATTTAATATCATATTGAACATCTATTCATTGACAATATTAAATTAGTTCTTTGATCTCACACTAGCTACGACTTGTGTTTGATTATCAGATTTTTCTTGTTAATAGACAATATGTAAATTTTACTATTAATTCTAGTTAAGGTTGATGGTTTTCTTTAACCTTGCAAAGAAGTGTGCATTTTCCTAATTTAAACTTTTTATCTACCAAACAAACGATAGTTCTTTGATAATAGTTCATGACACCAGTTTCATTAGTAGAAGATTAATTTAATGAAAATTTGAAAATCACTTAGAGGACAGGAATTAACATTGAAAAACTACTTTAATATCAATAATTCAATATGAAAGTAGGACCAATCTAATATGAAGTGAATCTTCAAAGTACCATATTCTGGATTTTCGGTGTGATTCATTGTTAGTCGTTGTAACATTGTTTTGCTGATCTTACATGAACAGGTGTTTGGTTCATGCATTGCCACCTTGAAGTGCATACTAGTTGGGGCTTGAAAATGGCATGGATAGTCCAAGATGGAAAACGGCGCAATCAGAAGCTGCCACCTCCACCCTCTGATCTTCCTAAATGTTGAAAAATCAGCACCGTAATGTTTCACTTTTCTTTGTCTATTTTTGGGGTTAGATTTGGAAGTATCTTGTTTTCAATTTTGTCCACTTCCTTTCCTTTTTTTTCCCCCTTCAATTTAGGTATTACTTTCCTTTGTACCCAAAAAAGTATGTTTTGAGCAATTAGATTGTCAGGGTTGTTTCAGTTCTTACGTGGTCACTCTAGTTAGAAAAAATTATGAGTGGAAGAGTTGTATGTAGGTTACAGTATTCAATTATCTATTTTGAATTGTAATTCATTATCTTTTGCCAACTACGATAAATGCAAGTTCTCAGAAATTTCCTTTTCCCTTTAGAGAGTGCTTTATTATTAAGAAAAACTAACATAATTTATTTTTAACAGAATCGATTGATCTTTGCACGTATAACATAGATCTACACTAACATTGTCATATTTTTAAGAATAGAGAACCTAAATATTTAATAAATACATAATTATATATCTCTTTTAGATATTAAAATAACGGTTTTGTATGATCTTAACCAAAGATGAGTTTTGGACCAGACACGATAAACACATAAAATTAGGCGTGTAATTAATTAGTAATTATTGTGATTTGGCTACAAAATGTAGCATTATTTAAATAAGAGAGGGTAGTACGGGCACAGTTGAACATGTTCCTAAAAGTGTTACAGGCACAGCAAATTTCCTATGCTCGCAGGTTGCAGATAAGTCCCAATGCATACAAATGGTTCTTCGTGCACTCACTGACACTGCACGCCAACTCACGTGCCATCGTGTTCACCAGTTGCCACCAATCAGTGGTGGGCAGAGGAAACCTGTTAAATACATTTCTTGATATATTTTTAATATAGTTTTATTCTTAGATAAATTTCGTTATAAATATAACTAGATTACTTAGGTATATTTTTCATTTATTAAAACATGCATAAAATCAAAGTTTTAAATTGCAATAACAGTTACCATTGAATGTATGGATCAACTAGTGATGTTATTTTAGTTTAATTAGTGATATCGAGTTTAAGTATGTAGTTGTTTTAAATATTCAAAAAGAGAAATTTTCACACTTATAGTGATCTTACCCAAATAAAAATTACAGTCATAACAAATTTGCTGTCCCAATTTTTTTTTTAAAATTTTGCATAAAACTTACTTATAACAAAAAAAAAAAACCAATTTTTTAGAAAGGAAATATTATTAACACATTTTTTAATATATTTTGCTAAATATATTTTTTAATTATTGGTTAAAATTTAATAAAAATTATAAAATTTTATAAATGTTATTTCTTATGAGAAAACAGGCCATGTATTGACAGTATAAAATAGTTTTATATTGTCATTTAATTACAAGTTACCATTTATAGTAAATTTATTGATTTTTATAATAAATACTTTAAAAGTCATATTAACGGTAATTTCTGATTAAATAAAAATATAAAACTTTTTACACTAATAATGTATGACTATTAAAGTCATTTTTTATTTAATTATTTATAATTCTATAATTTTTAATAAATTTTAACTAATAATAAAGTTTATTATAACAAATATGTTAGATTGTTACGAGATCATAAAATTATTAAATAGTCCAGGACTACTAAGTATTTATGATTTCAGCTAATGTATTTATAACACTTATTCAACTTTTATAATTCAAAAAAAAATTAATAATACATTACATGTCATGTATAAATTAATAAGAACCATGGTGATGTAAAACCACCTAATAATTTCTCTGCAAACATCAGGTGATTTTGACTTAGTTAACTTCTTTTGTGGTGGGCACGCGCCATGGAGTGTATGGGAAAATGGAAACGACAAGGAGACAATGGAGGGTGTGGATGTTATATTCTCGGATATACTAAGCATGGCATCCTTAAAGTTTTCATCTTTTTTAGAGGTTCTCTCTCTCTCTCTCTCTCTCAGGCTCAGCTCTAGAAACTTGTCTTTAATCTTCTGCTTTTGATCAGAGTCTTTTGATTTTCTAGATCCAGATGGAGGAAAGCAAAGACAACCCTTCTCAAGTTAACAGGTTTCACTATCTGGGTCTTCATGATTTTCCTCTCTTGTTTTTGCTCTGTTTGATCACTGATTGTTTCCCCCTTTCCTGCATTTTATGTTATAGATTATATTTTTTTGGTAAGAAGGGAGCCCATTTTATGTTATAGATTTGATGCTACTGTTGCTCTCATCCAATATGGTATATTAGAACCTTGATGCCTATGTCAGTAGCTAAATATTGAAAATTCGCCTGAAAGTAGGAGATTTAGGGTTTCTTTTTCGTATTTTGGAAAACTATTTTTCTGCTTTTAAAAACTTGTGATAAAAGTATTTGTTTTCTTTGTCAACCCATTCTAGACAAGGAACTGATCACTTCCTGCCTTACATATTATATAGTCTCTGCGTTGTGCTGTGTCATTTGTTCTTTAAAATGCTTAATGATTTAGCTTTTCCCTTGTTACACAAATTAAATATTGGACTATGAAAATTTGACATATGTTGCGCAAACACGACTTGATTATGATCTAATGGGAATATTTATTATGTGGCATATGATCCAGACATGTCGAACATTGAAAGATTGATAATAATATATACTTTTCTAGTTGTAGTTACTATTATTTCTTTTCAAATCAAAGAAGTTACAGAAGAAACTAATGGGGTTTTAGATCCTGTTTTGTCACTGCACACTCTTGATTCATTGACTTTAGCAGAGGAAATACTGTAGATGAGTAAATTATCCCACAAAGATTAACCTGAGCAAAATATTCGCTAAATAATTGTCCTTCTCCATGTCTTGACTTAATTATGTCCTTTTCTTTATGTGTGGAGTGGGGGTTCTTTTTGGCATTTTTTTTTTATCTTTTTCTGATTTGTTTGTCCTTTTATTTTACACTGACATTTTTCTATTATTCTTTTCAGATTCCAGGTGGATGAAATGCACAATCTTAACATTGTTGAATGGAAAAAGAAAAGGAAATTACAGATCGATCAGTTGGATTTGCTTAGACCAAAACATAAATGCTGGGTTGGAAGTTTCTCTTCTGAACATGCTTCAATGTTTGATGAAAATCCAGTTTTAGAGAGCATGCACAACCACTCAGTTGAAAGGTCCGAACCTGAATCTGTCAAAGACAGCAATAGTTTTATTGAAGACTGTGATACTGCCATGTCTGTAAATGAAGAAGCCAAACATGAGCCAGATTGTGGAAATTCATACTTATATGGTAGGCCTTCCACTTCTATGGTTAATTGGGATGACTATAGTGTTACAAAAATGTTACTCTTACACTTTGTTTCATACACTTCCCTTTTACTCTCCATTTTTTTTTCTTCCCATAAAAAGGTATGTGTGAAAGGAAAGTGTACAAAATCAAGTGTAGGAATAAGATGATGCTGATAATGCTAAGGGTAACCCTAACCACTGCCCTTTGGATGCATCAACAGTAAATAGGGTAAGCTATAGCAAAGAGGAAGCATTAGTTGATAGTGAATACATTCCACCTTATGATGATGCCGATATACAAGCTTTGGAGAATCATGAGGAGCACCTTCTGGGATTAGGAAGCTTTTCGGGTCATGAATGCTCAGAATATGCTAAAGACGGCAATGAGGACCCTGTAGATAAGGAATTTGAAGATTTTCTTTTTTCTACTGGGGTGAATCCTAATGTGTATGTCCTTTCATCTGGAAGATGGAATGTAAATCAAGGTATTCTGCATGTTCTAGACAGTTGTGAAATCAGTTTCAAGGCTAACTGCATTTGACAAAATTTTGTTTAGTAATTCCTAGGTTAACATATAATAATGTTTTCAATGCAGAAGCTCAATCAAGCTCAAAACCCCCAACAATTGATCAAGAGTTTGAGGAGTACTTTTCTATGCTTATGCTCTAGCAGAGTTTACCTATAAAGGTGGTATGCATCATTGTATATATAATAATTCTGAAAATGGCTGTTGTATGTATTACTTGAACGAAGATTTTCTAGTTATTCTGATGACTTTGTAACATCTTCAGTTGGTGTAATATGGGATTTCTTCTTATGGCCTTCCTCTATTTATTTTCCACCCTTCACTTCCTTAATGCATTACATTCTTCAGTGATGCAGCAGTTCTCAAATTATCTTCTATACTACACCTCTGTATTTTTCATTTTGACTTTATATTATTTCCCAATATCCTTGATCTCCTTTCTCTGCCCCCCTAGACCCATATTGTACGTAAGTGCAGCCTATCCTGCAGGAGAACTCAGATGGGGAAATTTGTGAACTGAAAGACTAATCAATCTGTCTTATTTATAGCTGACATTTTATTTGGCATAGCACACTAAATGAGGCCAGAAAAGCGTAGTTTCCTTTGCATTTTATACCAAATCTTGTTTTCCAAATAATAATTTGCTATAAGATCAGTAATTAGTTTCATTTCACAACTTCAATTTCAATATTATTTGTCAAATAGTGCATTGTTGATCGTTTTGTGGCTTTTGTCCCATAAGTTCATATCAATATGACTATATGAGAGATGTTATGTGCTTAACATTGTAACATTACATGCTGTTCTTGTGCAAATTTTTTTCTTCCTTTGAAGGATGCTGAAATTACATTGTTTTCTCCTTTTTTATATTTTGAAAAATCACATTTGGCTTTCCTAAGAATATATATATATATATATATATATATATATATATATGAGAATAGCAATGTTGAATGAGAGTTTTTTTTAGCTGTTATTTTTTAACGAGTGTTTTTAGCTATCATTATTAATGAGAATGTTTTTAGAAATCTTTTAACCTCTTATTTCTTTTAATCTATCATTTTCAACATTTTTAGTTCTAACTGAATTTCAATATTTTTTTAAAAGAAATTATCAATAACTAAAAATTAATATTATATTATAATAATTGTTTATTATAAATTTAAAATATAATTTATATGTTTAAAAATATTTATTTGTTACTAATTTTAATTATAATATAATTTATATATTTAGAAGTATTTATTTAATATAAAATTAAGTTATATAAAATAAATATTTATTCTGTGCAATGCATATGTTAAAATACTAGTGTGTGTGTGGTGTGTGTGTGTGTGTGTGTGTGTGTGTGTGTGTGTGTGTGTGTGTGTATATATATATAGGTAACGTTTCAAATGAGAAAATAAAAACTTTCAATGATAACTTTTGAATTACAATTAAAACAAATTTGTGGCTTAGATTAAAATCTAATTAATTACCTCTTATAAGATCACTATTGTCACTGCTTCCACCACCACTATTATCACCGTCGTCGCCATCGCTGTTGCAGCCACTACCACTATTACCACTGTCGTCGTCATCATTGTTGCAGCCACTACCACTATTGCAGCCACCACCACTATTGCCTGATAGTCGCAGTGGTGGAGTTGTGAAGGCAACGATGATAATGATGGTGGCGGTGGCAAGCCTAGTGGTGGTGGCGACGACGACCAGTTGTGGTAATAGTTCTTATTCTTATTTTAAGAAGTTTTTCATTTAAACGTCTCTCTCTCTGTCTTTATATATATATATATATATATATATCTATATATATATATATATATATATCTATTCTAATGTGAACAATTCTTCTCTCATTGCAATACACTGCATTAATAGTAGTTAATATTTTTAACTTCAGAATGTTAGAAGATGAAATCCACCACATTATTTGGACAAAATTTAGATATAGTACCTTAGGTACTGTCAGTGCTGTTCTTTAATCAGGATTGTAGATTCACCTCGATAATCTATAAAATTCTTTAATACATTTTTATTACGCGAATTATCGAGATTAATCTTTAATTTTGATTAGAGAACAACACCAATACCTAAAGTACTACATGTAAGTTTTGTCTACATTATTTTGGTAGTTAATATTGAACTGACAATGTTAACTTTATAATATTAGAAGATAAAATAAAGATTATGGTGAAGTTTCAAAGTTCATAGTTAAGGCGTTTGAAACTTTATATTATATTCTTAAAATTGATACTTTTGTTGGTTCTTAATATAAGATACTTGTAACGGAATTACATATACCAATAAAAATAGTTAAATTAGTTAGTTTTATTGATTTCTTAAAAAAAATATTATAATGTATCAATTTTACTCTTGTTAATCATCATTCACTTGTTGTGGGTGATGTGAAGAAATTTAAGTCTAAATGCATTATGCACCATTATTAAATAGTACAAATACTCAAAGTCTTTAATAAGGCTAAATAATGAAAAAAATAATTAAATGCTTTATAAGAATTGTAAAATGCTTTATAAAAAAATCATCAATATTTTCTAAATAGTACTTTATATTAATAAAAATTAGCCTTAACTGGCATTGAAAGTTGCAAGAGAGAGGAAGATTATTCTTAAGAATTAAGAGACTCATTCATAATTAATTCCTACAAGTACGAGGTTCATTAATGTTAAAATATATTTAAGTGTAATACATTTCATCTCTTGGGAAAGGAGAAAATAGTTTTTACATACAAAAAAGAGAGTATTGTGATTAGGTTATCTTTCAAGAAAAGAAAATGTAATTCATTTATATTTTTATATTAAATCAACTGTGGGAACTAAACAATCAACGAAACCAATATAGGTCTAAAAGTGTTGAATCTAGGGAGCCAAAAAACACTAGGAAGATCTTATCCATCTAGAGAGCAAAATCACGGCATTATTTGTCTACCCCCTAACCTGAATTGGTTTAGCATGATGCAAAAAACCCAGTATATCATCGCCAATTGCCAAGTTTTTTACCCAAGCTACTCCCAATATCACATCTAAGCCACCCAAATCTAACACGCAGGCGTATGCAGAAATTTCAATATCACCAAATTGAATACCAACATTGAAACATTTACCTCTAGTAAAGACCTTGATGATCTCCAAATCGAATGCCCATCTCACAAGTAGGAGGCAAGGTAGGTGAGGTCTGAGGTGCTTTTTTTTTTTTTTATCAAAAGATCATCCATTGAAAATACCCAACGACACTTATAAAAATCATATGATACTAATGAAAGAGCATCACTACAGTGCATAACATATAAATAATAACAATTAGGCACACATGCTCTAAGCTAAAATGCCAAGCATGTTACCAATCCTAAACCATATTTTGTTCTGTGGTGCTTATTTTGTTCATTATTTTCCCTCCATTCCACCTTATTATTTCGGCCCAAATGAATTACCCATGCCCAAATGAATTCGTGCCAGACCCACAACTGGATCAACACTGTCAAAGAGGGACAATTCAGCCTTCCTTACTGTCATTTGGTATTCGTCCAAGTTGTCTCTAATGGAGAAGAGCTTAGCTCCTCAGAGAAAAAGGTATTTCTCTGTCTAAAAACAATCCAAAATGTGTTTATTTAATTGTGTTTTTATTTTTTAGTTTTTAAAAATTGTTTTAATTTTTTTTAAAAAAAACTAATTTAGAGACCAAGAGTGAGAGAAGAAGAAAAAGTGTAAGAAAGATCATAAGTAATAGAAAATAAAAAATTAAAAATCAAAACAATTAAGAGATATTCTGATTTTTTTATTTTAAAAACAAAAAATATTATTTTTAAAAACAATTTTCAATTGAACAAGTTTTCTTTTTTTATATTCTTAAAAAAATAATTTTCCAAAATAAAAAACTTCCCATTGTTCTACCATATCCCCTTATTCACACTGCATGGCCTAACAAACTTGTCGACTTAACAGCATAACTAATTAATTCTCCCCTCTAGGGATGTCAACGGGGTGGGTCAGGCATGGGTAGTAGCTACCTGCCCCGCCGGATAAAACCCGTACCCACACTCGTTTCGTTACCTGCATGAGTACTTGTTAAGCGGGTACCTGCTGATATTTTTAATATCCATGGGTATCCGTAGATATTCGCGGATACTTCCCAAATAAAAAATAAAAAATAAAAAATAACAAATTTATTTTGTGTGTTGTGGACAATCATAAAGTGCTGCAAATATTACTTTGAATTTATAAATTAAAGAGTTATTGTTTAAAATAATCACTATAAACATAAATTAATTATTCTAACAATTTTTCTAAAAAAATAGTTTAAAAGCCCACAAATTTATGTTTTTTTTTTCTCTCGTAATATAATTGTATAAGATTTCTCTTGTAATGAACAATCGTTTTGAAAATTTTGGATAAATTTAATATAATTTTATCTATATTAATATATAAGGGTATTTAAGTAAATATATAATTACGGGTAGCTGGTATCGCAAGTACAGGTACCATGATATTCACACCTGTCTCGTTAATAAACGAGTAGCAGATATACCCATTTAGAATATTCGTAGATACCCATTTAAAGCACCAATTTTCTATCTGTGACGAATTTTGTTGACGGATATCTATTGGCACGGATTTTTTTGCCATCCATACTCCTCCAATGCCTTTCTTTCCTTTATGAGAATAGATTTTCCAAATTTGGAGATTTTCCTTTGCCTTAAATATGTTTTTAGTCCCTCGTGAGTTTGTTTTTGGTCTCCAAATTTAAAATTAATTTTTTTAGTCCCTATAATTTAAAAAAAAATCCGTTTTAGTTCTTGAGGACCACTTGCAGCATCATTAACAGGGGTAGATTGAGTTAGCTATGTAGCATTAGCTAAGTTTGGTGTGATATTTTCACTAATATGACATTATTATATGGGTTTTGTGTGGTAAATTCAGTAATAGATAGGTTTTGTGTGACAGATTCACTAACGATGTTTGGGCAAAAGGACTAAAACTTATTTTTTTTAAATTACAAGAACTGAAAAGATTAATTTTAAATTTGGAGGACCAAAAACAAACTTACCAAAATTTTGAGAGACTAAACATTTAAGCCTTTTTCTTCGTTTGAGCCCAATAGCTTGTCAATTCTCAATAGATGTACAAAAGTAAATAATCGAAAGAGAATGCACTTTGAACGTAGGGAGAGATAAAATGTAGGGGAAAAAAATCTAATATAAAAAAGTCTGCCATAAAAATTCTATTAGTACAATAAAAAGTCTTTCAAGAAGAAAGAAATTTCTCAAAAGCCCTTACTCACCGTTAGTAAAGTGAAAATTAACGAAATAACAATATACAATTGCCCACAAATGGTATAAATAACTCGACAAATAGAGATAAAAGAAATGACAATATCTCACTGTAACCATGGAATTTCAATGTCATGAACATACTGAAAAATAATCTAGATCAAAGTACAAACGACCGCTTATATTGTAAAATGATATCAGAAACTTCTTTTTATACTCCTTTCGTCTCCGTCTATCTGTTGTATAAATATTTGTATTAGAATTAAGAAATGTATTAAATAACATTATTGGCAATAAAAATAATATTGTTTGACTAAACTGTCCTTATTTAAAGTATTGGTTTGTGAATTTAATTTATCAGCATTATCACTATAAAAGTTTCTACACCATCAGCTAATCAAAAATCATGGTAAGAATAACTTCTAAGATGTTTACCATATATAACAATTTACAATTGGATAATAACATAAATTTTTTGACACCGTGAGTACAAATGTTATTTACTCTAGTATTATTAATTAATCAATTGCTTGAGAACTACTAATGTCATAATTAAAGTATAAGAAAAAAAATAAGGCGGCAATTTGTCTAACTTCTTTGGGACTTTCTTAAAAGTTAAAGTTAGATTAAGCATAATTTCATTGAAGTTCAGAAAAATAAAAGGAATTTTTTTAAATTTAATTATAAATTTGCTCCGTACATAACACCATTGCTTTAGTTCTTACATTAAAAAAAATGTATATTTTGGTCCTTACATGAAACTATTTATAAATCAATCCCTACTGTTTATCAAAATTATAATAGTGTTAAAGTTGGTCCTCATATTTGACATCATTTTTTTTTGTCTTAATTCCCATAAAAAAATTACACTTCATTTTAGTCCCTCAATATAAAAACTCTACATCTTGATCCCTACACATGGCATATCATTTGTTGTTTTGGTCCTTGCGTGAAAAATACTTTAACATCATTATAATTTTGGAGACCAATGTGTAATTTTTTTTTTCTTCATATAAGCAATAAAAAGTAAGGTTGTTTAGCAATAATTGCATATTTCTCTTTGTCACAGGTTATCTCAATTACAAACCCCAAATTGGGGTAGTCATCATTCTTCCCCCTTCTAGAAAAGCATACAATTGGAAAAGTTTTTGTTTCTCTATTTTGAAAATATGCTAACTTCCACTTCTTCTATAGTTTCTCTTCCCAATACAAATCTTCAAATTGACCAAGTTCACAACAGATAGCGTCATCAACAATTCATTAGTGATGTGTGTTTGGGTTTGGGGCAATATGCATGGAGTGACTAAGCTCCACTCCACCAATAAGTCATGTAGAATAAGTAAAGTGTGGCAAGATAAAAACATGGATCATCCATATAATGGTGGTTGTAGCCTTGTAGATGCATCCTTATGAACCGGCTTATTGGTCTTCGATCTGCAACAACATTAGTAGATGACAATTTCAAACTTGAGCAGGGTTGGTGTTGGTTTGCACAAAAACATGTTGTGTGGAATTTATGATGATAATGGTTGATAATAACTTGGGTCAAAGAATAGTTATAAGGGTTTAATATAAATAAAAGGAACAAATTATAAAAGTAACAAATAACTTTAAAGTAGATGATGAAAAGCAGGACCAAATTAACCTTACTTAAATATTCATTTATTTCTTAAATTGACAATCAAAGTGAAATAAGAATAAATTCTCAAATTCAATGTGATAGTTAATTAGGAACTACTGTGACGATGCAAAAGCTTTTAGAACTCGTCTATGTCATGTGCCAACACAAAGGGTTATTATTAATATACACTCAACTTCTCTTATAATTCACTACTTTCTCATTTTACTTTTTATTGCTCTCTTTATTTCACATCACAGTCACATCTTTCAGTTTCTCTCTCTCTCTCTCTCTTCCTCTCTCTTTATTTTTTCTTGCTATCTCTCTCCTCTTTTAAGCCATACACCCAATAAATGAAGTGTATGTTGATAATTTTCCCAACACAAAAAGCACACACTTCCAAAAATGTAAAAGGTTGTAAGCTTCGAGGACCTACAATAGAAAGAGTTGTACATGAACTAGTTTGCTGTATCCCATCGTTGTTTTCTTTTATATAACCTATAGTAAGTAGCGATTGTGCAATTATATTCAAGACTACACAATTGAATTGTCTTTTGGTGGTAATAACATTGAATGAGAAATGTTAAGTTCCATTCTTTGTTCATATAATAGAAACTTGATTATGGTTTTATGACATTTAAATGATAGGTTAATTTCTAAAAATTGGGTGACTTATTGAATTTGTGCTTATGCTTAAAGGAGCATAATGTGAAGAAACAATAATTTACGCGACATTTGTATTTCATTGTCCTTAATTGGGATCACAGTCGTTGTCCCATCCAATAGTTGTCACATTATGTGATTATGTTTTTTGCTCAAGTCATTAGTTAATTCTTACAAAGGAATAAATATAACACCACAATCAGTATGAATTGAATGAAATTTGTTGGCATCATGAAAAAGTTAGGGATGCATCTATTTTCTTGAAATATCGTTCTTAAAAAACATGTTACTTTTTGAAGTAGCATATCTGTGTGATTGTGTCTATCTACTAGAATTTTTGGTTAGTTAAGGAATCTAACAAGATTCCAATACCCAAGATCGAGTTATATAATATTTAGTGTACATGAGTCATTTTTTCCTTAATTACGTTTTGTCTTTAAGAAATAACCATGTACATATTTTTCCTCAAATTTTTGGGAATGGAGAAAAAAGAGAAATAGAAAAAGGGCATAATCATATAAAATGGGGCGTTCAAATGTCAACTCCATACTTAATCAAAGTATTCAACCCAAAATTGAAGGGAAATTTCAAGTGGTTAAGTACCCTTATATTTTAGTTCTCAAATTAAACTTACAAGAATTGTTGCTTATAATTAGAAGACAAATATGTGACTTAGAGTTTGAATAAAAGAAAAAAAAATGATCAAGAGACCATATCAAGAGAGGAATTGATCAAATGTTAATTATCAGCCATTGCTTTGAATATTCTATCAGAAGGCAAAACCTTGTGACTGCTCATTCCAAACCAATCAACCAAACATGACAACAACATCAAGACAAACCAAACCCTTTACCTGAACAAACCCCATATTGACACGGGTCACAACTTATTAGTTTTCCATTTGCACATCAAAATAATTTCACATTTGTTATTAAAAAGAAAGGAACAAAAAACATTGGAGAGTAACTCAAGAAACAATGTAGAGCCAATGAATCTGGACCCAAAAGGGTTAGTCAAAGTCAACATTTTGGAAAATCAAAAGGGGGGTGGTTGTAGCTTCTGGTTGGACCCAGGTTCATCTAATACTAGCCATGCCATTCTCAATCCTCAACTAGTGTGCAGGTCTAGGTGACAGTGCATGAACCACACCCCTGTTTTCGCCACAAGTCAATGTGACATAAACAACAATGACATTAGATAGAGATAGGTTTAAAAACTAATGCATGATGACAATTTCATTCTATTTGATATAACTTTTTGTAACAAAGGGATGATGTCATACATACCTTAAAATTTTATAGCATCATTTCTAACTTTTACAAGGGTATTCAAAGTATATGAGGGTGTGTGTGTGTGTGATTAACAGTCTTCAAAAACATCTCATTAGAAAAGAAAGTGATATACAAACTTTACCTTTTCTTTTCATGCAGTAAATTTTATAATTGAATAGTAAGACATAATAATACGCTGCAAACGATTTTAATTGTTTATATGATCTTGAATCAGTTTTCAATAATTGATTTTCATCTTAAGTGTTTCAAAGAATAAAATCATTCCATTTTAATATATAATTAAGGCTTAAATCCATTTTTGGTCCCCTATAGTTTTGCAATAGTGCAATCTTGGTCTCTAAAAAAATTTATTACACATTTGGTTCCTCACTTTTTTCGATTGTGCAATTTTGATCAAGTCATTAGTCTATCGTCATTTTTTCAACATAAATTACTGATGTGGCATATTAGAGATGATGTGGCACTAACATGCTAATGTGGCAAATGATGTGGTATAGACATGGTAACATGGCATCTGACATGACATTCAACCCATATGCTGATGTGGTATTGACATGCTGACATGGACCAAAATTGCACAATTGAACAAACATGAGGGACCAAATATGGAATAACAATTTTTGAAAACAAAAGTTGCACAATTGTAAATCTATAAGGGCCTAAAATGGACTTAAGCCTATAATTAAATAATTAACTACATTTGCAAGGTAATAGACGAATTATTACACACACCTTTCATTGCTTAGTTTTACCGACTTTAATTACTATCATGTGGTCATGCCATGTAATCATGCATTACTAAAGCCCAAATAATTCTCTTTTCTACCATACACCTATGTTTTTATACATTTACTCCATTCTTTTCTGAAAGAGAGAAAGGAAGTTGGAACTTGAAATATAAGTTGTATGTTTACATCAAAATTAGTTATGTCAATTACACTGTAAAATTAAGAAGCAAAACGAGAAACTTGATTTTGACTTTTCATCGAGTTATAACTTAATTTTCTTTCCTAATTTTTATACATAGCTAAAAGAAACATGACAACAACAAAAACTTTCAAACTTTCAAACATACACAAAAGGAGAAGCTAGGCTAAACACATTTTATGAAAAGCTTTTAAAAAAATAAGCTACTTATTTCCATAGAACAAAATTTGAAAAAAATATCTTATAAATAAGTTGGTAGGGAGAGCTTTTTTCTAATTTATACGGAGCTTATTCTTGTAGTTCCCTCTTTGAATTCCAACGCGACCAACAATATCATCTTTATTAATTTTTCACTATTTTTTCAATTTAAGTGCTTCATTTGCTTTTCCATTAAATAATATACATATATTAGTTTATTTTAAATTATGTTTATTTATTGTAAGGTTTTAATTTTGTTTTTAAATTATTTATTTTAGAAAATTAAAAAATATTATTTATTTTTTAACTTTTTAAATATTATTTAGCTAAAATAAAAAGAACATTAATGAAATGAGTAAATAATATGTATTGATAATTTTTATTCTTGAAATTTAACTTAGATACCATATTTTAAAAAAAAAAAATTAATTTATAGTTAAGTTTTTCAATTGTTATTACAACACTATATTTATTCAATACTTTTTGAATTATTTATTAAATATTTTTTAATATATATTGATATTATTGAATTTTTTAAATAAATTATTTTTATCTTCTAAAAATATTATTAAAAAATAATATAATTTTTAAATAATAAATTAGATTAAAAAGTAAATTTTATTTATTAAAATGATTTTTACATTTTTAAAATTAAAAATTTTAAATTTATAATTTGATAATTTTATGTATTTTTGTTATCATTAAAATAAATTTATGTTGATTAAATTAATTTTACATAATTGTAACTAAAAATTAACTTTACATAATATTTTTTATTTTATCATTATATATATTATTTTATTGAGTGAGACAATTAGTTTTAAGTAAATTTAAAATTTTAAGATATTTTTACCAAACAACTTTTGCTTAAAAGGAGCTTTAAAACTAAAAAAAATAAAAATTACCAAACAATTTCTACTTTATTTTTAAAGCTCTTATTTTAAGCTTTACTTTTAAAGTAGCTTTTAAGCAAAAAAAAAAAAGCTGGGCTAAACATAACCTCAGAAAGAAAGACGCAAATTTGTTTACTTGAAAACATTTTATTATCTTTTTATTGTCCACCAACTTTTATATAAAATTCTTTGATATCTTTATCTTATAAAACAATCACATTAGGAGGAAAGGCCTATGGACACATGCTCTATATGATATAACACATCGCATGCATGTTGTCATTTAAATGTACATACCTGGGTTGTTTGCAAAAAATTGAATAGCAATCCAGCCACCAACAGGAACATTAGTTGTGTTCCTTTCAACAAGGTCGATTAGATTAAAATTTGTAGGGTCATTGTTGGGGTCATAGTTTCCAAACCTTGTCCCACAACAAAGAAGTCATAACCATGAAGGTGCAAGGGGTGACTTTCAACCCCAAGAATACTAGTATCCTACAACACTACCTCTATACTTGTGTTGAACTTGAGCACCAACAACTTAGTGTCATTGGTGACCATTATGTTGTTTAGAGGTGTTCCTATGTAATTGAAAAGGTTCAAAGGGTTGGTAGGAAAGTCATTCTTGTAAATCCCATTAGATTGTCCAAAATAGTAGGCTTGCAACGATGGAAACAGATGATAGAAGTGCAAAAGAAATGTTGTTCACTGAGGTTGTAAACTTGGTGTTGTTACTTAGCCCTTGGCATGTCGTATTTTGGGGGCAAGGACCAGTCCCTAGTCCCACAGTGAAGAAAAATTTCCTATCCAATTTTTGGTGTACCTTGACAGGGAATTTAGCATTGGTCAAGCTTCTAAATTTTGCTGTGAAGTTTGCCACAAAGTGTAACACCTACTATAATAAGACAAGTACTTAATTAATTTAGTTATTATTATTTCGTTCCTTTTAAACGTCGATTATGCTTAAATCTTTACTGCACTTTTTTTTTTTTTTTTGCAATTATGGAATAGATAAAGAGGCATTATATAATGAACCACAATCGTGAAATAAACATATATATATATATATATATATATATATACCTCAAGCCTTTGTACAAGGTTAGATGTCAAGTACATACATAGGAAATACATCGAAATACATCAAAAGAAAGCCTACATACCCGCTCGTAGCTATACAACAAAAATCTATGTCAGAGTAGTATAAACCTATATTAGGCCACCCCATCTTATAGGATATACAAAAAAAATCGCAAGCAAAACCGTCGTCACTACGAGTCCTCGGAGTACATCATGTCGGTGTCCTCTGAGTCCACCATATCCTCGTCCTTGTCATCAAAAGGTACATAACCATTGGGCAACTGCCCGAGGCCATCAAAGCTGCCGATGTGGTTGATTTCAGAAGAAGAAGAAGAGATTCATCTGTAGTTCTCACTCGGATGATAAGAGGGACCAAATGAAGACTTGATGGTGTCAAGGTAAGGTGGGATCTCGACTGGTGGCTCATAGTACTAGAGGTATAGTGCAGGGATCGCCATGATGCTGATGTCTGGAACAACATCCATCTGTGGAAATGGAGCATCATCCATCTCAAAGTTTGCAGGCGATGGTGGAGGGGCCTGTGGTCCTCTGACATAGTCGTCGGGAGCAGTTGTAGATAAGGTCATAGGTAATGTAAGCTATTGTATAGGAAAGAAAATGTTTGGGATGGGGGACACAAACATGAAGGTCACCACCCCTGGAAGGTTGAGTACTGAGTAACCGGGTCATAGACCCAAAGTCTCAATAGGCAGTACGATATGTGGATGTTCGCCATTCCGTGAAAGAGGTCCATCTGTTCGTACCACGATTGTATATGAAAAGAAGCAAAAAGAAAAGAGTGAGGTTTTTATAAAAGCCTCATTTGTTTTTTAATAGGCTACAAACAACAAATTGAACAATCAATCGGGGAAAATCTAAGGTCTAACCTATGGTCTTGCCATTCACTTACAGACTTTTACTCGATGTATGGATCCATACCTATCTCTGATGATTCACCTTAACCATCAGGAATTATTGGGAAGCGATTAGGAGTTCGTATAATCCCTCACAAGGTATAGACATCCATGTCGTAATCATCATCCTCGAGAAAAGGCCACACGCTCTTCAGGGATATACACTCCACCAATCATGGTGATGCTAAGCAGGTGTCAGGGTTACTAAGTCTTTTTACGTGATTTATCCCAACTCAGGGTGCTAACTTTACTATTAGGATGTTCACAACTCAGCACCTTTACCCTCAAGACCCGAACAATGGTCCCAACCTTTCATCCCACAGTGTACCAAACTGTGACTTCCCAAACACAGGCATTCATGCTTCTCAGCATAGTCCTAAATCAATGGGGGTTTTCCTATGACTTTGTTTTCTAAGTTTCAAGGCATACTCTCTGGATAATTCAGCAAAGTTTCAAAGTTACTCATTACAAAGATTTCATTCATCCATCACATTTACTTAAAACTTAGAAATAATTCAATACGAATATCATAGGGAAGAAAATATTAACAATCAAAGTTACATACATATTCATTCTCATACATTCATGCATTTATTATGGTTCCTATTTTAATTACTTTGATTTATCCTTCTCTTTTTCTAACTTTTCAAATTATACTATTTTAAAGGAAAAATCTTCAGTCTATAATTATAACTAGGACGTAGTAATAAAATTTGAGAGAAGTTCTTTTCTGATGTGGAAGGTCAATATGTGCAACCATAGAGCATACTTAAAGTTTCTCTCAGTTATTTCCCTTTACTAAAATTTGATGTGTTTATCTTAGAAAACTGAGCCTTCTAATTTCCTAAATTTTTACTAAAGAAAATCATATAAGTGCATGCATTCTATCAAAACATTTGTTACCTTTATTTGGACAAGATTGTTTATTTATTTCCATACTAGCCATAAATTATTCAAAATAATAGTTGAATGGTAATAAACTAAAATTTTCCCAAGAAGGTTTTTATTTCTAAAACTTTTCCTAGTTTTGGGCTTAAAGTCCATTTAATTAATTTGAAAAGAAAAATTTTATTCCTTAAATTAGTTCACAAAATTTAATAGAACTTGCTTTTTCAAGAAAACTTTTTCTTCCAACTTTTCCTAAGGTTCGTTTTTTCCAATTTTGAACTAATTTAAGTAATTATCAACAAAGTGCTTTATTTTAATAAAAGAAACTCACTTTCTTCTCTACTTTTCTCAAAAGGGCTGTGAGCCTATTTGGTGTACAAAATCAAATTTTTACTTTGCCACTTAGATTTTTTTTTTTTGTACATCATTAAAATCTAAATTTTGTATAGATAATTTAGAAAGAATTTTCTTCTTACTTCATTTCTTTAATGGGCTGAATGCCTTTTTTAGAAAAAGCCCAACTTATTTGTTTTTTCTTTTTCTAAAAATTGAAGCATCCTCTAAGTAGTCTAAGAAAATTTATTTTATAATTATCATTATTCCAAGTGATCTAAGGCTTTAAATTGCTTTTTAAGAAAATAGCTAGCTTGCATAAAAGTAGGCTCATTGATAGTTATTCATAATAGGATATTAAGTTATAATAAGATGCCAACAATAAGAATGAAGTAACATAGAGAATAAATGACAACAATCAAGAGAACAATAAGATAAAGCTTAAGTAAATAACAATGGATTAGAAATAACAATCTTAAGACAACAATGAGATAAATAGTAATAATGTAAATGGGCTAAAATATAAATGAAGCACAAAATTAAAATAAATGGCAACATAATGTAAATAATAACAAAGGCAAGAAAATAAATGGACATTAAATAAAATGACTTAAGTAAAGCAAGAATTTTAATGAACAAGAATTTAAATTATTACATAGTAGTAGTAGTAGGATTAGTAAACTAATATGGGTTTAAGGGATAACCCACACACACACCCATTAAGAAACAAATTTGGAGGCCTAAATCTCACTCCCCCTTACCTCCAAATGTGGTTTGTTGGTGGAAGAATAGAAAAGGAGAGGTGGCTTGGAGGTTTAAGAGCTTAAACTTAATGGAAAAGCTTTTAATGGTGGAAAAAAAAATTTCAAAAGCTTAGGGAGGGAGGAGCTGCACGTTTCTAGTAGTAAGGAGCAGAGGGTGGGTTTGATTTTCTGAAGGGAAGAGTGTAATAGTGTAGTGGTTGATGAAGTTTATTTATAGGACAAAAAGTAGGTACATTTAGATTTAAATTTTGAACCAAAAACCATATAATAGTATATTTAAGTGGACTTTTGCCATGTGGGCTGAGAGGTGATGCCCCAGACCAGTCAAAGGTCTGAAAAATAAAATAAAAATTATTTTATATAATTATTAGATATTAAAAATAATTAAATATTAATTTGTTGCAACAAAATTAGATAGGAATTTTGGGTAGGTTTTTGGAAAATCTAGCCACACCAAGTTTTCAAGCATTTTTTTGTGAGGCTTACAAAAATTTCCAGATTTTTCTCATGCATATGTTATTTATAGTAATTTTTTCACTAAAAAAGGCATTTATTAAGCCAATAAATCCAATTTTTGCAAAATAAATATATTTGTCAGACTTTTCAGTATTTTTCCCTTAAAATAATATTGGTATAATTAAAACATACTCAATATAAAATTTGTCAAAATATTTTGAGGTTAAAAAGTCTTTGCTGGCTTTCGCAATCGGCTAAGGGTATACCAGTCATTTCACAAAAATTGTCTCAATAAATTCTCAAAAAATTTATAAAATCATTATTAATTATTTTGAATATAAGGATGATTTAAAAATGATTTTTAAACCTCTCTAGCTAATTTTTACTATTTTATCTTATTAAGCAAGTTTTTAGGGACAAACTAGTCATTTTATCGCTTCCGGGCCCTAACCCAAATAAAATATTAAAAATCTAAACTAAATAGAACTTACTAATATGAATATAACCGTGAGAATTATACCCTTGATATTCCCATCTGGTTTTCCACAAATAATCATAGAATAATTATAAAAACAGATTAGTAAGTAAAAGTGGGGGTGTTACACAAAGTTTGTGGCATTTATGGGTGGCAAAGTTGGTTTGAGAAGGGGGAGATTCTTAAGGACAGAATGGTGTAAAGGTTGTTTGTAAAGGAGGATACTAGCAGTTGTGGAGTTATCAAAGGTTCCATGGCCTAGGAAATAAGGCCTAGCAACCATTTGGTATGTGGCATTAGGAAAATAAGGCTTGATTTTGAGAAGAACGCTTGGGGTTTGTCCAAGGGCTATAAGGAATATATATGTGTCAAGTGGATTAGTGTATTTGGCATATGCTTCAACGATAATTAGGCTATGATTGGCTATGCTAAAGAAAAGCTCTTTGTTGAGTGCAACATTGATGAGCCTTAAGAGATATGTCTTGCCTGGCTTCATCTTTAGTGTGAATGTATCTTCAAAAATCATGAAAGATCATTAGTTTTCTATCACAGGTGGATAGTCACTTATATGGTTGGTTATTGATTTTCAAACATTATTTTGTCGTTCTCAATTAGTCTACTCTACCTTTAGTCTATCAAGTTTTGTCTCTAGAGTGAAATTATATCCAACATTTGGTTTAAATAATTAATCACTATCCTATCATATTTGTCTAAATATACAAGGCTTTTTACTTTAAGAAAATATTTTTATTTTCATTTACATTTTCATTGTTTATTTTTACTTTTAATTATAAAGAGTTTAATTTCTATGCATAGCCAATGTAACAATTTTTACATTATCAACCAATTAGAAACCATGTTAGATATAGCTTTTAAGATAGTTATTGTAAAACTTAAGAAAATCACCATACATGACAATTTATTATTGATTGACAGTGTAGAAACCCTTTATACTTGACAGTGCACATACTATTTACTCTTATAAATATACTATCCTATTTTCTTTTTTTATTTTCAAAAATTTGTATCAAAAATAATAAAAGCAACTTTTATTATTTTTCATTATTTCCTATACAAATTTTTGAAAAATAAAAATAAAACCAAAATAAAAAATATTTTCTCAAACACCTAGTCAATTTTGAAACAAGGGAATATGATTGTGAAATGGAAAATGTTGAAGATTAACAATGTATTAAGATACTTATTGAATCTAAATACACTGTTAATATTCACAAGTTCCTTATTCTATTTCCATCTTCAATCTTGTCAAAGTGCATCCTTTCATATGATGGATTGAAGATCTTACTTTAAGGTGTCATTCATTTTGTACCTTTAGAAGAACAATTATACAAAGGCCCAGGAAGCCAATTGAGGGTGTATGCATTTGAAACATTGGGTCCCCCTCCTATTTGGAGGGCCTGACTTATAACAACTTTTGGATCAACATTAAACCATTCTCCTGCAATCCCAAAACCATGCAAGTTACCACCATATATATCACTAAATTTATCAAAACAATTACACACACACACACACACACACACACACACATATACATATAAATATATATTTGTGTGTGTATGTACAAGCTAGTATCTCAAAATATAAAAGAAGTTAATCTTGACCATACTATTATATGAGAAAGGTCAATAAATTATTTTAATTAAACTTAGTTTTGACTATTTATTTTGATTATATGGTCAAGATTAGTTTTCCCCCGCTCTCACGCTCAACTAATACACTTTCTATAATGTCTAGCTAGTAATCATACCAAAAAGAATGGGAATTTCTTTGTATGGTTTCTCGAATGGATAAGTTTCATTGTGTTTGGGGAGCAATGGTTGTTCTTAGCCATGATATGTGAGCATGCCAAAGCAAAGTCCCTCTCTGCCCAATGATGGTGAAGTTGTATGTGCACGACTAGTTGGTTTGTATAGGACACTATGTGACATATGATGGTCCATTAGCCCACGCACTAGTTATCTGATGGATGCCATGCCTGCAACAATCCAAAATTAGTAGAAATATTACATGATAACTAGCATATGAGTTTAATTCTATGCATAGTTAGACCAATCAGAAATCATCGTTGATTTGACTTTATAATTTTTAAGATAGTTATTGTAAAAGTCAACAAACTTATCACACATGATAATTTGTGATTGAATCACAATGTAAAATCCTTTATGTTGTTAGTGCATAAACTATGTATTCATAGAATATTATATGCAACATTGTTTAAGAGAGAGGACTAGCTTGGCTTCTAATTAAAAAGTACATACCAATGAATGATTACATTGTTTGAAATGTGGTTAACCACCTTGACCTCAACCTTATCACCTTCCTTGCTACCAAGCGAGGTCTTGGGAATTTTCCGTTCACACTCAAAATGTTCCTCGTGTGGCACAATCTAGTGACATTTAGGTACTTGCTCTTTACATATGAAGAAGTAAACAAGTGGACAAATTAGGAATTAACAAATTAATGCAAATACAACTATTGAATTAAACAAACTTTATGTAGCATGATGAGTTTTGTTACTGTACATTAAATGTGTAATGCCTTGTTATGCTCACTACTAACTCAAGAAACAATGTTATGACCTAAAAACCAAACAAAAGAACTTTGCATAGATGCAAATGAAGGAAAATGGGGAAAATCCATTTGTTGTCTTTGTGCGTTGTTCTGGTTAGGAAAAATGAACTCGGATAACTTTATATAGAGAGAATATAGCATATGTTATGACTTGTTTGGTGAACAAGGTTGTAGGTCTAATTTAATTTTAGAGTGGACATGAAGTAATAATTGTGAGGTGCCATTATTTGAGTATCACAATGACCCTTAAACATTGGATGAGTTTATACTTAATCTTGTCCTAAAGATTATAATGACACCCTTAAGGCCACCAATTTTCCTTGAACCTTATTTTTTCATGTCTCATTTTTTACACCTGTCTTAAGGCAATTCTAAGCAAGCAAGTTTCACAAGTTATTAAGATTCATTGTACATAATTTTTTCATACTTCTCCATAGTGTCACATCCTTTTTATTACTTTAAATAATTTGATTTACTTTCTACTCAAATTCAATAATTCTAAAAGGTTTCTTAATGCATGGACTAGTAACTTACACCTTTAAATAACATCATACAATTCAGAAAAAATATTAATCATGAGTTACAAATAAAATTTAACGAGTAACCACTGCTATAACGTGAAATTACTAAATTACTCTCAATAGTAAACAATTGCCACTAATGCTTTTTGCATTGTTTTTTCTTTAAGTTGTCCTTACATCCCTCTCTACCTCTATTACTTTTTCTCTCTTTGCTTCTTATATTTCTTTTCCTCCACGTCTCAAGGTGTCAAAAGATCATTTTTTTTCCTTTTCCCTTCTTAAAGAGTCAATTTGTTGAAAGTTTAGTAGGGTTTTTTTTTTTTTTGGTGTGTTCTCTTACTTGACAATTTGTAGATGTCAAATGGAAAAGCATAGAGCTAGAAGAAAAGTATAGCACTACTTGAATACACTTTACAACCCTTAGAAGTGAGGTGTCTACACCTAGATCTGTGTGTACAAACAACAAATGTCCTTTTCATTTCTTTTCAACATTACTTCTTCAACTAACACCTTACGTTTTCAAAACTCTAAACTTAGTTTGATCTATGTCTTATTGCTTTTAGTTTGAGTTTCCTAAGGTGGTAGTGCTTCATTGAGTTCATTTTCTCAAAAAGATGAGCCAAATCAATTCTATTACTTTTCTACATGTTTTCTTAAGCAATAAACTTGTTATCAGATGACATGAGAGAACCACCTTCAAATGCAAAATTAAAGGATTGATTTGAACTTAATTTATTAGGAGGAAAGTGTATTTAAGTAAATGATTCAATTACGATAACAGTTCCTGAATATTTGGAAAAAGTTGAGCTATTTTTGTCATTTTGTCTATTATACTTTAAATGAAATATATAAAGTTGTCACTAATATCTCGTAATTAGGATGAATATTTTGAGAGATTAAAAGTATACATGATATGATAATGATAGATTTACAAAAAGTAATGATACACACTTGACCAACTGTCTATACAAAAAACTGACTGAATAATATAGACAATTGGCAAATTAATAATGAATAAGTTATTTCTAAATATTCGAAAGTCTTTTTTTTGCTTTGCTGCAATGTCAAAAAAAATTTGATATTAGATATATTCAATATCTTGATATGTGGTAAACTCTCCTTATAATTGAATTCTTCATTAAAAATGAAAAATTAAAAAATTAAAAATATGACATAAAATAATTAATACAATCAAATTTAGAAATAATATAAACCTCTTAATTATCATGTGCATACAAATTAAGGGGAGAAAAAAAACACCTTAAACCTCTAATATCATGCATTGTACTTTCAAACTCTATAATATAAAGCATCATAATAAATTATTTAATCTCTTTTCTTCTCAAATGTACTTGAGATTATCAAGTGAAATTAAACAAAAATTTATAATAATATTTAATGAACAAGCTTTAGCCTAAATCACCTAAAAACACAAGTCGTGTTCTCTAACTTAGGGTTGGAACATTCTTTTCTTTTTCTTTTTCTTTTTTTCTTTTTTAAGAAATGAGAGTTTTTTTCACTACATTTTTAACATTTGTTCACGCATTTTTTTAGATCGAAATTGAACAAATTTGATATAAAATTTCTTTAATGAAAGACACAATAACATGAGTCACATGGCAAAAAAAATTTCATGTCCTTTCTTACCCCGTTTTAAAAGATGATAAACTTAAAATTAAGTTTTGTAGGATATGCTATAAACTCACGCATTAATTGGTTTCTAGAAGAATTATCTCAAATATTGTCTTTACATATATTAATTTGCATTTGAATCTCTATTGTAAATAATACAAATTTTAAGAGTAATAGTGTAGTATATTTTAAAAAATTATTCCATAATATTCCTAAAAAATTAACTTCTTTAGAAATTAACCAAATAAAACAAAGTATATAGCTGATGTAAGAGTAAAAAAAGCGTTTTAAAGCATCTCCAATGGTGCATCCTTTCTTTGGTTCTTAACTCACTTCTAGTAGGTCTTGTTATGCCATGTCAAATTTAAGAACTTTACCAACTTTTACTTCAATGATGAAACCACTTAAAATGAATCCTACATATTACTCCACATCTTTATACTTTGTGTTAGAAAAGCAATGTTTAATGTTAAGAACTAGTTCTTATATAAGAATTGATCTTATATCATGACTACCAAATCAACCCATTCCAATAGTGCTTCCAACTAAGAACTGGTTCTTACCTCTAAGAACTACCTAAGCAACTCCTATTGGAGTTGCTCTTAGAGACTTAAATAAGTCAAGAGCCAATCTGGCTAACAATTGAGTGTAATTGCTTTAAAGCAGGATATGAAAAGGAATTGCTACTAGGATAATAAATATTGTCCTTACTCAATTAGAAAAGATATTAAATCCATTAGTTCATGAAAGTAAGAAAAACATTTTTTCTAAGACTAAGGTTTTGGTTGCCCAAGATGTGATAAAAGGGGGTTTGGTTTTTCTAAGGCTATGTATTAATCCAAATCTTCTAGTTAATCTAGATTCTTGGGGCTTACACCTTATTATGATCTTTTTGCAGGGACTTTCGTAGGCTTTTCTTTTCATGTTTGTCCTTTTCTTTCTAATCCTCTAGATACCTTTCCTTCTCTTCATGCTTCCTCTACACATATCGGCCTAAATGCTTCCTTCTGATCAATTCTTCAATCATGTCTTTCAGATGGATACACTCATTAGTAGTGTGGTCGTAATCATCATGAAAAGAGAAATATTTCTTCATATTTTTTGGCATCTTCCTCTTCAATAGAGGTGGTTGTGAAACTTGCATTAACCTAGTTGAATATACCTCCTCATAAATTTTTACCTAGTATGTAACTATTGGGCGTAATTATTAAATTTTCCATGTAATTCCTTTCTTTCTCCATCATATAGTCCACTATTTTTCTTAAAAATAAGGTATTTTCCTTGTTTTTACCTTTCATCTGATTGTCACTCTTCTCTGGTTCCAAGAGTAACTCTTGGTAGAGTTACTCTACTTAATAACTCTTGGTATATATTAAATTCCAACAATTCAATCGTTGAATATTTTGATATTATCTTAATGATCATGCACACCAAATTTTAGATAAATCAAACTTTTGTAGTTAGATAATCATACAGTTAGCATTTACTTATATTTTGGAAAAGTATATTATACGTCAATTTGAATTTATTAAATAAAGTATTAAATAGTTTTAAAACTTTATAAAAATTTGTGGATTTGATCTATTCAATAAAATTTTTTAATTCAACAGTTAGATTGTTAAAATTTAATATATATTAAGAGTTATTAAATGAAATAACTTTATCAAGAGTTACTCTTGAAGTAACTTGATTCCCACCCTATTTTAATTATGTTCAATGATTTAAAATTATTTCAATAAAAATTGTTTCTATCCATCTTTGAAATAAATAGGCACTAAATACAAAAATTTCAAGGACAAAGAAAAAATCAAGTTAGTGTTTTGCATAACTAAATAAGAAAATGCATATATTTTCAGAAAGACATATATTCTGGTTGAGAAGTTTGTCAAGTTGGTGATGTACTTCTGACTTCAAGAAACTTCTATGGCAAATAGGTGCGAACAAAGACATCTCTAGTCAATTTATTAGGGTGGAAAAGCATTTAAATAAATTATTTAACTGTGATAATAACTCCTAAGTAATAAAATTGTTGAACTGTTAATGTCATTCAGTCTATTGTATTTAGTATAAATTCTCCACATTGATAAATAATAAAAAGTAAACACTTACACTTGAGCTTGTTATACCCACTGACTGGTTAACACGGACCGTTAACAAATGAATAATAAATATAAATAATATATAACAAATCATGTTAATTTGAGTCAGGAGTCAGGACGCTTCTCTTGCTTTGGACTAGGGTACATTTCTTTTCTCTAAAATTTTATGTACCACAAAAAACATAAACTCTGCTTAGAAAAATAATTATTAATCCTTTTGCCATTTAAGTTAATGTTCCGAGAATTTCTTTTTATACTGAAGTGATAATTTAATCAATTTTGTTGAGCATGACTACTTCATACAAGATTTTAACAACAAAGGAAAAATCAGGTTAGAGTTTTACAAAACTAAATAAGAAATTGTCTTTCACAAAACCAATTCCAGATGAGAAGTCTATCAAGTTGGGGAAGTACTTTTTCGATCTATTTTTAATATAAGTGATGACACGTGCGTCTAGGAATTGTTACTTCAGCATTTTAAACTTTTATCTTAATTATTTGGATAAGTTTTAAATATTTTTACTTTTTAGTTAAGTTTTTCTTTAATTTTTTTAACAAATATTATTATATTTTTACTCTTTTACTGTCTTTTTTAATTATTCTTTTTAAACTATCCAATTCATTAAATTAACAACATATGTAACCAAAAAAAAAAAAAAGTAATAATAACATAATTGTCTCTAATTATTTTATTTTGAACTTTTAGGATTAACTCATTTCTATATTCGTATTTTTAATTTTTTTAAATAATAACGAGCCTTAATATGGACTTACTTATGTATAATAATGAAATTTATTATAAAGTACTAATATTGGAAATATATTTTACATTATTATTCAATCACAAATTTTTATGTATGGTAAATTTGTTGACTTTTATAATAACTACTTTAAAAGTAATACTTGTGATGATTTTTAGTTGGTTTACAATGTAAAACATATTCACATATATTGATAGTGCATGAAAATTAAACTCATAATAATAATTAGATGAAAAAATTATTACTAACTCTAAATCACTACAATATTTTCATTAATTAGCATCAATCAGCTGACGCTAAACTGACATTAATATGTTTTTTTGTTTATTTTTTTTATCCTTTTCAATTTGTGTCAACCATGGCTAATCCTACTTAATAATTCTTTACAAAAAAATAATCTAAAGTAGCACAACCTGATGAAGGCTGATTAATAAATTTCCAAAAAAAAATAATATGAATGGGAAAATGAAAACACTCTTGTGTGTCCCTACCTATTCTTTATTATACTCATAGTATGTTTGGTTTAGGGAAGAAAGTGAAAGGAAAGAAAGGAAAAGGAAAGAAACAGAAATGAAAAAAAAGAAAAAGAAAAAGGGATGGAATGGAAAGTGGGATAATTTTATAGGTTGTTTGGTAAGAAAGAAAATAAAAGAAAAAAAGTTAAGTAGGTATATAAAATGACATAAATAACCTTAATTAAAAAAATATATGTACAAAGTAAGGGCATATTGGTCATTTAATATATAAGACAACATTTCTCTCTCTTTTTCTTCTCATTTTGGAAGCAAAACAAAACATGTGGGTCCCACTTGTTTTTTAATCCTTTCTTTCCATCTATTATGTAACCAAAATTTCCTACTTTTCCTTCCTCCCTCATTCCTTCCTTCCATTTTCTTGTGTACCAAATAAAGCCTTAAGCTGACGAAGATGGACCAAAAACGTAAGAGAGAGAGGGATAAGAGAGGTCACAAAATGGATGTTTGGCTTGGAGCATGTACAAGAAGTGGCATCATCATCAGTGTTAGGAGTGACATTGCCTGGTGATAACGACTAGCTATGACCGCAAGAGGAAATGAATAAGGAAGAGTGACATCAATCATAATTGAGAGAGAGATCAACACAGAAGAGAGAAAAGGGGGAGATGGGGAGGAAGAGAATTAGAGAAGGGAAGAAAAGGAGGAGTAAGCAAACTGAAAGGGAGAAAATGAGGTGGCACTGTCGTTGGTGGCTAACTAACTATCCACAAGTGCAGGAGTTTTTCTTGTATGGTGTGTTTGGTAGAGAGGAAGAAAATAGAGGAAGTGGAAATAAGTAAGTGAGAAAAGAAGAAAAGAGAAATTGATAAGAAACAAAGTGAAAATATTAGTTGTTTGGTTTAAAAGAAATAGAGTGGAAATAGGAAACCAAAAAAAAAATAGAAAATTTTAAAAGAAAAAGTAACATAATTGATCATGCAAAACAACACATAATCGGTTATGTTGTATTACATAATCAATTATGTGCTTTCCAACACTTTATTTCACCATTTTCGCATATAAAATGTATCATAATCGATTATGTTACATATAGGGTTCTCTATTCTCTACAACAATGTTTCCAGCAATACTTTCTCACCCATTTCTTCGCATTTTGACTATCTTTTACGTGGAAATATTTTTAGGTAGGGCCCACAGATTTTTTTGAATATTTCATTGTATTTCTGTATTATCAAATAGGTCGAATTTTATTATTTTCTCTCACTTCCCTCCTCACCCAGCTTCTTCCGCATTATTTCTTTGTTACCAAACAGATTGGTCGTAATTAAAATATCGAAATGAATTATATATAATGATAAAAATTAGTAGGATTCTTGTGTTGTACTTCTTTCATTTATACTGATTATTATTTTTATAAATATCACCTCCTAACGTTCTATAATTACATTCAGAAATAAATAGAAGAGTTTACAGTTAATTCTTTTTTATTGAAAACTTCGAAAAATATAATAAATTAATTAGATTTAATACATGCATTTAATCTATTCAATCAAGACTTCTATAACTATTTTTATAATTATAAAGATAGATTGTCTTTCTTTCTCGCGATTTAAAGAGACCTTGATCAAAAATGAAATTTTTATCGAACATATTACATGCGCTACGTAAAACGAAAGGGACACCTCAATGTAGATAATTATGTTAGAAGCAGGTGTAATGATAAAAAGGACGATGCTAGGAGTAATTATATATATGTTGTAAATGTAGACTTTCGTCTTTGCCAAACATCATTTAGGTAAGAACACAAATGCACGAAGGTATTTGCATATAATTACTCCATATTTTAAGAAAGACTAGCTCAAAAACCATTGCTGTCACAACCTGAAATTACAAACCTCTTTGGACAAGTCTTTTTAAGGTGTCAATACTCAATCACATCTATCAAACTCTATTAACAAGTCAACAGGCTATTAGATTTCTTTTGAAATGTATATAATATTTCAATAATTTCACATAAAAATTGGTGCATATAAACACACTTTTGTGTTTTCCTACATACAATGCTAACTTGGTGATGTAGACCGGCGTATTCTGCAGACAAATGAGTAAATAATAATATAATATATTGAATATTATAATTAAATTAATATTGAATTATATTCATGAACTAATATAGCATAAAATTAATATAACATTTTTTTAACTATAGAGTGCATTAAGTAAGCATGCACTTTAACCATTCACTACTGGAGTAAGCACTTTCAACATCCGTTATTTCAAGGATTTTACGTCGATTCTTGAGCTGATGTGGATCCTACCGATGTAAAAAGTGGGGCTTTTCTAATATCGGATAAAAAACTGATGTAAAAAAGACTTTCTACATCAGTTCAAACCTGAATTGATGTAGAAAGTCATCAGTTACAGATTGAACCGATGTAGAAAGTCCCCTATGCATAGAAAGATGACTTTCTACATCAATTGAGGCTTTAACCGATGTAGAAAGCAATTTTCTAGAATGTCATTTTTTTAATATTTTGTCTGTTTTACAAATTTCCCAACCTGTAGCTTACAAATAAACCCAAGCAGGCAGTTCAATCATATTTAAATATACTAAATTCAAAATATCATCAATAAATATTAATATATGCATTAAAACATAATTATAAGCTAAAGAACCTCTTAAACATACTTCAAACAATTCTAAACTACCTAAATTCATTCTAAACATAAATAAATTTTATTTACAACTATTAGCAACTAAACCCTAAATACATTCTAAACAAACATATAAATTTCATCTACAACTAATTCTAAAATACAATTCTAAACTACCTTAATACATTCTAATTAAACAAACACAATAAATTTTGGGATGTAATTTATAAACAATTGCTTCATCACCTAATGGTTGCTGATCGGTGAATAACTGCAACATATAATAACGTAACATTAGATCATAAACAATAAAACTATAATTAATGTGTTTTTGAATGCAGGATTGTAAACTACTTATCCTAGAAAAAATCCATGATTAAATTAAATAAGAAAATAAACATAACTTATTTCTTACATGGTTAGGCAGGAATCTTCTCCCATATCCCTTCATCATGATCATCACGAGTGTACGTGGCATGTACATTATCCACTTCATTTTCCTCAATGATACTAGGCATTCGTGTTGAAAAAGAAAGAGTATCAGAAATATCAAGTGTTGAATCTTGATTTTCATGAGTACCATGCGCTTCTTCCTTGAAGAACCACTAACCACCTTTCATTACAAGGATCATTAACATAAAACACTTATCTTGCTTGGTATGCCTTGATGAAAAGCATATCCTTATGAGATACCTTGCGAAGGTCTACCAAAGTAAATCCTAATTCATCTATTTGCACACCAATGTTAATGTCAGCCCACTTACACTTAAAAATAGGCACTCTAAATATAATGTAATCAACCTCCTAAATCTCTTTAATGACTCCAAAATAACTTATGAATGCCATAACAGGGGTTTTATCTTTTGAACTAGATAAGTACATGGACTCAGCCTAAAGAGTAACCCCACTGTTTTGCACGGTACTCTTGTCATCTTGTGACCTTATGTGGAAAGAATACTTATTTATATCGTATTCAATCTAATTTATGACATCAAGGTTAGGCCCATGTGCTAACCATTTTAACGTGTCAGAAGCAATATCATCATCATCAATTTTTTCTTTAAACTAACTTAAGAAAGTCTTATTATGCTCGTTCAACACCCATTTTTCATTCATTCAAGGGTTATTTGTCTTGACAAGGGTTTTGTGAGCAAATAAGTAAGAAAGAACTTCATCAATGTTATTCAATATACACAAATGTGCTTGAAGCACTTCCTCTTAAGCCTTGTTGACAACTTTTACACCTCTTATACCATGACCTCCACATCTTCCCTTATGACGAGATTTAGGAAGCCCTATAGTTTCCGCTTGTGACAAGTACTCTATACAAAACTCAATGGCTTCTTCTGCAATGTACCTCTCAACAATAGATGCTTTTGGACAGTATGGATTTTTCATGTACCTTTTCAAGATCTTCAAGTATTGTTCAACTAGGTATATCCACCTTAAATAAACGGGGACACACATTTTATTCTCCCTTACTAGATACACTATTAAGTGAACCATGATGTTAAAGAATGAAGGAGGAAAATACATCTCCAACTGGCACAAAATAATAATAGCTTCATTTTCCAACTCATTCAACTTCTAAAGGTCAATGACTTTGCTACATATAGCATTGAAGAATAAGCACAATCGCGTTATGGCATGTCTAACATTTTTAGGTAATATGTCATGAATAGTCACTGGTAAAAGTTGTTACATCAAGACGTGACAATCATGAGACTTCAAGTCAACTAATTTGAGATCTTTTATTGACACAAGGCTCTTAACATTTGAAAAGTATCCCTGTGGCACTTTCATGCCTTGTAGATACTTACAAAAACTTGTTTTCTCTTTTCTTGATAAGGTACAACATGCTAGGGCATATATATCCGCTTACCTACTGACTACAGACCTAACTACAGGCATACACCCATCTCAAGCAAATCTTAACGAGCATTCAAACCATCCATTGTCATGCCTTTAATGTTTAGAAGCATGCCGATTACACTATCACAGATATTTTTCTCCACATGCATAACATCTATACAATGTCTAACATCTAGATTATATCAATATGGAAGATCAAAGAATATGACCTTTTCTTCCACATATTTTTCTCAGTAGTCTTCATTTGGGTCTTTCCAAAGTCAACATTTATGTCCTTCACCCTTTCATAAACCTACTCACCAATTAAGGCATGTGGCGTAATACTATCCCCCTGACATCCATTAAAAACTTTTTTAACTCTACGATATGGTTGATTAAGCCTAAAAAATTTTCGGTACCTAATGTAAACTGTGACACCCATTCACATTGAACATAACCTATACTTATTTACTTATTTAATAATGCGAGTAAAATTTTTCTCCGCTTTTAATACTAGAAAATTTGTAAATTTAACAGAATTTGAAAATGAGGGTAAAAAAAATAAAACCTGTATGTATTCATCATAGAACTATACATCATGATTTCATAATCAGAAAAATTACTAAAATACAAGGAGATCAAAATATACATCAAAATGGTTACTACTTATTCCCAATACATCAAAAAGATCATAATCAGAGCAGTGTCCATCTATCCTATCCCATAAAATAACAAACTATCAGACTAGCCCTATAAGTCCTCATCAATAGCCGGGTCTCATTAACCGCGATCAATCATGCATAAAAGAAAAAGTAATGGAGTGAGGTGATTTGTTCTAATATCACTTTTACATGTATGGTAGGAATTCTACCACACAATACAGATAAAACACGGTTGACAATAAAAGGGGAACCTAAAGTTTATTCTATGTTATACAATTCTTGACTCGATATGGATCCATACTTTTCATTAGTGGGTAATAGTTCTTAACTGAACCTGGGAAGTGACTGGAAGTACATATACCTCTCTTAACACCATCACATGGTACAGTCCTCGTCATCATTGAGGAACAAAATAATAATTTAGAATATCCATCTATAGAGGTGTACTTTCACCAATCCTGGTGATGTTGAGTAGTTGTCAAGGTTATCAAGTTGGTTAAGTGATTGTCCCGGCTCAAGAGCACTACCTTGGCCATTAGGACGCTCACCACTCGGTACATACCCTCTAGACCTAACCATGGGTCCTGCCTTTCATCCCACAGTGTACCAAACTGTAGCTTCCCTAGTAGGGTGTCATGCTACTGCATGTCACTTGCTTTACATTACTCACTAATTTTATCACTTCCTAACTTCTCAAACAGAGGTTTCTCGGGTCTCAATTAATTTGAGTACCAGTACAATCGACATTTCTGCCTTATATTGCAGAAATTGCATAATATCAAAACAGAATAACAACATAGTAATTATAGTTTAATTGCTAAAATTTTGGTAGAATAACAACTAAATAAATACATTTTAATTTTCTAAATTTGAGCAAAGTGACAGCTTGGCAAGTGCATTTTTATTTTCTAAAATTGAGCAGAGTAATAGCTTAGCAAGTGTATTTTAATTTTCTAAAATTGAGCAGCGTAACAACTTAGTAATTATAATTTAATAATTTAAATTTGAGCAGAGTAATAACTTAGAAATTATAATTTAATAATCTAAATTTAGGTAGAGTAACAACTTAGCAAAAATTAAATTTTAACATTAAACAATATAACAATAATAATAATAATAAAACTTAAGCCTAAACGGGTTTAGAGGAAAACCCTTCCTACTAACATGCAAAGTGACAATAATTTAGAACCAACCCCACTCCCCCCATTACCTCTAAGATGGTTGATGAAGAGGATGGAATTGTTGATGCAAAGCTCCTAGGAAGAGAACTTTACTAGTTGTTGGAAAACTAGTAAAATTTTAGCATAAAAGCAAAGTAAAGGAAAAAAAATTCTAGAGAAGGAAGCTCTTTGAGAATTTGGTGGCTTGAGAGAGGGAGAGGTGCTGAAAAATGGTCCAAAACCATGGCTATTTATAGAGGAGGAAAAGGGGTTAGGTGTCCACAAAATTACATAAGCCATTATGTAAGCATTATGTCATAAATCTAATTTTTATTTATTTTTAATCTAATTTAGGGACACATACACCATTTAGGGTGGTGAATCACCCCTCCTAGGCTTGGGGACGTGCTATATGAGCTGTCCTCAAGCTCCTCAGTGTAAATTTTATCTATAGGTGAATTAACCGGTACTGATAAAAACGCCTAAACTTGAAAAATTAGCTTTTAATATCAAAATAATGCATTTTAATGAAAAACTGGATAAATACATTATTTTTCATCAAAAATAAATTTCTAATAATAAATTTTAATTTAATTCGAATTATATGTATTTATTTTGTATTTTTAAGCTAAAAAATTCATAAAAAAATCCATTTTAATTCAATAAATACCAAAATTTTTGTATAAATATAAAATTAAATATTTCACCTATAAATAAACTAAAATTACCATTTTCATCATTTTTGGATGTCAAACCAATACTGGCTGGCTTATCGGACACCTAGGGCCATTTTGGTCATTTTACACAGGAATTCCAGAAAATTCCCAAAATTATATTTTAATACATATGACATGATTCCAAGCTCAAATTGACATTTTAACTTCAATTGAATCTTTTTCTCATGTCAGCCCTTAATGTTGAAAAATAGAGACAAAATCGTCATTTTCTAATTTCTCCAGGCTCTGGCTCAAAAAAATTATTAAAAATCACTATTAAATAGATCTTGAAATTTTGAATGTAATGGTGAGAATCAAAATTTTGAAATTCCTTCTTGATTTTTTAGAATTACATTGTCAAATTTTTAGAAAAACAGTTGAAAAAATTGAAATAGGATTATTATATTTTTCACTATTTTTCTTTCAAAATAAAATTTTTATAACGAAACATACTTAGTATAAAATTTTCAAAATATTTTGAAGTCAAAAAGTCTTTGGGCTGCTCCCGCTGTCAATCAGGGGTATTTTGGTCATTTCACAAAAACTATCTTAATAAATTTTCAAAAAATTTCTAAATTATTATTAATTATTCTAAGTATATTGATAACTTAAAAATAATTTGTAAACACTTCTAACTAAATTTTTTTATTCTATTATTTGATTTTTTTTAGGGGCAAAATGGTCATTTTACCCATTTTGAGCTCAATTCCCCAAAAATTTATTAAAAATCTAAACTAAGTACTACATAACTGTAGTAATCAAATTTTTGAGATTTCCATCTAGTTCTCCAAAAATAAATACAAAATAATTAAGAAAATAATTTGATATGCAAAAATAGGGGTGTTACATAACACTCTTCTTTTCATGTTGCAATTGTAGGTAGCATATATCTTCTTCATAGATAAAGCATGTGTTATACCCTTTAACACTATACCCACTCAAGTTCTTATATGTTGGAAAGTCATTAATGGTACACAATAACATTGCATGTAGCATGAAATTTTGATGGTGATACCTGTCATACACATCAACACTTCCTCCTACAATATTCTCAAATCTTCAATCAAGGGAAGTAGGCAAAGTGCTTGATGTAGATATGGATGATTGATTAGTAAGATAACATAACATATTTTCACTTCATGCATAACCAAGGAGGAAAATTGTAAATTACTAGGAGAACATGCCATGAATTGTGTTTACTAGATAAGTTATTATAAGGATTCATTCCATCGGTAGCAAGTCTAAGTCTAAGGTTTCTTGCCTTAATCCCAAAAGCTAAAAATAAACGATCAATTTTCTTTAATTACAAAGAATCAACCTGATAGCAAAGTTGTCCGTCACATTTTCTCCCATCTGTATGCCACGTAAGGTTCTTCGTGTCACTTGCATTAGCAAACAATCCCTTAAACCTTGGTATTATTGGAAGATACCATAACACCTTCATAGGAGGACCCTCCTTTGTACTCTCATCATTATTGCAATCACCATCTTTCACTTTGTAGCGTGATACCCCACACTTGGGGCACTTATGCATCTCTTCAAACTTTTTTCTGTGCAATATGCAATCACTAGGATACACATGTATTTTCTTGTATTCCATACCCATCAGACACGACACCTTCTTCGCCTCATAATTACGATTCAACAATGTGTTACTTTCTGGAAGTATGTCCTTTAACAACTCAAGCAATTCAATGAAGCTTTTACCATTTCACCCATTTCTTGTCTTAACATTCATCAATCTTAACACCGCTGACAACTATGTGAATTTAGTGCACTTCGGATACAAAGGTTTCTTAGCATCACTAGACAAAGTGTCGTACACATATGCTTACTGAAAAGACTCTTGTCCAACATCCCGAATCATATCCTCTAATTGATCATCCATTTCTACATCAACTTGCTCTGTTTAGGACACACTTGGAATGTCTAACAATTCACCATGCCATGTCCATATTATATAGCTCTTAACAAACCCATCACAGAGAAGATATTCTCGTATTAACTTAACTTTTAGTCGTCTCCCATTCAAGCTATTAACACAAGGACAATAATAGCTTCCATTACTATTAGGAACATTTTGTTTAGCAAATTCCAAAAATTCTTCAACTCTATTCTCATACTCATCACTTATGCGACTTGCATTCATCCAACTTCAATCCATAACTACGATATGTGATACACACAAACATATATTCATGTGTGTAAAGTCTTATATCTCAGGTTTGACAAAATTTCAGCAGCATTTCGCATTGATCTCCAAGTACACGAAATGAAAGTGATGACATCAAATCCACCACAATCAGGTATGCACTAGGAGACATAACACGAAATGCACTAAACCAAAATTTCATCAAGTTTAAGATAAGGCTTAACATCTATGTATTAATCAAGTATAAAAAAAATGAAACTTCCTAAACTGTTCAACCAGATAATTCAAGATTCACTACAACAATTAGCATTTTAATCATTGTATTGAATCTCAAGGGAAAACTAAGGTTCACTCATAATACATAACTTGACTATAAAGCATATAATTAAACACACAATTAACTCGCATATAATTAAACACACAAGTTATAAAGCATATAATTAAACACACAATTATAAACTAAGATCATAAAACCCTTCCTTTTTCCCATTTCAATTTTCTCACTAAACTATCACTCACAGTGTTGGAACACCGTCTAGTGCAACGTTCCTTTCTGAAGAAGGTTCTGGAGATCATGAAGGAAAGATATTGAGAAGCTTTTAAATCCTATCTTTAACCATGTTGTTAATGTTTACTTGTTTTGTGTAGTAAGTTATGTTGACAAGTGTTGGTATTTTGTGATATATGTTTAAGTTGTCATTTTGGTTACTAAGGAGAGTTTGAAGTTTTTCATTAAAGGAGATATTGGAATTGCAAATATAGTTTATAGGTAGAATACTTCTGTGGACAATCTTCACCCTACATTATATCTAAGAGTTTAATGGTCATGCACTACACTGTCATCCAATCATAGACCACCATTTATTGTAAGTTTGTTGATTTTTATAATAAATACTTTAAAAGTCATATTAATGGTGATTTCTAATTGGATGACAGTGTAAAATTTTTACACTGACAGTGCATGACCATTAAACTCTATATCTAAAGGTCATTGTAGCCTAAAGAAGCTACTGTCATTGAGATGAATGAGCCTGCGTCCTTGACATTTGCATTGTTGTACATGAACTCTTTTACAAAGGCAACATCATTGTCTTGTACAGTTACCATTAGTCTACCAAATGTGTTGTTAATTGTGGAAGAGTACAAGATTGCTGAGATGGGTCATGTGTAATTCTATTTGACTCCTAAGATAGAAGAAGATGAAGAGGAGACAAAACCTCAAGTTTAATCTATTTTTAGACACATTAAGGACTGACAAACTGTAGTTCCTCTCTTAAGATTTCTTTTTACCATTATTAATAACATAATTAACCCACAAAAAACTCTAACAAAAATTGTCTAAAGGTACATTAAAAATGAGGACTAACAAACTGTAGTTCCTCTCTTAAGATTTCTTTTGACAATTGTTAATAATATCATCAACCCACCAAATGCTCATAATCACCCTTCCATAATTAGCACAAGCAAGAATAAGGAAAAAGAGAAAGAGAGAGAGAGAAAAAAAAATGTACTGTCATAGATGTTGGAGGGCCCGTGGTGGTTGGTGGTGGGAACAATGGTGGAGGACGGTGGTGGGGATAGTCGTCGAGGACGGTGGTGGGGACAGTCGTCAAGGATGGTGGGTAGGCGCAAGCATGATCGGTGTTTCGCACAGTTCTCAATGTGTACGCATGGAGGTTGGTCGCCGTCGGTGGTGGGTGTCATCGGTGATGGTGACGGTGTTGGTGGTGGGTGTTGTCAATGACGGTGGCGGTGTCGCTAGTGGGCATCATCGGAGGTGGGTTGCGTTTCGTTTACACGTAGTGGTTCGTGAAGGGAGGGAATTGGGGTTTTAATTTTCACAGGAGTTTTTTTACATCAGTTGCTAAACAATCAATGTTAAAAAACACTTTTTACATCGATTAAACTCAACTGATGTAAAAAGTGTTTTTTTACATCGGTTGTTTAGCAACCGATGTTAAACTTTTGCGATTAATTAAAAAATTTCCGCCACGCTTTTCTTTTACATTAATTGTTAAATAACCGATGTTAAATGGCATTGTACAAAAATGTTTTTCCCACTAGTGATTTTTATTGACGAGAAGTCTCAAAACTATTGGATACTGTGAAAAAACATATGTCTTGGAAATAGATAATGGTTTTCATGTGTGATGGAGACTAAGGTATTGCTTATTGTATAGGCAGCAATTTTTTCAACATAAATTAAAAATAATGAAAAATTGCTGCTTTTGATGATAATATATGTAAGTATTTACAACGCACCTTGATTTGTAAGTGTTGTCCATGTTTACAATAGTATAAATCATTGCATATGTTAATAAAGAGTACATATGTAAACTTTTACATATGTTAATAAAAATTATGCATTTAAAACTAGAATTTAATTTATATATATAATCAGTTTAAAATATTTTTTATAAAAATATTTTACACTGATCGACCATTTCACCACATAATCTAATATAGTTTTTAAAATTTTTGTTAATTCCATGGGAGTTAGCAAGTTGTTTGCTTGCAAACCAACGAAGTAAACACATTTATAACATGTTTAGTTGTGTGTTACGTCATAAATGTCTCGAGTGTGATTTTCACGTTAATGTAGAAGCTATATGGATTGGCTTCCCATTTCTGTATCCTTTACGTGCGTTTTTGTTTGGAAAACGTGAAACCAATCAAGAATTTAACCTAATAACATCCAAAGGAGTTCCACAAACAGAATGACTAGCATAGCAATTAATAATATATTTTGCCTATGGTATAGCTACTGGGCTAGTTGGTTACTTGCTTGGTCTTGGTGGAGGTTTTATTTTGGGGATTCAACTCCTCTAAGGTAAACAACTCACTTTAGATGATGAAATGGGTGATCTCAATCAATGATGACAAAATTGACGGTCAATATTATTTGTACATAAATAACATATCATGAATATAATGAAATATTAACAATTGATTTTCTCATTAACAATTAAGATTACTTACTTTACTTTTGCTCACTTTAAAGAAGTTAAATCATTATTTTGGGACCCCTTTTCCTAGAGCTAGGAATCCCTCCTCAGGCACCTTTCATCCTTCCATGCATAAAGCCTGGAGTAGAGTATGTGCTTGACTGATATTTTTGGATAACTTAGGTTTTTGCATTGGTCCCTTGAATTGAATTTTCTAACCATTCTGTGTTGGTCGGATTCATTCATTGCGATATTGCAAAAAAAAGGAGAAAAAGTAGGGATTATTTTTAAACCGCTGGTAAATATTCAATGTTAATCGTAATCTAAGCCACAGGCAATTTAGCAGGGGCTTGTTCAAATGGCAAGTAAATGATGCAGAATTAATCGAGGTTTAGACCACATGCAATATTAAAATTTTTTAACGGAGGTTGTGCCAAACCATGAGTAATTACTTGTAGTTAAATAATTAAGGATGTTCCTCGCGGTTAGAAACAATCGCAAGTAACTCCTAATTAATTGAAAGTGCTTAAAATTGCAGGTAACATGTTTGGCACGCATGGATTCCTTGTGGACGGTTTAATTGCGGGTAATTGATGTGACGACAGTTTAAACTGTTGGAAATTTTTTTAAAATTGCGGTTAAAATCGGTTTTCTCATACCGATGTTCGTGAATGTTACCTCAATTTCCTTTTGATAGAATTGCCCAAAGTCATATATTCATGCGGTTTGTGGCCAAAACAAATTCAAATAAACAGATTAAAGGCAGTTTGATGGCCAGAATATGATAGGATAAGATATGATAACTATCCTATCCTGTTATAATCTGTTGTTTACTGTGCCAGTAGGATATGATAGCGTTATCTCAACCCTTATCATATCCTATTGTTCCAGTGTATTTTTTATCCTGAGAAAGGAGTTGAGTTAAGAAACAACATGATAGGATAAGCTCTCTCTCACTCCCTCCTCTTTCTCTCTCTATATATAATATTATAACAAATATTTTTTATAATATATATATATATATATATATATATATATATAATAATAATAATAATAATAATAAATATATAATAAATATAATATATAGTAATATATATTAATTTATATATGCAATAATAATAATAATTTTGACATGTAAATTTAAAGCATATTATTAATTAAAATATTAAAAATTAAATAATTACTATTTAAATATTTTTTAAATAAAATTATTTGAATAATAATTATAATTTTAAAAATCTTATATAACTTTTTTATAATTTTAAGAAAAGTGAGTACATAAATAAAAAATAATATTGTATAGTTTAGTTAAAAAAAAAATTGTAAAAATTAAATTAAATGTTGCTTTTGGAAAATTATATGTAATTTTATGAAATAGTAATTTTGTCATTTGAACATAATTTATATTTTATCTTATCGTTAGCTGGTTTGTTATCTCACTTATCTGATATGTACCAAATATTAGATAAGATTATAACTTATCTTGTTCTTATCCTATTATGTTTTTATTCTGCTCTTTTAACATATCTTATCTTATTTTATCCTGACTATCAAATAGGCCCTAAAAATTAAATTACTTTTGAAATGTAGATGTTAAGGATTTTATGAATCCTACCTTGAAAAAAAAAAAACGGTTGGAGTGTTGGTGAAACGTTGAAACCTTACACAAAGAGGCACTAAAACCAACCAAACACAAATGTTAATACACAAATTATGTTTTGCCGTCATTAACCCAACAAGATATTATTTCTTTTCCATCACTTTGATATGTATGAAAAAAAATTCTAAAATTTCATTTTTCACGATATTTTCAAGTCGATTATTTTTTATATATTGAAATGGACGATTTTATCGTTTATAATTGAAAAGAATGTTTACGAGAGGTAACTACAGTGCAACTATGCAAGAAATACACCACAAATATGTCAACTCTTAGAAGTTACAAAATTCTTAATTTGGCCATCCCTCTCGACTTGGTTAAGCTACAGAATATAAATTCTGATTCCTTTATCCGTTCTTTCATTTCCCCTTATAAAGCATACCTACTATGAACCTTTCTTTGGATGAAAAAAAAAATTCTTAGTTTAGTCAAAGAAACCTTTAATTGATCGAAATATAAAAAATTTGACACTAAGTCTCATTTGATCCAATCCTAATATTGAGATAAATCTATTAGTATCTACGGTCAAACTTTATAAAATAACACCTTTAATAACTTTTTACAAAAGAATAAATTTTATCAATTTTACTATTAGATCATGTGATATTATCTCAATAATCATGTATATCAAATTTTTTATGATTTAAACATTTACAGGTATATGTTCTAATAGTAGATATTTACTTATATATTAAAAAAATATCACATGTTAAACTAAAGTAGTGTGATGAAATAATACATCAATGCATGTTTAAATTTTATAAAATTTTGTAAATTTATTTTATTTTATAAAATCTTTTAATCTTATAATTGAATAATTAAAATTTATATTTTATAAAAATTATTAAAAGTATTATTTTACAAAGTTTGACAATCCTATCACATATAATAAATTGAGTAAAGACTTTAATTTCTATACACTGTCAATGTAAAAAAAATATTATATTATCAATCAATTAAAAATCATCATTGATATGATTTTTAAGATAATTATTATAAAAATTAATAAATGTACCATATATGACATTGATAGCTACATAAACTATTTACTCTTAAATAAAATACAACTTCCAAGTTGAGTCTCTATATGTTTGATTTACAAATGTAATATAGAAAACTATTCTTTTATCATTTACATGCATAATTGAAAATCCCTAGCAATAAAGTTGAGTAGTAATATTAGTGTGAAGAGTAAAGAAAAGTGAAGGCGAAACTATTTTCCCTTTTATCATTTACATCCAAAAGAAAAGCTCGATCTTGCTAAATTAGCAAACCAGACTCCACTTTTCTCTCCCACCCCTTTTTTTTTTGTTCTGTTTCTTTTATTTAATGCTATGTAAAACCAACCAAAAATATGCTTAAGGCTCTTGACCTGGAGGTATAAAGTTGTAGTAGGTGAGTCATCGAAAGCATGAAGCTTTATGACTACCAAGACAAGTCGTTAAAGTCGGAAGACTTGGGTCAGCAGAAGTACACTCTTGTTGATAAAACATTATAGATGAAATCAAAGTCAAAGTCAAACCAAGTGCAAAATCCCCTCAGCCCACCCTTTCTGCTTACCTCAAATTCGAAGCTTCCTCATTTCATTTCCATATTAATCATATTTCAGTGATAAATTTACATCAAAACCCTCTCACCTTGATGAGGTATGGCGAGAGTGAAATCTAGCCTTAGAGCAACCTTAACACCAGTTTTTCAGAGTTGCTTGTCTTAACTTTATAAGACCGTAATGACGGTAGAGAATCGTTGCTTGTGAAAGTAATAATGCTTAAGTTAAAAAGTTAAATTTTAATATATCTTTTATTTATTTTAGCTGAGGTGAATAATGGGAGAAAAAGTAAAATTTTTGAGATACTACAACAGCGGAAGCATATGAAAGAAGCTACAATAAAAGGAAGGAAAAATGCAAAACGAGAATTCAATAGACCCAGTCATACATAACAACAAACGTCAGATAATGAAGCTATGCTAGGACTAGTCGATAGGAGCGAAAACCCGCGAAGCAAATCACAAAAATCAAAACGTGAAAAGAAACAAAATACATCATACAAATTCCAGAAGATCGCGGAAACTGGATGAAATCCTAGCCATAGATTATTTTTAATATTTAATAATTTTAATATATGAAAGAGAATAAAAAAATGCATCAATGGTTAGATTTATTTAACTAGACACTCTTCAGATTTTTAAAACGGGAAAGAATTCGTGCTCATCAACACAAAGCATATAATATATATATATCATCATTCTATATAACAAATTTCTTTCATAAATCATCAGCTAACACCTACGACATACCAAAAAAGGAATGCCCACAAAATAACACTACAAATAATTATTCTTTATATCATCAAACTAATAAATAGTTAATTAAATACTCCCCTTTACTTCTAAAAATAACAAACCAAATTCAGATACTTCCCCCCGAAAATAAAAGTTGCTACTTTGTTAGACACATGCTTCTTTTCTGGCTGGAACAGAAAACAAGGAGTCAAGATCAGGTGGGTGGAAGTACCCCTCCTTCGGCGGCGGTCGTCTCTTTCCGGCCACTGGCTTCTTCCTCGGCGGCGGCGGCGGGCAAATGAAAACCGCCGGAATCTGATTCTGCACCAACCTCGGCGTTCTGCACTCATCTTCCCACTCCATGGCACCCCACTTAACCCAATCACAATTCACCAATATTTTCAGACACCCTTTTTCCTCCTCTTTAGAATCCAACAAACCCACAAAAATTTCACCGTAAAAGTGTGAACTTTCAAGCTTTGGAGCAGTGAAAGTGTGTTTTCAGGAGAAGGGTATTTATAGCTGGAGAAAAATCAGACCAAAATAATGCAAATAATTTTTATTTTTTTCTAATTTTAAATTTTTGAAAATTTGAAATAATGGTGGGATGAGAGTGGGGATCGTGTGGGGCGGGTGTAACGGGAAGCGGGTTTAACAAGCGGTGTGAGTAAGTGACAGCTAAGTGGTGACAGTGCAATCCGACACGTGTCGCGTTTTAGGTGGATGATGATGTGGATCCTGTGGGCCACCTTTCGCCGCGTTTTTTTCATGTATTCAAATTAGGCGGCGCCATCGAAAGGTCGGTGTTTGCGCGGGAAGGAGCAAAACTGATTTTCATAGATTACCGGGCGGTGAGTCACGGTGGGATTCAGAGGTGGGGCCCACAGAGGTCAACGGTGTATGGTGGAGCTGTCGTTTTGAGTTTTTGGTACGGACCGGTGAGGTTAGTGGTGCTGCCATTGATACTGTTGTAGTAATGTGGGACTGGCACACTAAATTATGGGCCTTGTTTGTCGTGTAGTTGGAACGTGGGCTGAAGCGTTAACAAATTCATTGCATTCCACCCTGACAAAAAAAAAAATTAACAGTGAAGAACCACAGGGCCCAATGTTGATTTTCGCATGGGTCATATGTAAAAGGTTTTTTCGGAACACAAGAAGAAAAATCCATGGAATTATTTAGAAAAATATCAGATCGGTCATGACAGACCTGGAATGAGGTAGTGCTGGTGTCTGACTGCACAATTCTGTGTAAAATAGTCTTTATTGATATAAAACTTTCTCTACCGTAACTAGAATTTACGTTGGGTTTGGTAGGGAGGAGAGAAATGAAGAGAGAGGAAGTAAATAAAAGAGAAGAAAAGTAGGTAAAAAATAGAGTAGAAATAGAGGTTGTTTGATTGGAGAAAAACAGAAAAGAAATAGAAGAGAAGTTTGTTTTTTGACTTTTAGGGATTTGGAGTGAAATAATAAAATTACGTATATAACCTTCATGATTGGGAATGATATAGAGAAAATATATTCGAATATGTGATTGCATATTCAAATATGGCATATCCATATTCGAATATGTGATATGCATATTTGAATATGTATATCACATATTCAAATATGTGATTGCATATTCGAATATTTCATACACTGCTTGTCCAATTTTTTGATAATATTTTCTCAACTCTTCGAAAAAAAAATATACATATATATGCAATGCAGTACATGCAAGTTATTATTTTACTCAAAGTCACCATACCCAACTGTAATCACTCACGATATTTAACACCAACTTTTATAAAAATTATAAATTTTCAACCAATAATATACTTAAATCATTCCAGAGTAACAAAAGTAACAAAAGGTAGAGGGTAATAATGGAAATAGCATTGCACGTTCACATTTCTTCGCAAATTTGCGCATATTTGCGACGATGTTTTTTAGCGTGGGACCCACTAAAATTTTAAAAACTTCCACGCTATTTCACCGATACCAAACGAATGGAAATTGTCAGGATCTTCTCACTTCCGTGCTCTTCTCTTCTCTTCTTCGCTACTTCACCGCTACCAAACACAGCGTTAAAGAGTGAGCTACTTCATCCAATTTGAACATTGATGCTATAGTTAAGATGAATTATTTTGAAAGTATGAGAAAAGATAATTTGTACGATGTTTTAGGTTTAATAGGAGGTTTGGATAGTTGGTATGGATTCCTAGATTTAGATTAGTTCATATATTTATCTAAAGGAGTTTGTACAAATTCTTAAATTCAAGTATCATTATCACTATTATACACCAAAAAAAAATAAAACAATCTACAATCCATATAGACACAAGCTAACATGGACTACCATCATAAGTGGTCTACGAGTGCACCACAATTTTTAGTTGTTAGATTAATTTGATCTCACATCACTATGATGCACCCTCCACACCATATTCCTTTCCCCTCCATTGCCATGGCTTCATTTGTTCAACTCCTTAGCCATCTATTGTAACACCCCAATGTTTTCCTTTAATTATTATTATTATTATTATTATTATTATTATTATTATTATTATTATTATTATTCGTTTGCCTTGTTTTTAATAAAATGGTATTTTGAGAAAAAGAAATATTAGGCTTTTAAACTAGGGTTTTATAATTAGAATGTTTTTAAAAGTTTAAAAACCCTTTTATTGGACTTAGTTTTATGAGTCCAAAGTTAGCTTTAAGTATCCCTTAGGTTTCTTGAAAATCTAATCCTTTTCCTTATTTTTTCACTTGTGCTTCCTTGGAGATACCATGCCGTCAAAGCCTTTGCAGTCAAGAAGTGAGGAACCTTAGAAAGACGCTGCTGCACCGTTCGCATCCTCTTGCTAGAGATCGCCTCTTTCAAGGTAAGAGGGAGTGAGTTATCTCGCTCATGGGTATGGCTTTGGTCGTGGGTAGAGGGGTTGGCCCTAGACCCCAATTGTTTGCGAATTATATGGTTGTGTACGTGCAAAGGGGAATGCGATTTTCCCCAAATTATTATTATGCTTTATGAAAATCCTATGTTTAATTTATATGATTATCATGGATTGTCTTTTTAAAATCTATATCTTGGATCCGCCCAGCGGGGTTAGATAGCCGCTAAGCGACCTTTCGTTGAAAACTACACTGCGCGTTGGTGCCGGGTGAGATGAACAATCCGCTGGGCGGGTTGGGTCTTGACGCTAACCCGCTGGGCGGGTTGGTTGCGGCGCAGACCCGCCGAGCGGGATATTTAGCCTGCCGGGCGGATTCGCTGCTGGCACAACGAGTGGATACGATTTTGGCTATTTCGTTCTTTGTGCTTATGAACTCCTTTTTTTTACAGTTTTTAACTCATTATTATTTCTTTTTATGCCTTGTTAAATTTATATTATGCGACTGTTATTTACTTTGAGAAAATTGAGTATGATATGAAATTGTGTTAATGTTTCATGATTAAGGCATGTGAAAAGTTATAAGTATTGTATGTGACCATGCATCATAACATTTGAGTTATGTGATGAGGAAAATATGTAGGAATCTAGCTGGTTGAGGCTGTGATGGGTTGTCTAACTCTAGCCTTAGGGGCTATCTAGTTGGAAAAACTCCAATGGTCCATGCTGATCCCATGGAGCCAGGGCGTACTGGCAAAACTAGGTAACCTTGACTAATCGCCGGGGGATATCATACTAGTTGAGGGTGTGAGGGCCAAAGGCATCGGTACCGAGACGCTTCTTATTGCCGTGCATTTACTCTTAGTTTACTTTCCGACAAGTTTAAGTTGGTACCACATGTGCATAAGAAGTAGAAGTTAGGTGTTGCATTACATATGTTTGTGTGCGTTCTGGTTTTTGCAAATTACTGTTAATTGATTATGTATGCGATGTGTATTATACCTGTCTCCATTGTCATACTTTGAGCATGACGTGAGATGTATCTCACTTCCTTGTTTTCTGGTGTTTTCTGTATATGTCTATGATATACAGGTGACGTCCAATAGGACCTTAAGGAGGAGTCTTAGAGTAGGGGCATTGGCCTCATGGCAGTTTATTTTACAGCTTTTTTTCGGTTTTGTCAACTCTGATAGTAATGTGACATCGGGGTCTTAATTATTTATTATTTTAGCTTTTAAACTTTAGACTAATAGTTTTACTTTTAAATTGGTTTATTTTATTTTATTTTATTTGGACTTGTATGGTCAACTATGGGCCACCATCATTTGGTTAATCAGTAAAGCATCTTATGGAGTTTTAGTAAATGTGAGTTGTGCATGTGATGTCCTTTATCGTGTGAAGAAAAATATTATAAACTATCGTTTTATTTCACAAATGAAAAGTATGTTATATTTTCGTAATATTTATTTAATAATTAGTTTTGGGGTAAAGGGTATCACATCTATGACCTTTGCTCCCTCTGCCACCTCTTTCTTTCCTCCCTCCCCTCCGAGGATAGTGACACTACAAATGACGTCATCGTCAACGACCACATCAATGCCTTCATCACAACCTTTGATGGAAACTTCATTTGGAAGGTCACTGTTGACGGATCTGCCTTGATCTTCTCTTTTGATAGATGACGTCATCAACCACCATGGCAACGCCTTCGTCACAAACTTTGACAAAAAAACTCCATCTGGAAGGTCACCACTGACGGATTTGCCTCAATCTTTTTCAGATCTGTGATGTGCACGCCAATAAATAATCTAGCAGATGGTGTGCCCAAGCTTGCGCGTCAACTGGAACACCTCATTGCACATGCCACGACACTACCCTTGCCCCTCCACCTTCGTGTGTTTGTCCTTCATTGACGATTGCTTCATCGACAATTTCTTCACTTGTGGCAGTAAATGAATTCAGTTTTTTTTTTTTTTTCTGATAGTGTGTGGAGGGAGTTGGGGGGGGGGGGAGAGATAATCCGGTGTTGAGGATGTAAGATATGACCATGAAGATTAGATGAATCTAATGGTGAATAAAGGTGGTGCACTATAGACCATCTGTGAAGGTGGTCCACAGTAGCCTTCACCATCCAATATAACCAAATTTTCTGTCCAAAAAAATTTATGTAGTTTTATATCTTTGTATAGGAGGAGTGCTACTAACATACTCTCTAACACACTCTTTACTATTGGTAAATATTTATTACAAATTCCAAAATTATGAGTAAGACTCATTAAATAAGATGTAAGATTCACAAAATTTTGTGATTTCTAATAAATTTTAACTAATACTAGATAGTGTATTAAAAAGTATGTTGCTAGTATTTCTCCTTTGCATAGAGTTGTAGAAACATGTTCTCATTAGAGTGGTGGTCGAAACTAGACTTTAGGTCTTCTTAGTATGAATAACAATACCTCTGCCTTAAAATGAATTGCCTCCTTTTGGTTCCTCATTTAGGACCTACTTAAAAGGACCTTATGGGTAACAAATGGAGAATTATGCATCGTGTGACATATATGGTGGATTACTGAGTCATCATGGGAAATCTATATGGAGTTGTTTTTATAACAAGAAGGTGGTCCTACCTAATGAATGTGGTATGCGATATGTCAATCATCTTATACAGTTCTTACAGTGTTGACCATATGTTCACTCGATACAGTCCACATGTCTTTCAAACTCACTTTAGTTGACTCATTATAGATTTAAGTTTTCAAATAAATTAATCTAGTTTGGCTCACTTTAACATTGAATCAAGAAATAGTCAATTCACCTCAACCAACTCAAGTAGGTAAGATATATGGGTTAATTGGCCTAAATTAAAATATTAAAAATAAAAAAGAGTAGAAGAGTAGAAAAAAAGTATAAATAAGCAGAAAATAATGAAAAATAATGAAAACATCAACACTTAAGCATAGTAAATCAATAAATCTTCACTATTTGGTCCTTTGGGATGTTGCTTGACGGTGGCTCAATTTATGGCTCCTTAATCTCGAGTTCTCAATGGTGGCTCCTGGTAGTAGACAAACAAAACTAGATGGTGACACATCGGGGTCTAAATCTAGACACGTTGGGTCTCAATCTGGCAATGCTAGACAATGGCAAGTGGCATGATCGAAGCTAGCTATTTTGATCTTAACCTCACGACAAAGAAGAAAAAAGCAACGGATAGTGATGTGTCAACAATCGGATGCGGAAAAGGGTGAGACCGGAGGGCGAGGGCATAGTAAAAGCTAGTTACGTATTACTGTATTAGGACATCACAAACACAAATGAGGAACAACAATACATGCATTTAGGATTTAGCAAACATATTAGAGCACAGCGTTAGTGGATTGGGTTACTTCAATTTATTTTACATGCAAGCTAAACATTGCTCATCCAATACTTGTGATAAGTCGGGTTGTTTGACAGATTCTGGCTTATATTGAAAATACTATGTTGGTTAAACATGTAATTTAGTCTTTATATGTGTTGTATGTAACACCCTAAGGGACATTATCGTAACTAGGTCTAGATTTCAAAAAAAAAAAAAAAAACTTAAAAAGGTAGAAACAACATACAAATGCTACTCATAAATATAATTAAATATTATTTACGAACAATACAATAAAAAAAATACATGTCAATATAACTCATTTATTACCTGAAGGTATCGTACAAAATATAAAGAAGAATACAAAAACATAATATAAACTAGACTACGTTTTCTTGCACATGACTCTAAGCTCCATCTGCGTATGTCTTCACTTGTATCCTAAAAAATGGGAAACTTAAAGGAATGAGACATATGTCTCAGTGAGTGCTCTAAGGGTTCTACGGCTAGGTCAAACTCTTCTACTCGGACAACCTTCATTACTTATATCTCATGGCTTTAGCTTCATCGGGTCTCTCATAATTATCCATACCTATGGTCGAGTCTACACTTTTCAATAATCAGTGTTTCCTGTTAATTGCTCTCTCATTCTCACAACTATTATATTGGTTTACTATCTCATTCTTAACCTAAGAACTCATCCTCATTATTTATACTTTCTTACCCAAAACCCTCTTTAGAATTTACTCTTCTTCCTTTTAATATTCAAAGCTGTCCCCTAGGGTCAAGTCTAAGGTTACAGACATCCTAAAATACTCTTATTTCATTCTCTTTTACTTGTCTTATACCTTTCTATTACGCTATGAGGGAATTCACCCTTTCTCTATCTTATTCACAACTATTATTATCCAACTAGAACCCTCATAACATTATCCTAAGGTTTAGCCTCTCACTTATCCTTAAGGTAGCAAACACAATTCCAATTACAAGCATATAATTGTTTCACATTCTTTGTCTAGTAACTAGACATATACCTCGTTTCGTTTTATCAAACAAGAACGACACTCGTGCAAGATATGATCACATGTCCACAACTTTAACATTTCATCACAAGGCACAATTACATTCTTACATAGAATTTACATAAATAGGGTCACATAGAATTCACATAATTACAATATAGCACACTCTAACATATCATACTATAACAAGGTACATATGCGTGCTATGTTCCTAAACCACTACTCATGTACATGTGGTACCAACCTAAACTTTTTGGAAAGTAGACTAGGAGTAAATGCAGGCCATAAGAAGCGTCATCGGTACCGATGCCTTCGGCTTTCGCACCCTTAACTAGCATGATATCCCCCGGTGACTAGTCAAGGTTATCTAGTTTTGCCAGTACGCCTCGGTTCCATGAGATCAACATGGATCATTGGAGTTTTCCTAACCGGATAACCCCCAAGGCTAAGGTTAGACAACCCATCACGGCCTCCACCAACCAGATTCTTACATACTTTCCTCATCACATAACTCAAATGTTATGATGCATGGTCACAAATAATGCTTACAGCTTTTTATAGACTTTTATCATGAACCATTGACACAATTTCATATCACATTCAGTTTCTTTCAAGGTAAATAATAATCATACAATATAAACTCAACAAGGCATAAGAAAACAAACAACAATGAGTTAAAAACTGCAAAAGGGAGTTCAAAAACACAAAGAATGGAATAGTAAAAGTCGTATCTGCCCAACAGGACGGGAGTCTTGCTCGGCGGTCCAGCGAACCCCCCAGCGGGTCCGCTTCGGAACCCAACCCGCCCAGCGGGTATTGCAACCCGCCCAACAGGTCCGTGTCAAGACCCAACCCGCCTGGCGAGTGTTTCACCCCGCCCAGCGGGTCTGCGCGCCCAGCGCCAAGGCAAAATCCAGTTTTTGAAGAAAAGTCGCCAAAAGACTATCTAATCTATGAATTCCTTACTTCCTCACAATTCCTTCAAAACCCATCAAATCCCTAATCTTACGCATAAGGAGGGGGAAAAGGTAAATAGATGAAAAATAACAACATAAAAGACAAGGAAGAATATGGGGGAGAGCACTCACCTTTATGAACATACAAAGCTGAGTTTTAGGGCTTGAATTCTCCGGTTTCTATTCCTCCTCTTTCTTTTCCTCTTCTTCTTCTTTCTTTTCTCCTCATTCTCTCTACCTTCTTTCTTCTTCTATTTGTGACGGCTAAACCTAATTCTCCTTCTCTATTCCCTTCTTATAACATGTGGGTGGGTACGTGGCTTAGTGGACTTTAATCCTCTATTGGGCCCTAGATGCTCTTTTGGGTTGTATGATAATATTTCTACTAATTTATAATACGAAGGTATTAATAAGAATAAGAATAATAATAACAACAACAATAATAATAATAACAATAAATATAATAACAACAACACAACATAATAATAATAATAATAATAATAATAATAATAATAATAATAATAATAAGAAATATAATAACAATAATTCTTAAGACATCTTTTGTCTAATAACATATGAGAAGGGTTCTACTAAGAGTTACCTCGTGGTTTATTTCTAGTACTTGAAATTTGGGGTGTTACATTGTAGATTCATAATTTGGTCCCTATAAGTAAAAATTTATTATATTGATCCCTATATGTGCAAACATTACCAATTTGGTCTTTGCCGTTATGACGCTATTTACATATTTTAAAGTTAGTCCCTATACTTATAGCACATTTTTAATTTGGTCCCTATACGTGTAGTACATTCTTAATTTGCTCCTTATAATATAGAAATCAAATTAAGAACGCGCTACACGTATAGGACCAGATTAAGAATGTGTTACACTTGTGTTATATATATGTATAGATGTAACCTTTCTCATTGAATATTATAAACTAAAACTTAAGCATATAAGGCTACATTGATTGGGGAGATACGACAACTCGACAAGAGATTTTGTTTACAAAGATTACCTTCAGCAAGAGTAGGTTTTTTCAATTTCTTTTCTTTCTCTCTAACGCTGTGTTTGGTATCGAAGAAGTAGCGAAGAAAAGAAGAGAACTGCGCGGAAGAGAAGAGAACGACGACATTTCTCTTCGTTTGGTGGCGCGGAAATAGCGATGAAGTTTTTAAATTTTTTGTGGGTCCCACACCAAATTTAATCCGTCCAAAACTGCGAAAAAATACAACGTTGATTGCAAGTGTTCGTTAATACCCTTGCCCTCTGTGTAATATGTTAATCACATATTCAAATATGTATATACATATTCGAATATTGTTTTCACATATTTGAATATGTATACGCATATTCGAATATATAAACACACATATTCGAATATTGTTTTCACATATTCAAATATGTATATACATATTCGAATATATAAACACACATATTCAAATATGTATACACATATTCAAATATGTTACATATTAACACAGCATAAAATCTGAAATTTGATTTTTAAAATTAAATAAATATATAAATAATTATTAATATATAAATATTTACTAATATATATATATATATATATTCGAATTTGAACACAGTGTATTTGAATATGCATATTTACTAATATGTATTTAGATATATCTGTCATGTATAATCGAATACACAAGAATATATTCGAATACTGGGTGCAAAGTCGAATATATATATATATATATATATATACATAATGCCATATATTCGAATATGGTAATCACATAATCGAATATATGGCATTGTTATGGCCATATATTCGATTATGTGAATAACGTAATCGAATATATGTTACAAATATCACGGTAAAAAAACCAAAGATATAAGTGTAATTTTGTTTTTTTATTCCAAATCCCCAAAAGTCAAAAAGTAAACTTCTACTCTATTTCTTCTCTATTTCTCTCCAACCAAACAACCTCTATTTCCACTCTATTTCTTACCTACTTCTCTTCTCTTCTCTTCTCTTCTACCCACTTCCTCTCCCTCTATTTCTCTTCTCTCTACCAAACACAGCGTAAGAGCGTATCGATCCTAAGACCAATTTCACTTAAAAAAATGATAATCGATCAAATTGCAGTATCTATGTAATAAACGAAGGTATTTTCTTTCTCTTTTCAAGCAGTAAGAATATTTGTAATAAGATATTAGTTACAATTAAAAAGGTCTCTTATGAGAAATTTTTTTTATCCAACATTTAGCAATAAGCAGAAATCCATTCTATAATTTAATTATTTATTGTGTAAGAAATCCAAACCCACAAATAAGGACACAATACAGTATTGAAATATATTAAATAATAAATAATATTATTTAATATCTACAGTATTTTTCATAAATAATTATTATTTAAACATTAAATCAATTCAAATATAAAAGAATGTTAAAAATATTACTTAAATAGAAAAAATGAATATTAAAAATAAAAAATGTTAAATATTCACAATAGATTATTCAATTTATTTACGCAAAATTAGGAAAACAAAATCTATCGTTAAATTTTATAAGATCATTCTTATACTATTTTATAACTTTGTGTGCTACATAATTCTTTTACAAAATTCAATGTTGGATTAAAATTTTTTATTATGTAGATTATATTTATAAAATTTTGTCCTAATAAAAAATTATTTAATACTTCATCAATATATGTACATTAATATTAATGTTGTATATACTTATGAAATATTAAAAATAAAAATCATTTCATTATATTTTTATTATTGTTCGAGTTTATAATATTTGATACAAACATTCAAGCTAATCAGTAGTTATAATTCAAATATTATTATTAAATGAGATAATTATGAAATCAAAAAATAACGCCTCTCAATAATATCATCATCATTATTATTATTAATTATTATTATTTACATAAAGCATTTTTTTATTATTGTCTCCACAGAAGAATAATAGTGATATTATTTTATTAATATTCAGTTGTTTTATTATTATAATAATAATAATTATTGTTGTTGTTAATACATCAGCATAAATTTATATCATATATTGTGAGTTAATCTTTTTATAAACACAGGTCAATGTATACTCCACAAGTTTTTATAATAGTGTATGATTTACACTATATTTAAGATGCGATTGGTTCATTGATAAAAAATATTTTATGGGTAATATATATATATATATATATATATATATATATATATATATATATATCTTAGAATAGGAACTCAAATTTATTACATAATTTGAAGAAAAGAAAACATTCCTCATACTTGTGGTGTCAAGAGTTTAGCTACAAGAAAAGAAAAATTGATATTTTAACACTAGAGCATTATGTAGCAAAATTTAAGGAATTAAGCGGGAAAGATTGTTAGGGCAGGATGTATAACTCACTAAGAGAAAGGATGAAAGTTATGTAAATGAAGAGACTAGGAAGATAGCAGTAAACTAATGATATTTGTCATTATAGATTACATGATTCCTTCTCGATGTTATGGAATTAAAATTAGGGAATGACATTTTTTTCATGTTACTTTAATATAGGGAAAAAAAAAATGCTAGTAACACACTATTTAGAACATACTCTCTACTATTGGTTAAAATTTATTGAAAATCATAAATTTTTGTGAGTCCTACAATTTATTTAATTAATCTCTCATAATTTTGTAATTTTCAATAAATTTTGACCAATAAAAAAGAGTGCATTTAAAAGAGTGTGTGTTACTAGTATTTCTCTTAGAAAAAATTGATGAACATAAGTTAAAGACAAGAATTTTTTTTTCTAAAATTTCTTCAAATAATATTGTTGGTCCAATATTTGAAACAAACAAAAAACAAAACAACCCGATCGTGTTTGCAGACTAAGAACAGTGATTCCTACCATTGCATTTAAACATACTACTCTGTATGTACTAAGTGGTATGAACTTGGACTCATCCAGTGACAATACGATTGAGGAACAATCAGTCATATATGGGGTCAAAATTCTTGTTAATTAACCCCTAATATATATCACTAAAACAATGACATCCTTTAATATATAGATCTATATCTACAATGAGAAAAGACAACACAATAATATTCCAACCAATGCCAAACTTCAGAACATCTTACATTCTTAATTTTTTTTTTCTTTTTGTGGACCCAAGATATTCGTTGATCGGAAGTCAAAAACTAATCCCTCAAAATACTGATATCCATTTAAAGAGCTGACTTTTCTCAACAGATATTTTTTCAACACACATGCTTTTAGATTTAATCCCTGTTTACATATTTAAGAGACAAAGTTATTTACCATGTTTGTTAAAAAAAAGAAAAAACAATGGGTATTGATTCTAAGAATTCCCTAATAGCTTTCAACTCTAGAGAAAATAGCTCTACTTGCCTATAGCTTATTAAATGGCATTTATTGCCATAAAAAGATAAGAGTTATTATCATACATTTATTTTTTCTTTCATCTCACTTTTCTTTTTATTTTTCTCTTTATTTCTTATCATATCTATAACTTTATCTTTCTTCCTTCATTTTTTCTCTTTCTATCTATCTCTTCCTTCCACCCACATATCTAAAACTGAGATGTACATTCATCTTTTTTCAAAAGATAAAGTGCTACCGTACCAACAATTGAGTACTTTCCTAAAATCATGTGCGTGTAAGTTTCCTTAACTTGTACCAACAATTGTGTATTCATCTTACTAAATTTTGAAGTATATAGGATTTTATTCTCAATATGTTTGGAAATTTGATTAATATAATTAATTTTAACTATTATTGTAAGCACCAAAAATGATTATTCATTGCCTAAAGACCAAAGAAAATTATTAAATGGAAATAACATCCATCAATTAATAGATATTGCGAATCCTCATTGATCATTTAGTTAAATGTTAAAAGTAAAATATACAACATATTATAATTACAATTTTATGTAAAAGATTATTGCAATTTATATATGAATTTGTTCACAAGCATTACTTCGTTTGGATGGCCCAATAAATAATAGGCCTAAACACCCGATTTCCAGTTTCAACATAATGGATTTAAGGTAGTGAGTAATCTATCATTGTAATGAGGTTAATTGGACTGTGACTTCCTGACAAGGGTGACAATATGAGTCCAACCTAGCAGGTCAACCTGCATAACCCGACAAAACTGGTTGGGTTGGGTTATGTGGTTCAACCCTCTAACCCGCATAACCCAACTTGTTTAACCTGCCAACCCGACGGGCCAAATGACAGGTTAGGTTAGGTTAGCCCGTCGGGTTGGTTTTTATTATTATTATTATTTTTATAGCTTGAACCTTTGAGTTGATAAATGATATTGTATTATAGTTTATGTAATATTTGAAATTATAACTTCTTTTTATTTAAATATGTCATATGTAAAGTTTCAATACAAAAAGACAAATTTTGGTGGTCATTAGAATTTAGGACAACTAAAAATTGTTACTTAAAGTTTATGATAAATTGATCATTTCTTAAGTATTAAATAAGTTTTTTTATTTACTAATTTATAACATTTTTTGTCTTTTTTAAATTTATATTTAATCATAAAATTTGAAAAAAAATTAAAGAAAAAAAATAAATAATTTATAATTTTTTTAATGGCTTGGCAGGTCAACCTAACCCAACCTGCCAACCCGCCACGGTTGGCGGGTTGGGTTAGGAATCCCAAGCCAATCAAAAAACGGGTTCAACCCAACCCAACCTGTTTCCCAGCAAGTTGGGTTGGGTTGACCCATTTGACACCCCTACCTGAGACTTCAATTGTCTTGACCCATCAAAGGACTCTAAAGAGTCGTCTTGGTCAATGGCGGGGTCACTTGCAAGGACACAAATACTCAAGTCAACAAGGCTTTAAACAAAATTATATAATAATAGGGATGATAGGTGATATCTAGGGTGGAGAGCTTCCTCCGCATTTATAATAATGGTGGTTCCTCAGGGTGAGGTGGATAACTACTTGGATCAAGTGGTTGCCTATCCATAAGCAAGGTTCAATGTGAAAGCTGAAAAGCCATTATATTATTGCAAGCCCCTTTATAGTTCATAGTTAGGTAGTGGTTAGGGGTTCTTTTGTAGTATGATTGCCAGATGGATATGACAAATGAAATATGGTATTATTGAGATGGGTGATTTTCAGTCACAATGGGACACTTCTTATGGGGTGCATTCTTGTGAGCCCTATATGACTATGGAGGAGAGTGCTTGACTTGATTCAAAGAGTCAACGCCCTTTACTTTTGTATCTTGGCTTTGAGGTTTTCCCAGGCCAAAATGTATAAGAAATTGGTTTGCGGCTCTTGGGGAACCATTTCAGTTAGGCTTTGAGTGATCTAACTTGAAACAATTTTCCTCAACCCAATTAGCCAAGGTATGAGGGTGGTTGAGATGTTCTTTGCCAAGTGGATGGTTGGGAATGGGCGTGCGTGCATGTTCTTGTTACACATTTAGTTTTCGAAAAATTGCAATGTGTGACTACCATATGGGCATTTTGCATGAACATATGCTTCATGTAAAGCATTAATTAAATGCTTCATCATGATTGCCTATTTTGTGATAAATTTGCCCTTGATTTAGGGGGTAGGTTCCCTTTTATGCCCTCATGATTCTAAGGTATAAATAGTGGACTATTCTTTTGAACTTTTGTTCTCTCATCTTCCTCGCAATATTTCATTTCATTTAATGATGATACCTGTCTTCCTAGTGGTAGTGCTTGCTCATTTGTTCGTGGTGTCTTCATTGCCTTATTTTCTTGCTACAATTTCTTCTAAGATATTACTCTATGTTTGATATTCTTTTCTTGCAACTTTTCATTTTTTGTGTGCATCATTTTTCCTAACGAGAATGTTAGCTTTGCAACATTTCTTCTAAGGTGGCTATTACTTAGGTACCATTCCTGCAATGAGAGTTATGACACTAGTGTTGGTGAAAGCCTTAGAGGCCAATACCTTATGGTTTACATTTGTATCTTGTTTTGTTCATTTATTAATGATATGAGGCATTTCATTTATTCTGTGTGTATTAGAACATAATAAAGTCCATAGAATAATTTATCCTTAAATATTTCTATTCAAGTATTATTGTCAATACAAACAACAATAATACATTGAGACTAGTATGTGAGTGAACTGATGACCACGTATCATAGGTCATAATAAAAGATATCGATTCTTCACATGGGTACTTGATTAAGTATAATGATATACAAGATTGACCCACTATTGTAACATCCCCAAAATAGGTTGATACCAATTATGTTAAAAATAAATCAAATGTCTTTTATGATTGTTTTATGAGTTCTTTGTATTATACATAACTTTGTCTTATTTTATGATGTAGTGTTGGGCTAAAGTTAGATTAGAGGAGAGAAGGGCCCTTAAGGCCCAATAAGGTGTCCCCACCCTTTTAAAACCCCCAAACCACCCACACTCACAAAAACACACACACTCAATTTCACCCATAGAAGAAAAGAAAGAAGAGAAAGGAGAAGGGAAAGAGGAGAAGGAGAAGGAGGAAGAACACGGGACACCCATCCACTCACCTATTCTTTGGAACTTATTGTGAGTGTTTCATCTTCATCTTCTTCCCCTTTCCCCCCTTAGTTATGTGGTTTTGTGGTTGGAGTTTGAGTTTTGAACCCTAACAAAAGTGGATTTTGAGATTTGTTGTAGCTTTGCATGATTGATGAGTTGTTTGATGTTGGAATAAGGTTTAGAGGCATTTATAATTAATTTTGAACCATTTATGATGAATTTGGAACCTTGGGGTAGTCATAGTGGGTCTGGAATGCACAGAAATCGCAAAAAACACAATTTTGTGAAGTCGTGCCCTAGCTGAGCGAGCCACCCTCTGGCTGAGCGAAAATCCAACTTTCGTTGAGTAAGAAAATGTCTAGCTTAGTGAAATTAGCTCCAGAGACAAGTTTGGAAACCTTATGTATTCTCATTGAGCGGGAGTGGACCTCGCTGAGCGAAAATGTGATTCCAGAAAGTGTGGTTTTCACTCGCTAAGCAAGAATTACCCTGACTGAGCGAGAAAGGCTCCAGAGAACAGGTCTGTGACCTCTACACATTTTCCCTGAGCGACTTTAAGCAAGGATATGCCTTCGCTGAGTGAGAGACCCCTAGAATATGTTATATTCACTTCATTTCTAAGCATATGTTCACTGTTTCCATGTAATATATGACTGCATCAGAATATGTTTTGCTTGATACCATGTATAAAGAGTCTCCTTTGGGGAAAAAAGGGTAAAAAACCCTCTAGGTACCAAAGGTTGGCCAAGGGTTTTAATGAAACAAGCCCTCAAACCAGAGGGGGATATAAATATGAGGTTGCGATATGTCTATGTTTTAATGAAAGAAAAGCATGCATAAGACTGAGGTGCCTTCTTTGGGTGAATGCGCGGGTTCCGTCACTTCTTATTCCCCAAAGGCTAGTGGCTAAACCCCTCAGACTGGAGGGGCATATAAGTAAGAGGTAATGGCATAGGGACGAGGGGGATGCCCGTTGACAGTTTGAGCTTAACACTTTGCCATAGGACGGAAAAAAGTAAATATAAAGTGCTAGGCACGTGAATGAGTGTCAATAAAAGTTTATGTTTTGAAGTGAGTAATTGATGTTTGTTGTGAATGATGCATTCAAGAGTTTCATATATTGTATTGCATATGTTTAGCATTCACTGAGACATTGTCTCATTAGTTTAGTTTCATGTTCCAGATTGATAGGTAAGGATTGTTGGCGCTTGGCCTTGAAGACATCATCTTCTGGGTGTTTGATGTATATATAGATAATAGAATATTATTTTGGAAGACAATGATATGGGAATGTAATATTTTGTATAGTGATTCCCTTGAGTAATAGGAATCTCTCATATATGTATGTGATTATGTTACTTAAGAAGTATGTGTGACCCAGAACAGTGAATTTCTTGAGTAATGACATCATATATTATGATATTCTTATATGTATGTTTTTGTTACCTGCATTCTGATGACTAGGATGTATAAGCTTAAGGTAATACCTCTTAAGGTGTTACAACTATAAGAATGCTACATAGAAGAGTTATCAAAGTGTCATAAGCGATTCTCAAAGTGACTATGGTGTATACAGTCCTTAGACCTAAAGTCACTATGATTCTTACATGAGGAGTTGTATGTTTTAATACCATCAAAAGTTGTTTGTGATAAGGTGACTATAAAGTTGGTTATTAGACATAGAACAAATCATGAAGAGGGATATGAGTGATCTAGATGAGATTTGTCCCTCTTTCGTAACAAGAGTAATATCTGTGTGCTTTCTTGATAGAGTAAGACAGTTATGCATAACCATGCTAAATGAGTCAATATGAGATATTGATCTTATTTATTCTAATGTCTTCTTGGGTATCAAGACATAAAAAATTGAGCTATACAAGGATGACACGACCTATGCCTTGTGTTCAATTATGATATTTGGACAAAGGGACTAAGTTACATGAGAACATATATCATGGAAAGCTTATGTTAAATCACAAGACATTCTTATTACTTAGGTAACAATGATGTATTGCTAGATACCTCTTATTGTTTATAATATTAAATAAAATTTAATATTATTGCCAATATAATAAGAACCTACAAAGGTCATAGGCATAAAGTAGATTAAAGGAGAAAAGAAATATTAAGTTTGACTATAATATTTCTTTTGGGTTGGGCTTGTAAAGTATGAGCCCACTTAAAAGAAAAGTACAAATAATGAGAAACAGTACGTCATGTTTCTGATGGGTTAGACTCTTAATGTAAGGCCTCGATACAACTAGGTTAAAGTGCTAAGGAGCTCCTGTATATAGGTAGCACCTTAAGCCTTAAGACACACACCTCTCTAGCTGTATATTACACTTAGTGTGTGAGAGAAAACCCTAGCCATCGTGGGATTTTTTGAAGGTGCAACTAGCACTGCTTTCCCTTCCTCGGTCATGAGATGAAAGAGGAGTTTGCTCATGTTGATGCAGTAGAGGTTCAATTTGATATTGCTGGACTACGTGATTGACGATAGCTTAATGCTCAAAGAGGTAAACCCTAAATCACAGTTTATGCTCTTTTGCAAGGATCCGATGATGGGAAAGTTTTTCTACCATGGTTGTTTTTTGGTTTGCATTTCCTAACAATTAGGAGGACCTACAAATAGCCATTCATGAGCCAAGCCTAGTCCTCTAAGTAAGGGCAGTGTTGCCATTTGCCTAGGTGTTACTAGGTAGTGCCCTTAGTAGGGTTGTTCATAGGTTGGTTTAGGTTAGGTTTTGCGAAACCCGTACCAAACTGATCAAAATAGTTTAGGATTTGTGTAATTTTTCTATCAAAATTGAATCGAACCATCCCGGTCAATAATGGGTTGGGTCTTTAGGTACATAAAATTAAAAATTATTTTAAATTTTCTCAAAAAATGTAATTTTTTCTTACCATTTTAATAAACAATGTGAAAATAAAATTGAAAAAAAAAATTACTCCATTGAATATAATTACAATAAATATAGTTGTCCATAAATTTAAATAATTGTATAAGACTTTTTTTCTTTTTTTTTCTAAGTCAATTTTTTCTTAGAATATGCATTTTGATAGTTGTTCTTCAACTAGACAAATCAATATCGTACACTTCGGCTATTTGTTAAGGGATACTCATTCGAGCATTGTAAAATATCAATTTCGTAGTGCTTATGGTTTCAAAAAAAAAAAAAATACTTGGTTGATATCAACAAAGCACATAAACAAAGCAAGATATCTAATAAACAAAAGAATATAGTACATAAAGCAAGATGTCAATTGCTTATATATGTGTTCTCAATTTTTTTTTAATTTTAAGATGTTACCTAAGTTTGAGTGAAATATATATATATATATATATATATATATATATATAATAGATTAAAAATTAAAATGCTATGTCATTGGGTTGGGGCGGGTTCGTGGGTTTAATAAAAAAACTCAATACCTGACCCGAGCAACAACGAATTTAATCGAGTTGGGTTGGGTTCTACTCGAACAACCCAAATAATTGAACTGAAGCATTTGGGTTAGGATGGATTGGTTTGGGTTTGTGGGTACTCGTACCTGTGAACACCTAGCCCTTAGGTCTCATACATGCATTTTTTTACATTGCGAGTCACTTTGAGGCATTCTCTTGGTTAGTTTAGGTTATAACTTTAACCTAGGTGGTGTTATGCTTTCGAAGGTGCCTTTTAAATGGAGTTTTGAGGTATTAGATCTCTAGTTTATATACTCAAATACAAGGTATCAAGAGCAATTATCTGAGAATGTTTGCCTAGAGTCTTGTCCCACCAATGACAAGTGTTTTATAATTACCTTCCCCACTACCACAAACTGAGTTTGTGACGCAACCTCTATTAGTGGGGATCACAAGTACATTTATACATACAATTACTTGTTCAACTCTTTGGGGATTTGACTCTTGCTATCTGAGTTCAAGATAAAAGTCATGGGTCGCTTGATCGTTTCCCCTTTGTAGCTTCATACGAACATATGGGATTTTATGAAGAGTTTCTAGATTTTTTATAAGAACCTCAAATGGGACCTCTCTATGGATGTGTTATTCCACCTTTTCTAAGTGAATTGATCCTTTAAATGATGGGTGACTTTGTAGCCTTATGGCTAGAAGGCATTCTTAAAGGCCTATATCGAGTTTTACAAAAGGTTATGTACTAAATAGCAAACGGAGTAATACAAAGTTTTGACAATGGAGGGTGTGCACTCCTTTTGGAAGGATTAGTTCAAGGTGGCGAGATTTCCTCTTCATTAGAATTGAGATCATCACCCTAATATCACAAAGGATTTTTATGTTATATGATCCATTCTTTTGCCTCAAGATTAGAACTTTGTTGACTGGTTGGAGGAAATAATGCAGAATCACTCTGCTATATTAAACCATCCAATTGACATCTTTATCCTTTGTTGATCGTTAATAGATGTTCTAAGTCCTTCTGGGGAACTTGTAGTATTGGGTAACATTCGTTACGTTTAAGACAATTTAACTTTCATTTTAATGATAATAAATAAACCATCAAAGAATAAGATAAGCTTTGTTAAACTAATGATTTGATTAAGCATGCAAAACTCCATCTTACCATGCTTTATTTAAGTTAATATCAAATTTCAATGAACCTTGCTTCATTGTAGTAAAGAAAGTTTTATCCTAAAATTATTTTATTTAGAAGACTAGCAAGAGTTCTATAAAAGTTTTAAAAGTATAGTTTGTCTGACCCAGAAAGACAGAAAATAAAAAGTACAATCTCTATTGAAAAAAGAGTCTCAAACTTGTCTGACACAAAGTAAAAGTGGACAAGATATACGCTTAGAGAAAGTCAGCATATCATTCATAAAAATGAAAACTTGTACCTACCGTTCAGCCACGGTACAAAAAAACACAAGAAAGATTATTTCTAACTCTGATTATCCAACAAAACAGGAATAACATTTAGGGTGTGTTTGGTAGAAAGGAAAGAAATAGAGGGAAAGGAAGGAAAGAGAAGAGAAGAGAAATAGGTGAGAAATAGAGTGGAATTAAGGTTGTTTGGTTGAAGAGAAATAGGTAAGAAATAGAATAGAAGTTAAGATTATTTTTATCATTAATATTATTTTTATTGTTATTAATAATATTATTTTTATTATTAATATTATTTTTATCATTATTATTTTTATTAATAATAATAATATAGAGTGAAAATAAAATTGTTTGGTTGAAAAAAATAGAAGAGAAATGGAAAAAAGTTAATTTTGTGAAATTATTTTTATTTTAACTATTATTCTTATTATACAAAAGAGGTGGGGGCTGGGGGGTAGGGGCACAATAAAAAATCGATTAAAGGGGGGGGGGGAGGGGGGAGAAGGGTAATCGATTAGCAAGGGGGCACAGCGTAGTATTTCAAAGGGGAGAATGGTAAATAGTGTTCATTTCTCCCATTTTCTTCTCATATTAGGGTGGAGATTACTATGTGTGGGACCTATCTAATTTTTTAAAAATTTCTTCCCACTTCCTTCCCTCCAAACAACAATAATCCACTCATTTCCATCCTCTTCCATCCTATTTCCCACTTACCAAACACACCCTTAATGCTACAATTAAAGAGCTCCAATGTTCACATGAAATGTATTTTGTTTTCTATGATTATTTTCACAAGTCTTCCTTGTTGAAGTAGAAGTTTTCCCTTCAACGATTATTTTCATAATGCTTATGAAAAGTATTTTGTTTGCTCTAAAGAACAAGTTACTGCACACATTTATTTTCAATCATTTGATCAAACATTCTTTAAACTTATTGTAAATATTCTTGAGAGACTTATTTAATAAAAAATATATGTGTTTATTGTAGTTGTAATTAAATAAACGATAGCTTATTCTATTTTATCACTTGAATATTTGGGTTAGTATATGAAGCTTGAATATGCTTGTTTAAAAAGAATACTTGAGAAAGTTCTTGGAGAAAAAAGTGTAAAGAATAATTGGGTGATCAAGAAAAAGGTTTTTTTTGTAATATTTGGTTGTTAGTAAAAATCTTGGTGGGAAGCCAAAGACTGGACAATCTTTATGGGTGAGACAAACCAACATAAAAAGTTTGTATGCTTATCTTTTATCCATTTCACCTTAATATTCTAGTTTTACTAATGTTTACAAAATGGAAATTGATATGTGAGAAAGGTATTATGTTAATAAAATGTTTCTTGTTATAAACATTATTATAATTATTGAAAGGTTCATGGAATGAAGCTTTGTCCTACTCCCCAGTGTGACTTAAAGTTTCTATTTTCTCTATGCTTATTAGTTTTTCGTGTTTTAAGAAAAGATTTATGAAAAAGATTTTAATAAAATACAATTCAACTCCCCTTATCGTGTTTTATTCTTGTCCTCATAATATTTAACCTAACTTGCTTTTTGCATAGTGGATTGTGAGTGGTTTGGCTTTTTCCCTTGTACACAAGGATGATGGGAAGATGGAGGTGGCTGAAAATGCAATGGCCAATCAACAACTGGATCTAGTGATAACTATTGAGAATCCTCGCCACAAGCCTTTGACTGAAATGGCAAGGTTATCCTTTACTGAGTTTGATGTGCAGTTAGGGTTAGAACGGTCTTTGAAGTGTTATATTCTAAATGTTAATGGAAAAAAAAAAGAAAAAATGCCAAGATTAATGCCGAGGGACAAATTTTACAAAGCCATTCGATTAAGAGGTTGACATTAGTTAAGATTCTTGAGGTGATGACTCTTCACGACTCTCCACAATAATTCCCCCATGTGTACATGTGGACCTTTGACTTTCATCTTGATTTTGTTAATTGTGGGAATTTATTTATTCTAACTTCAATGACAGTCATCTCTCAACATTATGTGGAAGCTCACTTGATTAAGGCCTTTAAGTGAAGTTTGTTGAATAATAGTTTCTTAACACATTTGGTGGAATTTGTTGTCCCGTCCTTTTGCCTCTTTGAGTTGAATAATGAAAACACCAAAAAGAGACTAGAGGTAGTGAAGGTGGAGAGGGATGGCTTTTGCAAGGATATAGTAGGTGGTTGTTAGGATGCCAAAGAGGGTGAAAGGTGGGTTACTAAGTTAGTGGCAAAGAATGAGGTTTGGAAAAAAGATTGAAGAGGCTGAGGATTTAAGATCCAAGGATGCTGCAAAAACCTTGTAGAGCCATATTTGAGACCTTGAAGTAAAGCATTCACAGGATTTAGAGCTTTATAAGAAAGTTGTCATTTTGGAGGTTGAACTACAAGTGATCATCGTCGAGTATAAGTTGATTAGGGAGGAGGCCCTTAATGCTTGCATCAAGCAGCTTCAAATTTTGAATCTAGGTTTGGATATTACTGGTGTGTTTATGTATGATGTTTTCTGAGAGGGGGTAATTTATGTTGAGGTGTAAGATAACATGTTTGTCCTATTTAGACTAGATAAAAAGTGGCATCTTGATACGTTAGACTGAATGGAACCTAGAAAATCCATCTTGAAGGGACCCCTATGACTGACGAGGGGCCAAACACCAGTGCTTGATGTTTTTTCCCTTTGTAAAAAAATCTCTTTTGTCATTAAACTTTGCATTTACTTTTTGAAAGTTGAACTTATGAATTTGTGGTCAAATCTTGACTGTTTTAGAATCGTAGTTTCAATTTATATGTAGTTTGAAGTTTGTTTGTGTTGACATTTAGGCACAAACACATCGTTTTTACCTGAGAATTCATATATTGTTATGATGCCCCATTATTGGTTGGTTTTAAAAAATTTTATGGGGGAGTTGGGGTTAGGTTGGTCTTTTCCCATTTGGTGGTTAGTTGTCTTCATATTTAGGGCTAAACCCTTTTGAAGGTGCTTTTATTGGTTAGGGGGAATCTATTGTGCATTTAATTTAAGGCTATATTATGTGATGTGCTTGGTTTCCAATTTTAATTTTGTGATAGTTTAATTAGGTCAAGTTTTTGGAGTAACTTTTATTTTTAGTTTGCTTATAGGTTTTAATATTAGAAGGTGTGCGCGTTATTCATTGCTTTTGTAAATGTGTCTTTATTTCACTGGGCCTACTAGGCATTTGGACCTGTGTGGGTTATTACATTTTTTTTTTTCATATTTGCTAGCTTCATATAGGTCTTCTATGTACCCTAGGATTGAGATTGACCCCTTTTTAGCGGGGTTTTGGGGCATGGGTTGTCATTGTAATGTACTTGTGTCTTGTGACCGAGGTTAACTCCTTTTAGGAGTTCTTTAGGTTTAAGTTGTAGACCATAGATCAACTATGCAAAGTTGTGTAGGCTAAAATGGTTCTTTGAGTCCGGGATGTTGCAAACATGGATTAACTGTGTAAGGCCTTATTATTTAAGAGGGTTCTTTAAGTCTACAAAGTTAAGCCTTCCTTCATCGTTAATGATCTTTTCAAAGTGTGTCACTTTTGCCTGTAGTAGTAGGTTCATTGGTCCTTTATAAGAAAACCTTTTGAGGATTTGGGCCACCTCAAGTTGATGCCTTAAGAAGTTTTAGGGATGAGGTTAGTCTCGTCTTTTAAGCGGGGCTTATCCCCCTTGTGGGATCAGTAGTCCCCAAAGGCACTTGGTGGATCAAAGCCTTAGGGGTTTTTTGGGATCGAGGTGATCTTGTGTTGGCCAAGGGGGTTAGGGGGACGAAAGCTATTGAAGTAGTCCATGTTGTTTGTAGTTAACAAACATGGAGCGTACTAACAAACATTGCCACACATGAACACGTGAGTGTGTAACGACCTACTGTCGCTATAGTACTATTTTACAACTTTCTTAGTATATCATTTATAACCATACAATCATAAACAACATTTAATCCTCCTTATTTTCACCATGTACTGTATATACAAATATATATATATATATATATATATATATATATATATATATCCATAAATACAAATGGCAACACGCCACCAAAATACAACTCAAAGGGAGAACAAATACAAAAAGAGATTCCCTATAGCTAGTCAACTATACATTAAACCACAAAAGAAATCAAAAGAAAGTCCAAAAAGATCCACCAAAATACAACTCAAAAGGAGAAAAAATATAAAAAGAGATTCCCTACAGCTGGTCAATTATACATTAAACCACAAAAGAAATCAAAAGAAAGTCCAAAAAGATCCACCCATCAAATGGCCTTCTATCTTCTCTAACGAAGACCTCCTTCATCAACTGTGGGAAGTTGGATCTGTTGAAGCTTCACCCTCTACTCCCACGCCAAAAGACGTGATCATCACAGTCACAACAACATAAAAAAAAAAACCAGCAACAATGGCAACCACAACAAAACAAACAGCAAGGCAAGGGTAAGTTTACGTAACAAAACAAACATATAATAGACAAGATTCATTACACAAAACCCTCAACATACAAACATGAAATCAAATTCACAAAAGAATGAGTTTCCAACAAATCACTACACCACCCACCATGCTTTCAACACCAACGTGTCAATGCATGAATGACATGACTCTCGAGAGATTTACTACATTTTGGGTGATCAGCTAGGTCTTAGCCCCTACCATGGCTTCCAAGCACCATTCAGGGATTACCAAAGCTTTGATCTAAGGATAAACTTAGTGCTTTGTCAGGATAAATGAATGTGGGTGGTGGCTTATCGCGACACAAGGTCTGCACTGCCTTGGTCCCCTGCTGAATTATCCATCCACTCACCCCCAAGGCCCATCTTTTCGACCCCACGTCTTATCTAAGTACTAGGTTGGAGGCTCGTCTGAGCCGCAACTCCTGTCAACCAGCAAACTTAGATGCTTACCCGCATATGGCTTGAGGCCCACACAACCTTAGCCAACAACATATGCATGCAGATGCATGATTCACCAGAACATCAACTCAATCACAACTATTCATCAATATCCATACATATATGCATATGGCAACACAATACCACGTGGCCTACTTAGCACCACCTGTGGTCCAACTATCACTACTAACTCCATGCAGGCCCAATCCAGCCTTATGCATGGTTAACAGGTAAGGCTCTATCCAAGCAGTACATACCTTGTGAGAATTCTCACACAGCATTGGGACCTACCTCCCCTATGAGACGTCTCACCACAACAACACAACATAACTAGTGGAAGTTCTATCTAAGAAACCTTCCACCCAACTACCACTTTCCAACAATTTATCAAACAAAATCCACAACAATAATAAAGAAAAACCAAGAGCCAGTTTGGAAAACTATTTAAACATCCAATTATCTTAAAATATACATTTGACAACCATAGGAGTCAATAAAGTCGTCACACATAACCACAACAATGCAACAACACCATCAACAACATCACTCGCAACCATTCATTATATAACAACACAAATACCCTAAAAAATCAAGCATACAGGATGAATTTATCTTTCTTATGAAGTTTAAATACTTTCCCAAAGTTCCCAATTATCACACCTAACATTAAACCATTGGTAATCAATCCCATCTTCATTTTTCTTAGAGTTTCAACCTTAATGGTCCATGCCCAGTGCCACAGAATTGGCACCAAGTACCTTAAAAATAGAGGAGAATCAGGAACTTCGTTGCCTAGCACCATTGGGCTGGTGCCCGGTGCCAAACCAACAGAGAGGGTCTGCCATTTTGTCGCCCAATGCCATAAAGTTGGCGCCCAGTGCCAACATCATAGAGAGAATAAGGGATTTTGTCACCTAGTGCCAAATTTTGGTGCTATTTTGTCACCTAGCGCCAAAATTCTGTCTCTACATGCCAAAATTTCGTCGTTAAGTGACAAATTTCCATACAACTTATTGTTAGCTGTCGTCCAACGATAGAAACTGGCGCCCAGCACCAGACTACGATTTTTGCAGTTTGTAGGAAGATGAACCAAGTCATTTTTGACAAAATCAATCAATACCATGCCTCACAAAACAATTCTAGTTACTTTTAATACTTTTCTAACCGATTACATAACAATTTCTTCCACAGATTTGAAAACCCCCTTTCAAAACCCATTTTATCAAGAACCATATACACACAAATATTCACAGAAATTAATCGATTCGAAAGCATTAAATCAACATATCAGCACCCACAAACACAAAATCAACCAATAGTAAGCTTCCCTTACCTCAAAGTAGTCACAAGGTTAGGGCTCCTAGGAAGAGAAGAGAAGAAAAGAGAGTTTCTTGAGCCAAAAAGAAATTAGCTTTCCCCACACCACACCAACTGGTTTTCACTAGCTCAAAAGAGGAAGATCTACTCTTGAAAAGGGAAACCAAAGTCGGACCCTATGAGAACTTGGAGAATTTTCTTGAGAGGAAGAGAGAAATGACAAAATGAGAGAATGAGAAGGGGGAGGGGTTGTTGGGGTTATTATAAAGAAAAAAAATGAGAATATAAACCTTTTCTAATTACTACTAACTCTTTTTAAAACACCTTTTATGTCCTTTGGGTTAGAAAATGACTAAACTCATTAGATTGATTATAGAAAATACCCAAGGCATTCAAAGATAAAAGAAAATGGCTCAAGGAAACTTTCTCAGCTCTCAAAATTTCCCAACTTTGAAGTACAGAGTTTAATTAAAAGACTACTATTCTAATCCATGATACCCAAGCAACAGTACAACTCACACATAAATTTAATTATGATTGGAATTGACTAATCATAAATAAATTTGCAAAACCACTTACTGTTTCTTCACTTTCACAATATACTCTTACACCGTCAATTTACAAGACAATTTGAATTTTGGTAGAATCCTCTACTAAAACTTGCACCAAAAATTCATTCATTACATTTTTCATGAAATTAAACTTAAAGTCCTCTTGTAATTATTTTAAATCACTTACAACACATATTAGGAAAGTAACTTGTGTTACAGAGTGCAGTGCGCAAATGGTGATTCGACATGTGGCACCCGTCCAAAAAGAGCCATTAGAGAACACTAGGTATAAATAGGGGTGGAGTAACACCTTCATCTCTAGCGTTCATGACAACATAGGGGCTTGCTAGAGGGAAAACTCTTAGCTTTGGGAATACTTCGACAGGTCACGTTCTCTAGCATGAACAATATTATTTAATCTTCAATTATGAAATTATATATTAAAATATGTTAAAAGGTTTAATACACAAATTTATTAAAATCAATGCATAAAACAATAGGATCAAAAATAACAAAAATGGAATTTAAAATGAAAAATTGAGCATTAGATGATAACTAGCTTTAATTTCTAATAAAAGATAACATTAGGACTAACAAAATAATTTATAAAATGCAAACTAATTTATTTCTATGATAAAAATTTGTTCATGTCACTTGCATTAAATTCTTCAAGGGGAGCAAAAACAAGGAGCCCAAAGCTCATACTAAAATAGAAAAAGCGCACAAGAAGGGGGGGGGGGTTGAATTGTGCGTTTAAAACTTTTTGAAACAAGTAAGTAAGTATGAAAAATGTTTTCAAGCTTAGGGATAGAGAGAAGGATAACACAGAAAGTTTTTATACTGGTTCACTTAACCTGAGCTACGTCTAGTCCCTTCACCCAGAAGGTGTTTACTAACCAACCTTAGGTTATAAGTATTGTTCGCGGCCTCTTCAGGCTTTACACAACAATCACCCTAGATTGCTCAACCCAAGTATTCTTTTTCACTAAGCCTCTCTAGGCTTTTACAACACAAACAAGTATTTTTATAAGGATATCAAGTCACGTAGTGAGGATTTGAAAGATAAAGCTCAAAACACTTTGAAAATCTTTACAAGATTTTTTTTCTATCGTCCAGTGGACGCTTCTATCAAATGTTCAAAAGTTTTTTTTGTTCGTTGAGAATTGTTACACCAGGCACATATCTCTTTCATTCTTCCTTGGTGCATATATATATATTCTTCAGGGAAAAGATCTATTGTAGAAGACTTTGACTTCATTATGCAATAAGAGACGTGTAAACTGTGCTTTTAAAAAGATCAGGGTGGCAGCTTTTAGACTTGCACTAAAGAGGAAAGCTTAGGACTATTCTAGTGATTTGCTTTTCTGAACATTCTTCATTCGACATGGCAGCCTGATAAGTTGACTTGCTTTATCTGTTTTGCTACGCCTTTGTACTAGAAAGAATCTGATTACATTTAATGCTTCAAACAATTTGAACATTAGATCACAAGAGTGGTAATGTGTTAGTTTCAAGGAAAACTATCTTAAGTAAATTGGACGTTCCAATAAAACTTAGCCATTTGAATATTGTCGTTGGAAGCTGGTATCAGATTTTTGAATTTGTTCTTCGGACAGTTATCTTAAGTAGTTCACTAGACGGTCCTTTTATAGTGAATCTTTTGGACAGTCTTCTTTAAAACGTCTACTGGACGGTTTTCTTTGACACGTCTACTGGACGGTCTACAAAGAGAAGCTTGTTTGCTGTGACAAGGTTAGTCCTTTGGTAGAAACTTGAACATTTATAAGTTTGTTATCCTCAAAACTTTGAGGGTATAAACGCTTCTACGTCTTTGGTTCTAACAATCTCCCCTTTTTTGATGATGACAAACCTTATTAATTTTTAAGTTTTTGCTAGAATATAAAAGGACGCATAAAGGAGTTTTCAAAAGACTTACTATGCTCCCCCTGAGTCTGATATTCCAAGTTTTGTATTCTTTGAGACATAAGATATATTAGTTTAAATCCATATCGAATAACGTTCAAAGTATCAAGCATATTATATCTAACAGTTATATGATTTAATATAGCTAGAGTAACACTTGAAGTATATCAGATCAACTTTGTATTTTATTAAGCTGTATAGAGCATAAAAGAGAAATAACAAAAGCAGAAAAAGAGAGAAAAGAAAAACCACTAAGGCAAAAACAAAAAAAAAAAATACTTTCTCCCTTTTTTGTCATAAGCAAAAAGCAGACAAAAAGAAAAGGGAGGCATCATCATTGTCACTGTGGCGGCAGCGGAGGAGGAGGTGGGGAAGGTTGAGAAAGATGTAAAAGGGCTTGTTGGTTTTGAAGAATTTGGTGAAGAAGGGTGAAGATGGGTTGAAGTTGGGTGGCAACATATTGTTGAACAGCAGGGTCAATAGGGGGAATGGGGAAAGGGGCAAAGGAAGAGATAGGAAGGTTTATGGAGGCTTGGGAGCTAGGAGTAGGCGGTGGTGGAGGTGTTAATGATGGTGGTTGGGAAGGAGTGGGTGGAAGAGCTTCAGAGAAGGGAGGAGGTGCTTCCAGAAATTTTAAGTTTTGTACTGTGAGTTGGTAAGGACGAGGAGTGGACCAAGGGTATGGCAGTTCGAAGTTGTTGGGGTGAGTGAGAGCAACAATCATGGTGTACAGAATAGAAGTTTTTGTACCAAAGAGTGGATGCACGTTCGGTGGACGGACAAAGGCAGCTGAAGTGTCCGAAAAGTGAAAGACACGAGCTGAACACTGTGTGAATTCACACTGCGTTGCAGTTGGGATACCGGCCTTGTCGTCTGCTAAAACGCCACTACTGGACGCTTCTTGTTCGCATATGGACATATGTTGGTGCCAAAAACATTCAGCATCGGCCTTGTCCAAGTCTGTATGAAGACGCTGAGCTAGGAACCATTCACGGGAATGGGTTGGATATTGTTGAATTTCAGCTCGGGACGGTAAAGGCAAGGATGGTGCCTTGGTCAGAATCTTCTTCTTTTTGCAGTTGTCGTCGATGATTAACAGTCTTGGGCAGATGTGATCTGGTTGGATGTGGATGGATGTGGAAGGTTGGATGTGTTGGGATGGGGGAATGAAGAGTTGATACTTTAAAGTTATGGAACCTTTGAGAGTGTTGTAAAACATATGCTCAAAGGCAGATGGAAAGAATCCATCTTCTTCCGGATCTATAGACCTAAACTTCAAATCAACAGGCCTTAGATGGACGGTCCACTCATCCCCTGGTCGTCTTGTTTTTAGAGCTTGCTCGGTGTCATCCACTGGAGGTACTCTATGTTGAAGTACTCTAGGAGGATAAGCATTAGGGCACCAAGCTCATACAATTCTAGGATACCTCCGTCTGATAAACCGCTTGAGCAGTAAGTGTTCGATAACTCCAGGAGGCAATGCCAGATAATCTTCTGACGGTTAATGAACATAGTTGTCCATGTATTTGTCCACATCAATCGGAGAGTAATCAAAACCAAATTCAGGTTCAAGAAGCTTTGGATGCAAAATGATAGCATTGTCGTCTAGGAGGTTTTGAGTGTTGCCTTCAACAAAAAGTAAAGGCCATTTCTGTTTGGTTCTAGCCAAGGTTTTTGAGGGGGTGGAAGATGTAGGTATAGGTATAATGGTTGAGGAGGAAGGTGATTTAGTAGGCTTGATGAAGAGATGTGTCTTAGATATGCTAGGGGTGGGGATGGTGCAGGTATAACCTTCGTCACCAGGCAGCAACATGTCTGGTTCAGGTGTGGCTTGTGTGTCGGCTTGTGTTTGGGTAAGAGGTTTAGAAGGTTCAATAATGATTAATTCAACAAAGTCTCTGATAGGTTCATCAACAGCAAAAGAGGAAAGCTTACTTCTCTTAAACTATGCTTCCCCTAGAGGTGTTTCTGCTGGTCGTTTGGATGGGACAGAAGTGGTTGATTGTTGGACAAGTGGAGGTTGTGGTTCAACAGGAATGGCAACCATAGCAGCTTTTTGCTTCTTGATAAGCTCACCAATAGGCTCATCATCTTTGTCATCAGAAGCGACAATCAAGCGTCTTTTTGTAGGGACTATTGTTGGAGTAAGAGAAGGAGCAGAGGTAGTGATAGGAGCAGTTGCAAAAGGAGCATATGGAGTTGAAGGTCGTTGGGTCTTGGACCTTGTAACACTGGTTGCTTGCGTCTTGGATGACCTTTTCCTGGTGGACGTTCTGGTAGTAGTAGGATTTACAAATAGTGCTTCGTCGTCCATCAATTCAGCTTGCTGGACGCTTGGTTCTATTGTCTGTAGCGGTGCCATCTCAACAATTTTTTCTTTAACATCCATTAATTTAGATGTAGTCTCTAACGGCTTCATCATGAACCCAGCCTTCATTTGTGCAACATTGTTGCGTCCAAATGGCAATTGAGTGAATCTATGGCCACCACCCAGAATCTGAATCTAGTTTTGCTCTCTAAGAGATAGAGCAAAGAAAGCATGAAATACATGCTGTTGCCAGAAGATTCTGTTAAGGAGAGCGACGTAGGTGATCTGGTCGCGCTCTCTGTGTCCACTCATGGTCTTGAAGATGTTGCTCAGGATGAGGTGCGACAAGTTGAACTGTTGGCCAGTGATCATGTGGAATAGTGCGAACCTATGCAGGAAGGTAATGTTGTCCTTTGATCCAGCCTTGTGAAGAATTCCCTTGTTCAGAAACTGCTGGAATATCTTCCCCTCTTTTGTTAACTTGCTGTATTTTACTGGCCTTTCGCCTTCTAGACCCATCAGAGCAGCATCTACCATGTCATGTCCTCCAAAATTACTTTCCTAGCCATTCTTGATGCAGGACCTAGTCTGCTCACAGCCAATGGCTTGGGCAACAGAGCCGAGGTCCAGTGTGACCTTAACTCCCAAAGCAGTTCTAATGATGTCCGTAATTGAGAAAACAACAGAGTTCCAAAATTGTCGAATGAGTTCTGGGTATATGATCTCGTTCAAGTGGAAGTATTTGAGAATTCCACATCTGAGCAAGTTGTCCTTTACATTCACACCCATGTCTTCTAGAGCTTGGATATCGAAACAGCTTTCAATAAGAACAACAGCCTTGTCTAGGCTCTCCACATGAGCCATGGCCTTTGCAGGAGGACCAGCTTTTTCAGTTGCCATATTTGAGAGCTTAAAGGATTGTTAGGGTTTGAGAGGTTTCGAGAGATTGAGAGAGTTCAGGTGGATTTGAGAAAAGGTGAATGTTTGGTTTAGGTTTGAGTGTATATGAAGAAACCGAAGAGTTTTGCTTTTGGTGGTTCTTTCAATTTCAAAGAGAGAGGTGATGTGTAATAAATGCTGGGTCAGGCACTTACATTTCTCGAGGTTGGTTATACGGTGCATGAGTGACTCAGACCGAAATAAGGCATTTATTTCAAATCATTTTCAGAGAAAACATAATTAAGTACGGATAAGGATTTTTATGCACACATAAATGTAAGTTGTTATGGAATGCGAAAAGCTATGCAAGTGGACGTTGAAATATTGAACGCTACAACACATTGGACGCGCACATCTTTGGACGGTCAAGCCATGTTGAATAGACTATTCATTTATAAATTCCATACCAAGAAGATCTCGAATATGGATGAGTTTATCTTTAGGAAGGGGTTTTGCAAATATGTCTGCCAATTGATTTTCAGTGTTAATAAACTGAATATCGACAACTCTCTTCTGAACATAATCTCTTATAAAATGATGTTTTATTTCAATGTGCTTTGCTTGAGAATGCAAAATAGGATTTTTAGTCAGATTTATAGCAGCAGTATTATCACAAAAGATAGGGATGTTACTCTCGTAGATACTATAGTTTTCTAATTGATACTTGATCCATAAAATTTGTGAGCAACAAGACGCGACTGAGATATATTTTGCTTCCGCTGTGGATAGGGCAATCGTTCCTTGTCTTTTGCTCGTCTAAGAGACTAAATTCCCACCAATGAGGTGACATCCTCCACTAGTGCTTTTACGTTCTATTCTGTCTTCAGCATAGTCAGCATCACAGAATCCAACTAACCTATAATCTTAGTTTGGCTTAAAACATAAACCAAGATTACTGGTTCTTTTTAAGTATCTAAAGATTCTTTTTACTGCTGTTAGATGAGTTTCTCTAGGGTCATACTGAAAACGGGCACATAAGTATACACTGAACATAATGTCAGGTCTGGACGCTGTGAGATATAAGAGAGACCCAATCATACCTTGGTATGTAGTTTGGTCTACCTTTTTAGACGCGTTGTCCAGGCTGAGTACTGATGATGGATGCATAGGTGTACTCATTTCCTTGGCATTGTCTATCTTGTACTTCTTGAGAAGTTCATTAACATATTTTGTTTGATGTATAAATATGCCATTTGCAGTCTGCTTTACTTGCAACCCTAAGAAGAATTTTAGTTCTCCCATCATACTCATCTCGAATTCTGTTGTCATAATCTTAGAAAAATCCTTGCATAAAGCGTTGTTAGTAGCACCAAATATAATATCATCTACGTATATTTGTACAATAATAAAGTGTGATTTAATGTCTTTGCGAAAAAGAGTGGTCTCTACTTTTCCTCTAGCAAAACCATTTTCTAAAAGAAAAGAACTTAGCTTTTCATACCAAGCTCTTGGAGCTTGTTTAAGTCCATACAAAGCCTTTTTGAGTTTGAAAACATGTTTTGGAAAAGTATCATACTCAAAGCCAGGAGGTTATTTCACATAGACTTCCTCGTTTATTATGCCATTTAAGAATGCACCTTTTACGTCCATTTGATAGAGCTTCATATTACTATAACCCGCAAATGAAAGTAAGATGCGAATGGCTTCTAATCTAGCTACTAGTGCAAAGGTTTTGGTAAAGTCTATACCTTTTTGTTGAGAGTAGCCTTGAGTTACAAGTCTTGCTTTATTTCTTACCACTTTGCCAGCTTCATCTAGCTTGTTGCGGAACACCCATTTTGTTCTAATGATAAACTTGTCCTTAGGTGCAAGAACTAGCATCCAGACATCATTCTGTTCAAATTGACTAAGTTCGTCCTTCATGGCGTTGATCCAGCCATCGTCCAAGAAAGCTTCGTCCACTGTTTTTGGTTCCAGTTGAGAAATCAAAGCAGTTTGAGCTTGCTCCTTGAAGGTGAATCTCGTCCTGACATGATCTTGAACGTTTCCAAGAATTTGATTGTCTGGATGGTATGTCCTCATATTCCAAGAACGTCCAATTGGTTCCTTTTCTTCTATTTTTGGAGCGTCCATCTGATCTTTGGACGCTAAAGGTCTGACATCTTCTAGCTTCATGTCTGCAAATGAATCGTCTAGCTTTAATATTTCTTTATCAGGCTTATTGTCATTGAAATTAACATGGATGGCTTCTTCAACTGTTAAGGTTCTAGAGTTGTAAACTCTATAAGCCTTGGATGTTTCGGAATAGCCTAACAATATTCCATTATCACACTTAGAATCAAACTTTCCAAGATTGTCCTTAGTGTTTAAGATGAAACATTGACATCCAAAGGGATGAAGATATGATATGTTGGGTATTCGACCTTTCCATAATTCATAAGGGGTCTGTTTCAAAATAGGTCTTATATAAATTCTATTTTGTAAATAACATGCAGTGTTTACTGCTTTAGCCCAGAAGTGCTTAGGAGTAGAGTTATCATTTAGCATGGTTCTAGCCATTTCTTGCAATAACCTGTTCTTTCTCTCTACCACAACATTTTGTTGTGGTGTTCGTGGTATAGAGAAGTTGTGGAGAATTCCATTCTCCTCATAGAACTCTTGAAAACTTTCGTTTTCAAACTCCCCTTCGTGATCACTTCTGATTGAAGCTATGCAAACACCTTTTTCATTTTGAATTCTTTTGCAAAATATTGAAAAGATCTTATAAGACTCATCCTTGTGTTTTAAGAACATAACCTATGTCCATCTAGAGTAGTCATCCACTACGACTAGTCCATATCGTTTTCCGCTAAGGGAGGCTGTTCTAGTTGGACCAAACAAGTCAATATGTAGTAGCTCAAGAGGTCTAGTTGTGGAAACAATATTTTTTGATTCAAAAGAGCTTTTTACTTGTTTCCCTTTTTGACATGCATCACAAAGAACATTAGACTTGTAAGCAAGATTTGGAAGTCCTCTTACAAGGTTATGCTTACTTAGCTTTAAGATTCGTCTCAAGCTTGCATGTCCAAGCTTCTTGTGTCAAGTCCATTGATTCTCTTTGATGGATACTAGACACGTTACATTGTGATTTGTGAGGTCATTAAGATCAATCTTATAAAGATTGCTTTGCCTCTTGGTAGAGAATAATATGGATCCATCTAGATTTCTGACAATACATTTTTCTTTGTCAAAGGAGACATTGTGTCCATTGTCACATAATTGACTTATGCTCAGTAGATTATGTTTGAGTCCTTCAACATATAAAACATTTTCAATGGAAGGGAAAGAGTGCTTATTGATTGTTCCTATTCTTGTGATCTTTCCCTTCTAGTTTCGTCCAAAGGTGACCCATCCACCATTCTTGGGTTGTAGGCTTTGGAACATACACCTTTCTCTCGTCATGTGTCGTGAGCAACCATTGTTTAGGTACCATGACTGGGATTTTCTTTCGGTTGTCAAGCAAATCTGCAACAGAGATGATCATAGAGTTAAGTACCCAAATGGACTTGGGTCCTTTTTTGTTAGTTCTGAAGGCATTGGACGCCTTCTTCATTGGATGATATCTACATTTTGTTGATTCATGTCCATTCTTTCCATATATTTTACAGAAGGTTGTGTTTTTACTAGGTTTGTAATTTTCTTTAATAAAACCAAGTCCAGATTTATCATGAGGACTTCTTCTATAAGATAGAATCTTATTTAGGTTCTTTGTTTCGCTGACAAATTTGGACAAACTTTCTTTTAGATGAGTAACTTCTTTTTGAAGTTCTAAGATTTTATGAGAAGGTGTCTCTTTTGAAATGTTCTTTTTTTTAACAGCTCATTTTCTTTTAAAACTTCTTTGTGCTCTTCTTTGAGCAAATTGAATTCCTTTGTTATTTTAGAAAATTTTCTTTTTAGTTCTTTATACCCCATTGAGAGGGTTGAGGAATTAGCAAGCAAATCATTATAGGCTTCTTGTAAAAAGATTAAGTCATTGAAGTTTACCTCTTCGTCTTGCTCATTGTCTGAGCTATCAGAGCTGGTCTCCGCCATGAGACATAGGTTGGCTTCTTCTTCTTCGTGTTTTGATGAAGATAGGTCCATGTCTTCCCAGGTAGCCATGAGACCCTTTTTCTTGAAGAATGTCTTCTTTTTGTCCTTCTATAAACTGGGACATTTAGCCCTGAAATGTCCAGGCTTCTTGCATTCATAACCTACTGAAGGACTCTTTTCTTTTGGTTCCTTGTTAAACTTCTTTGTGAAGTTTTTTGGCTCTAGATCCTCTTTTCTTCCTCTATATAGCCTGTATTTTTTTGGAGATGAAGGATATCTCATCTTCATCAGAGTCGTCCTTTTCGGACTCTTCCTCAGAGGATTCTTCCACGTTTAGAGCTTTGGACGATGATCCTCTGGATGGACGCTAGACGCTTAGAGTAATGGACTTTTTCTTTTGTCCTTCGTCTTGCTTTAGCTTTAGTTCATGGACTTTAAGAGTTTCAAGTAACTATTCCATTGAGAGTGTTGTTAGATCCTTGGAAGCTCTTAAAGCTATAACCTGCGGTTTCCATTGCCTAGGCAAACTTCTCAAGATTTTGTCAATGTGATCATAATTGTCATAGGTTTTGCCTAAGGATCTCAAGTTATTTATTATGGTATGAAATCTACCAAACATGAGTTCGATAGTTTCATTTTCTTCCATAGTAAAAAGTTCATATTGTCTTACTAGTAAGCTCAACTTGGACCTTTTTACTTGTGAAGTTCCCTCGTAGGCAAGAGCGAGGGTGTCCCACATTTTCTTAGCACTTTTTAAACTGTGCACCTTTTCATATTCAGATTCAAATAAGGTGCACATCATAGCATTTCTAGCTTTTGAGTTTAGAAGATACCTCTGCTTGTGAGTTTCTGTCCATTGACTTCTTAGCAGCTCCATTCCATCTTGGTCAAGAGGCAGATAATTGCCAGTTTCTACTACATCCTACATGTCTATATGACATTCATCAAAGAATGCTATTATTCTTTGCTTCCAATAATCGTAGTTTTGACCTTTAAAGAGAGGTGGTCTATTAACGGCTTGTCCCTCGTTTTCCATGAGTGATCAGGATTGTTTTACCCTTGTAGTGTTAGATGCTCAACCCCAAGAGGCTGAGCTTTGATACCAATTGAAATAGAAAAGGTGCACAAGAAAAGGGGGGTTGAATTGTGCGTTTAAAACTTTTTGAAACAAGTAAGTAAGTATGAAAAATGTTTTCAAGCTTAGGGATAGAGAGAAGGATAACACAGAAAGTTTTTATACTGGTTCACTCAACCTGAGTTACGTCCAGTCCTTTCACCCAGAAGGTGTTTACTAACCAACCTTAGGTTACAAGTACTGTTCGTGGCCTTTTCAGGCTTTACACAGCAATCACCTTAGATTGTTCAACCCAAGTATTCTTTTTTACTAAGCCTCTTTAGGCTTTCACAACACAAACAAGTATTTTTACAAGGATATCAACTCACGTAGTGAGGATTTGAAAGATAAAGCTCAAAATACTCTGAAAATCTTTACAAGATTTTTTTTCTATCGTCCAGTGGACGCTTCTATCAAATGTTCAGAAGTTTTTTTGCTCGCTGAGAATTGTTACACCAGGCACATATCTTTTTTGTTCTTCCTTGGTGCATATATATATTCTTTAGGGAAAAGATCCGTTGTAGAAGACTTTGACTTCATTATGCAATTAGAGACGTGTAAACTGTGCTTTTAGAAAGATCAAGGTGGTAGTTTTTAGACTTGCACTAAAGAGGAAAGTTCAGGACTGTGCTTGCGATCTGCTTTTTTGAACATTCTTCATTCGACATGGCAGCCTGATAAGTTGACTTGCTTTATCTGTTTTGCTGTGCCTTTACACTAAAAAGAATCTGATTACATTTAATGCTTCAAACAATTTGAACATTAGATCACAAGAGTGGTAATGTGTTAGTTTCAAGGAAAACTATCATAAGTAAATTGGACGTTCCAATAAAACTTAGCCGTTTGAATATTGTTGTTGGAACCTTGTATCAGATTTTTGAATTTGTTCTTTGGACGGTTATCTTAAGTAGTTCACTAGATGGTCCTTTTATAGTGAGTCTTCTGGACGGTCTTCTTTAACACGTCTACTGGACGGTCTACAAAGAGAAGCTTGTTTGTTGTGACAAGGTTAGTCCTTTGGTAGAAACTTGAACATTTATAAGTTTGTTATCCTCAAAACTTTGAGGGTATAAACACTTATACATCTTTGGTTCCAACACATACTTGCATCACTATTTCTTAACAACAAAATTTGGAAAGACATATATTTAGAGGTGTAAATGAGTTGAGCTATTTATGAGCTATTCGAACTTGACTTGTTAAATACTTGATCAAGCTTGTTTGTTTAATTAAATAAACAAACTCAAGCTTGAGATTGACCTCAATTATTTAAATGAGTCATGATCAAGTTTTACAAGCTCGACACTAACATTTTATGAATAGCTTATTTATTTAAATTGATGATGATGATTTTGCTAACTTTTGTTGTTTATATATTCATTATGGTAATATGTATAACTTTGTTGAAAGCATTAACATTAATTTTGAAGATTCTATCTTTGTAGTAGTCAGGAATATAGTTATGGATTTTTTATTTACTAGATTAAAAAAAATGTAATAGTCTAGAATATTTAAATTTCACATATTGCATGTTAAGAACATATTTTTAGATGTAGATTATCATATATAGTATTAAAATATTTCTTAAATACTAAATTGATAGAGTAAAAAAATAATTTAAGAAAAATTTCTATAAAAGCAAAAATAATTAAGTTATAAATGAAGTAAACAAGCCAAGCTCGAGCTCCATTTTTTTAAAATAGACAAATTCAAGCTTTTAATTAGACTCGTTTAAATAAATGAACCAAGCTAGAGTCACCCATTTTTTTCGCAAGTCAAGGTTAAAATTTAAATACTTGACTTGACTTGACTCTTTTACACCCTTACATACACATATCTAGAATACAAATATCTATCCATTACGCTTGCTCTTTTTTTCATAGAGATATTACAGGGTAACATATTTTTAGTTTGGGCTAAGTTGATCCATTTAAGTTACAAATTAATTATTTATTTGTTCAATCCAGTAAAATATATAAAGGTGAAATATTTATAGATATTTTAAAAAAATCCAATCAGTTGAGTGGTTCAATTCATTTTATAATGGACTAATTGGACTAAATTATTATAATACTTTAATTTTTAAAACTCGTCTCGGGGTTTTTTAAATCAACACATCAAACTCTGTTCATTTTACCACAGCATTATGTTGTTCAAATGAAATTAGGCTCAAACATTTTACATAAGGTCTTATATTCAAGTTTTGTGAATAGAAAAACATCGTTGGAAAAAGAGACCTTATTAAAGGTGATTAGTCAGGTTTTCCAACAGAAACTAGTTAGGGCGGGTACAAGTAGTAGCCCCCCACTACCTGCCCTACCAAATAAATATTCGCCCTGTGCTCACCCCCATACCCATGCGGGTGTCCATTAAGTGGATACCTGTAGATTTTTTGAATATCTGCAAGTATCGGCAGACATTTACTAAAAAAATAAAAAATAGCTTAAAAATATTTTAAAAATACTCTAAATATAATTTTTATTTATTCTGATAGTTTCTTTAAAAAATAGTTTAGAGGTCAAAATAAAAATTATTCAAATATTCTATAAATTACTCTATACAATTATATTAATCAAGACACTTCAATTTAAGAACCAAATTTAAACGTCAAAATACTTCAATCCTATAATTCCAAACAAAAGTCAACAAACTAAAATAATTCAATCTCATAAGTGTAAATAAAAGTTACTCCTTATGTTTGAAATATAAGCAAAAAAAAAAAAAACTCCATATGTATTGGTGTTAAATATAAGCAAATCTCAATTAATTTTCACCCTATTTAACGAACCCATCCCCAAGATATCCCTTTATTTAATTGAGATTATATTTTTAATGATTCTTTTTTATTCTTAAGAGTTTTATGGCTATACACTATCGACGTAAAAAGTTTTACACTGTCAACCAATCAAAAATCATCATTGGTAAGACTTTTAAGGTAATTATTATAAAAGTCAGCAAACTTACCATACATGGTAGTTTGTGATTGGATGACAGTGTAAAACTATTTTACACTTTATTTTCACTATTCTTAGAGTTTTATGGTTATACACTGTCAATGTAAAAAGTTTTACATTGTGAACCAATCAAAAATCATCGTTAGTAAGACTTTTAAGGTGATTATTATAAAAGTCAACAAACTTACCATACATGGTGGTTTGTGATTAGAAGACGGTGTAAAACTATTTTACACTATCAGGGCATAGCTTATTTTCTCTATTCTTAGAGTTTTATGGCTATACATTATCGGTGTAAAAAGTTTTAATGGGGGATTTTCAGCCATCAACTCTTGTTACCATCCTACTGCACGTTCTTTTTTAAAAAAAAATGGGGGAAAGTGTTTAATTATATAAGAAGAAAATTATAAACATAATTTAATAAAAATAATAGATGTTGGAATGGAGGATTGCACTTTATGTAGTTCCTTCCAAAACTCTAGAGAACCCTAAATCTTTAACATTATCTTTCTCGTTCACTAGTTTTGTTCTTGTCATTGGGATATTGATTTGTGTCTTGAAGGTTGCTTTGAGGTTTTGGTTTGCTTCTTAGAATGGTTAATAATTTTAAAATATAAATGTTTTCCAATTTTAGCTTGTTATTATTGATTTTAACTATTTAACAATTATTAATTATTTTAAAATTTCAAAAGCATATAACTTTTTAAAAATACAAAATGACACAACGTAAAATATGTTAGTGCTTTGTTGTCAAAAAATAGATAATAAAGATGCAACTTTATTTTTTTAAGGAATTTCAAATTATATTTAACTGAAAGGACTCAACCTATATTTAATAAGTGATATGGGTTGAGAGTTTACATCAATCTTCACAGTGATGTTGATCCAATAAAGTCAATAATCTCTCCACTCCCTTGTTCTTTTTCAAATGAGCAAGTTGATAATTTTAGTAGAACTTATTTTCATAAAGATTTTGAGAAACATAGTTCAAGGATTTTAGTCATTATATACATCATGAGCTAAACCATTAAATTATAAAAGTGACACTTGCTAGATAAAGCTAATACTGTGTTAATAGTTATTATTAAATGCAAGGAAAACATTTAAAATTTTTTGATTTTGGAGGTTCTTAATCAGCAAAATTAATATAAGAAAGATCAGTTTAGAAAAGGAAACATCTCATAGAGGACCAATATAGGTGTTTTCTATTTTTCTTAATTTAGAGAAATCCATAATTTCTTTTAGCAATGTTTTTTGGTGATTCTTCGCTTAAAATAATTAAAAGTGTGAACTGTATATAGTGTTCATATCCTGTTTATAATATGTCTCTCCATTCTCTATCCGCTCAAAAACTTTGATTCTCTCCTACAAGACTTACTCAACTCCTCTCCAATAATAGCATTGTAGGTCATTAGATGCATTTGATGATTCAGATTAAAACTTAAAAAGTCATAGGAAAAAATAAATGCTTGCCATTAGATGAATTTGATGGATGGAGAGACAAAAAAAAGGGTCATAATAACATCAATCCCCCTTCTCTCTTTGCAACTGCAACACATCCCTAGCAAAAATGGGTGTCCACCTCCATTGATCCTTTGTGGCTTTGTTGCCATCGGTGGAACACAACAGACACTAGCAAATTAAAAAATAGAAAAGTTGCACAATGATCAATTTTGGCACCACATTCAAGGAATTGGAGAAGCTCTGTTTATGAAGCCTAGTCTTCATTGCACACTAACACTGCCAAAATCTCTCATGTTTTCCAAATACTTAAGTCACCTTCAACAAAGTTCCAGCAAATAGGGTCGTGCAAAAACAAATTTTTTCGAAAATCTAAGCTGAACTGAACCACTTAGTTCGTGTTTGGATTTCTGGGAGAGTTCAAAAGTATTTTTGCTCTTAAAGCAATAATTTTTTCCTTCTTCATTTTGTGCATTAGAATTCAGTTTTGTGCATTGGAATTTGCAAAAGTACTTTTCCAATGGTTATCCAAATATTGCCTTAATAATTAAAAACGGTTTGGTTCGAATTGAACTATTTTTATAAAGTGGTTTGGTTCAAAAAAAAATTTCTCAAAATAATTCGGTTTTTGCAGTTTGGATCAGTTCGGTGTGGTTCAGTTATCTTTTCCCACCCATATATGGTTTAGTTTTTTCAAAGAACCGAAAACCAAACTACTTTACAAAAACAATTTGGTTCGAACCAAACTATTTTCATAAAGTGGTACAATTTGTTTTTTTTTTTTCCTAAAAACAGTTCGATTTTTTTAGTTCGGTTTGAATCGATTTTAAAATGGTTTCATTTAGTTTTTTTTTTTCACACCCGTACCAGCAACAACACTAAGCCACTAACAATAACACTAGTAAACAAAGCTTAAGTCTGCCAAAAACTCCCGCTTTTCAAAATCTTGTATTATGTATGTTCATGTTGAGTGATCTACTTTTATGGTATACAGTCAAGTTCAATTCATAAGAACTTATGGGTTGAACACACCTAAATCACACAGCAACATTAATGCAACATAAAAGCAAACTAGAACCAAACACTTTACAAAGTATGTAGAATCAAACATTTGCAAAAGAAAAGGGAACCCATAAGCACTTAGAAGAAACAAGCTCAATACCTTGGGCTTGTTTAAGTAAACTTCTCCATAAGCACTTATAGAAGAAGAAAATAAGAAAAAAAATTAAATAAGATTCTCCAAAAACTAAAATTAGCTTATGCATTAGTTAATTTGTAGAAGTTCTTTCATATTAACTTGTCCAAAAACTTATTTTTTAACTTATGCAAAAGCTAATTTTAGCTTATGGAGAAGCTTATTTTATTTTTCTTTCTTATTTTCTTTTCTTATAAGTGCTTATGGAGAAGTTTATCCAAACAAACCCTTTATTTTAGGTGATACAATGATATTAGAATAAACCATCATATTAGGATGCTGTGCATATAATTATAATTGCATAAGATAAGACTCTAAGCATACTATTGTAATGATTTTAACTTGTGAGGAATTCGCAACCAAAATGCTAGCTTGGGTTAACTTGTTATTGTCATTCACTGACTGATCATACTAGATTTTGAAGATATAAAAATGCATAGAAGGCACTTGTAATTTGTAGAAGCTTAGATATTTCTTTTTGTCATGACATTGTGTATTTTATAAAACTTATAATATTTTTCTTCTGTGAAAATATTATAAATTATTTCCTTTTTGCCACTAAAGAAAATTTATAGATTAGCCATTGGACTGGTGTCTCAAGTATTATGTTATATAAAACAATGACATTTACAATTTTTTATTGAGTTGGAAATATTTTGTTTCAACAATTATTGAAATGTGAATGCATATATATGCAGGAATTCCCTCTAGCTAGCGAGCTAGACCACTCAGCCCATGGAAAAATCATCATAGCTCATCGATCATAATGAAGCACAACTAAGTCATCCACCTTTCTACGTGATGAGCATCCCTTGAAGGTGCTGGTGTTGTCACCATTGTATTCCATCGGCTGCAGCAGATCCGTAAAGGATCAATAGAGGTGGATTCAAATTTTCGCAGGAGAGGTTTGTGGTTATAGGGAAAGAAAGGGGATTGATGTTTTTGTAATTTTTTTGTTTTTTTATTCCATCCATCAATAGGGATAAGTTAGAATTGAACTCTTGACCCCTTTCTTCTTCACAATCACAAAACCACTAAGTCATTTAGCTTGTTTAGTTTATATATAAAAAATTTATTATATATACCATTTTTACATTTGTTAATTACAATTTTGGTTTCTCATGTGTATGTTTAAATTTATTGTATATATCAAAACTTAAGGTGATAAATTTATTTATAAATATTTTTATTTTAATTATTTAAATTTATAAATTATACAAATTTATTTATTAAATTATACAAATTTATTTATTAAATTATATAAAATTATTTATTAGTTAAATTATACAAGAATAACTTATAAATTTATTTATTAAATATTTTTATTTTTGAATAACTACCCTACAAATAAAAATTTTAATATTTTTTTATACAAATATAAACATGCACTTAGAAGATTCAAAGTATAATTAACAAATGCATTAATGGTATATATAAAATATTTTTTATATGTAAACTAAATAAGCTAAATGACTTAATGGCTTTATTAGCAATGGAGAAAGAGGAGGTCAAGGGTTCAAATTCTACCTTTAACATTTTTATCATTTCCACATCATGAATGACCAATTGGTGTTAGGATAAAATTTGCAACATTATGTAAGTTTAGCATTTGCGAGAAAAAACTTCAAGGGTATAATTTATAAAATTTTGAAAGTTAAAGAACCAAAAATGCAATTAAGTCTTTTTTAATTTTAGGGACTAATTTGACTGACCATTATAATTCAAGGGTCCATTTTGCCGTTTAATTAATTTCAATGACTGATATGATTGTCTATTACAATTTTCCAGGACTAAATTGATTGATAATATACAATTTTAGGAACTATTTCACCTTTTTATTAATTTTAGGGACCAATTTGACCAACCATTATAATTTCAGGAACTAAATTGATGATTCACTCGCAAAATTAATGACATGTGTAGATGGTGGTGGTGATGGTAATGGGGTTAGTGGTGATAGTTGTAGTTTTAAGTGAGTCTTTTAATCTCAGCCTTCTATTTTAATATAAGGTTCAGATTGATCCTTTTTATTCTCACCTAAAAAAGACATTTTCATATGGTACGTCAATTTAGGGTGTGTTTGTATACGCGTTGGATTTTCGTTGAATGTGAATCCTTCAAATTTCTTTAGTCACATTTCATTTCTAGGAAAGTGTGAATCGGGTGTTGAAATGGTAAAACAAACATACACTTAATCACATAAAAATTACAAAAGTAACAATTATCGAAGAACAATCAATATTTGATTACATAGATCAATGTATTTGTGATATGAAAAAATATTATAGATGTAACAACCTTTAAGTTATAAATTAAAATTTTTGTTTTTAACAGTCACATCCCTCAATGTACACTTTTACTCCTTGTCACAAATGGTTTCATTATTAGCACTCATTTTTGTGTGGTTTTTTTTTTACTATTACTTATTTTTAAATTTTCATTTTATGCGTTGAAAAGTCATTTTGTGTATTTTTATATTATTTTCTTTGTGCCTAGTTATTGAAACATCTTATATTAATTATGATTACACATTATTAATTATATTTATTTTTCCTATCGAAAAAAAATTACGTTAATTTTATTTTCCTTTGAAAGCTCAACTTTAATTGCTTTAAAAATTTTATATTTCAAATTTCTTTTAGTTTCATCTTAAACCTCAACTATTCATACTTGAGATTAATTCCTTTCAAAAATTTATGTTTTTCTCTTTTCTCTTTGAGTACTCACTATTTATAATTTTTCCTAATTTATTTTAATTAATTAAGTATTTTTATAATTTTAAATATTTTTAATTTATTTTTTAAAATTTTAGGTAAATCAAAAGCTATTAATACAATGTACAAGGTACTAGTTGGTTACATTGAATTATGTGATGCTATTTTATTTTTAGATTTTGACATTTTACGTTGTTGTAATTATAAAAAAGTGAAGCCTTAAGGATTAAATCGTTATTCCAAAAAGATCTCAAATTTTGTTATGAAAAGAGTATTGATACAATTCCACATAACTTTAAAACTATATGGGTAATGAAAATCGCATAAAAATTGCAAAAGGAAAATATCAAAGAACAATTTCTTAGTCATAAAACTCTATGTTTTTGGTAAAAAATGAATTATAGATAAATTTCATTAAATTATGTATTCTTCATTTTGTTAAATTTTTTTTACATTTTACATATTATGGGTATGACAAGAAGGTTTTAGTATGTATAAAAACATTTTACACCTTTTGAAACAAAAAAGTAAGAAATTACGTAATATTTTGAGATAACTAATTATATACTTTAAAGAAACATTAGTGGTATATTGTAAATATATAGAATGAGGTAATAATTTTTTTTTTCAAACAATTCTTGTGTCTCTGTATAAAATCATTAAAAAAATTAGAATAAAAAATTCTAATTAATTTGGGCATGAAAAAATTATAAAAAAAAAATCTAGTTGACATTAATTTGTTATACCTATAAATAGCTCTAGACAATTAAATGCTTGATGGCTTGCATAGATTAATACCATGTTTTCTTACCAAATTTTGTCTGAACACCTGCGACGCCTAACAGAACGCAATAATTTTCATCTGTGTTGAATTTGCATTTAGTTATGTTAGTTATGTTATTGCAAAAACCTTCTACTATAAAACTAGCAAACAAGACCTCCATATACACACAAATTTATCTCTAAACAATTTTAAATTCTCAATAATTTAGACTTTCGGCAAAGAACAAATCTCCAGCATGGGAATTCCTTTGTCTTTTTCTCATATGGTATACAATATTTATCATCCAAGTTTAACTCTTCATCTTTTTGAAACTTATAATCTATTTTTTAACACTATTGGTTTATGTTCAAGTTCGCATGAAGTTTATATCTAAAGCAATGATACTTTCATTATCAATACTGCTATTATTGCCAAGAACTACATACTCCCTTAGTCAAAAGCCTAAAAACTGTATCAATACAACTACTTTTGTGTTTGAAAAATTTGAGGTGGGACTTGGAATAGTTGTAGCCGAAACATTAATGGATATTGAGTTTCCAAAAGGACATATTGGGGTCAAGAGTTTCGATGCTGAACTAGTTGATGAAGAAGGGAATTCTGTACCTTTGTACGAAACTTACCTTCATCATTGGTTTGCAATAAGATACTTTGAAAATATTAGTATGTCACGCAATCCTCAGCTTCGTCGTCCCAATGATCTTTCTTACAAGAGAAACGAAGGCATATGCAATCAATACATTCTTCCACATTATTAAGGCCTTGGAGTTGAATCAAGAGGAACAACCTCAAACATTCTTGATCCTTTTGCAATAGAACTAGGTAATCCTGTAGAAATTCCAAATGGTTGCTTAACATCATGGCCATAGATACACGTGGCACGCAAGATAAGAAAGGATTTCTATAATGTCACAAGGGACATTCATAATCAACCATTGACTACAGATTATAAAGGAGAAATCTTTTGTTGTCAAGACAATGTACAATGCAAACTAAGAGAAGGTTTTCAAGGCCTAAAGAGAAAGCTTTCCTTAAGATATAAAATAAGTTGGGTTGATTGGGACATATTTCAAGCACCAGTTAAGGTTTATATACTTGATTCAACTGATCGAGTTAGATCAAATGGTTCCAAAACAATTCATGATTGCCAGGTAGATAAGTTGTTCAAGGCTGTACTTTATAAAAAAATAATAATTAGCCTTTTCAATTTCAGTTAAGTTGAAAAATATAATATATGTCTATTTATGAGTTTAATTTATATATATTATCAATGGAAAACTTTTTTACCCAAGCACCTAATAAGAATTCATCTTGCTGCTACATCATATTAATGAATATGATGATGTGGCAATAAGGTGAATTTTTATAAGATGTGTGTGTAAAAATATTTTACACTAAATTAAATTCTTGGTTTATTGGGAGTTAGTGAGCTACAAATATTTCTCAATGCTTGTAGGCAAAGTATACTATTCCAGTAAATGGTGGTGGTGACTCTATTCATGTCTAGAAAGCAAACATCCCAATGGACAACGGTGGTTATCTTATTTATGGCATTGCTCACATGCATACAGGTGTTGTCAACGCAACTTTATACGGGTAGGTGATGTACAATATCTATCATTATTCTCATACATTTTTCCAATTTGTTATAGGTTTTTTATTTTGAACTTTATGTGCTTGATTCTAGTCATTTAAAAAAGTCAAATGCTATATTCATCTTCACTTCTAAAAATTACATTTCTTTTACTAATTTAGGATGGAAAGGCTATATGTACTTCAACACCAAAATATGGAACAGGAAAGGAGCCAAGAAACGAGGAAGGTTATCCTATTGGAATGTCTGTTTGTTGCTCGCGAGCAGGCTTTATCAAGATTAATGATGGTGAAACATTGACTCTTGAATCTAGATATAAAGTGGCTTTTGGACTAGAGCTATGGGACATTTTTACATCTATTTGGCAGAACAACTACCAAATGAGGAAATTTAAGATTCAATGTAAACTATTCATGTATCCTCACATAATAGCTTAATTATCTTTTGGCGTAGTTGATTCATGATGATGTAAACATCATAATTCCACTTATCTTCATTTTGCATGATGTAGAGTTTAATTTTCATATATGCCATCATGTGGCATGTGAGAGAGCAAAGAACACAAGACAATATTGATGGCATAATTATTTTCCTTTTTGTTTAAAATTCATGCATCTGATCCTTCGAAGATGGTATTCATTTTGCTCCAATTAAGGTTCCTTAATTTTTCTAAATAGATGGTGTACAAGCTAAAGGACTAATTCCCTTAGGTCTTTATATATAAACCATGCATAGATTTTAACTAGTTTCTATTTATGATAAGAAATTATAACCTTTTCACTAGTACATTTTTGGTCAACAACTTTCGACAACAATTTTCAAAGTGTGGTTGGCTAAGGTGTTGTCTATTCTTTCAGCAATGATTTTATTAAGTAACGATGACAACAATCTCAAAATATTGTAGTCAATTGTATGATATAGACAACAATTTTAAAAATAAGCTAAGACCACAGTTTTACATTATTGTTAACCATGGCAATAGAGAAAATTGTTTCCCATGAATGTCAAAAAGAACACTTTTATAATTGTTGCAATTGAGTTTAGACAACAGTTTTTTTTAACCTTGTACAATTTTTTTTACCTATAAAACTATACAACAGTCTCTCTTTTTTTGTTGTATAATGGTCGCAATGAGATTAGAACCTATGACTTCATACATACTACCCCAACACCCACCACTAGGTTGATCCTAGTGGGTTTTTATATACAATGGTCTTTTGTTATAAGACAACAGTTTATTTGTAAATATAGAAAATAAGAAAACATTCCCATTCTTTAAATTTTCTCTAGATTGTTTTCTCTCTCTATATCTCTCTCTTCCTCACCCTCTAAATTCAATAGGAATTACTTAGAGAACTGAGAAGATTTCAAGATATTTCTTGTATCAAGTGTAAAAGATAAAAAGAGGATCATTTGGTCAGTTGGAAATTTGTTGTATGCCCAAAAAGGAAAGGAGATTCTTAAAAATTTAATGCCCAATAATATTGCTTCAATTAGTAGCTACAATGTCTCCCTCAAGAGATTTTCTCCTTATGGTAGCATATGGTTAATTGGTTATAAAGAGCAAGCATGGTTTACATTAAAATGTTTCCAAATTGTCAATCCAAAAATCATCACCACATAAGTCCTTCGAAATTTATTTTGAACACTTCTCATTTTGTTTGGACCGTTATTTCCCCTAAAAGTAGGTAATAGGAGGCACATTTATTTTTGGGACAATGAGTGGGTAGGCTATTTCTTATTAATCCTATGATATACTATGAAAGGCTTATGACCTTCAATTGGTCTATCAATTTAAATGGGTTAAAAATTTACAAAAATGGGCAGACAAAAAATTTGGTCACTAAGATTATTAAGAAGGAAAAAATGTGATAACTTAAAGTGCAAAACTAAAATTGAAAAGGCAAAGCTAAAGCACCAAATTAGGTATTGTAGGAAAAAATGCTATGGAATATATCAATTACTTATTGATACTACAATTGCATCATGCACATATATTGCCTATGCTAGTTGAAAAGGTTAAACACATTTGATATCATTTTTCACTTTAGTCTTTATATAAGAAAAAAGCTACATTTTGATTTTTACATAAAACTTTTTTACAAATTAGTTTCCATTATTTATCAATATTATAATAATATTTGAGTTTAAGGCAAAAAATGAGGAAAACTAAAAGGTAAACAATGGTTGTAGCTTACTTAATGCACTAGGAGTAGAGAAAAAATAGGCAAAGCGCTTTGGAAACAAGACGAAAAAACTACAAAACAGATAAATGAAAAAAAAAGTTTATATGAATGAAACAATAAAAAGGCTTTGATACAAAATTTTAGGGTAAATTGTAGTATTAAGATTACTCAATCTTAAAATAATTAGAAAAAGAAATTGTGATTTTCAATTTCAAAACAAAATCAGATGGTAGTGAATCCTTGGAAAGAAGATTTGTACCTTTGTATTCAACCTATTTCCATATTTTGTGGTGGAAAAAGCAACATGAGGTTTTGTTGAAGTTGCAGACAAGCAATCACCTCTATCTCTTTAATGTTCTATCTTTTCACTGAAGTTGAAGCGATGGCAAGCAAGAGATTTGAAGATGTATTCATTGCAAATAAGAGATTTGGAAGATATAAGAGGGTTTTAGGTATGGGGAAGCTTTTTGACAAAAAATGTGTTTGATTGATGTCACAGTGAGGGTAAGGGTAACACGGTAAGGGCAATGTTTCAAAAATGAGAAATGCTAGCAATACTTTCAAATACCCTCTTTTTAACACTTTTTCTACTACTGGCCTATTGGAAATCACAAATTTTGTGGCTCTTATTTCTAAATTAGGAGAGAGACTCATTAAAAGGGGACCTACCAAAATTTGTGATTTTCAATAAATTTCAATCAATAGTAGAGAGAATGATAGAAGGAGAATGTTTAAAAGAATGTTGCTAGCATTTCTCTTCAAAAATTCGGGAAATTTTTAGAGGGAAAAATAAATTTTGTTTTACTTAATTTGGTTAGGATTAGGAAACAAAGTATAAAGGTATGGATAAGCAAACTTTTTTTTAATTAATAAATATTATAAATATAAAAAATAGATGTATACTATAATATATTCAAGTATCTTTGAAAAAATAAATTTTAAATGTTAATTTAAACTTATTTAAATTATATTTACTTATTTATCTAAAATAAACATAAAGTAAAACATAACTTATTATTTTGACAATATTTTTAATTGATATACATATATATGATTAATTAAAGAAATTATAATTAACTTACAAATAAGATAACACAGAATAAATTTTATTTAAATAAAATATTTATTAAAACTAATTATAATAAATTGATTTTTTTTTAAAATGATTGGACTAATTTAACAAATTTTTTTATTTATTTTTATTGTTGTTGTTGTTATGTAGAATGTAAGACAATAATATATATAATGTATAATTATATTTTTATCAAATCACTTTTTTCAATTACAGTTATTTCATATACTTAATTTCATAAATAATGTGTGTGTGTGTGTTTAAAAATTATTTAATTATTTTATTTTTATTATTAATTTTTTATTAATGTATGATAATAATATAGCATAATATATATTTTATTATCTTACATTGATGAAATATTAATAATAAAAATAAAACAATTAAATATTATTTTTATATATATATATTTAACAACTTTTTTCAATTTAAAATTTGTTCATATATTTAATTTCTTAACGTATGTTATTAAATATTATTTTAAATTAATTAAATACTTTTTAGCATTAATACATATAAATAATATTTAATAATATTTATATACTTTTTTGTTATTTTAAAAAATACATTTAATATAAAAACGATGTATACATATATCTTAATTACATTAAAACCAAATTTGTGAGGAAATAGCGAGAGAATAATTTCTTTTTGCAAAATAATTAGCTTATGTATAATCGTTTTGTCGAGGAATTGTGAGTGACAAAATCTCTCACTAAATGATTAATTTAAGCATGTGACACCCATCACATGTCTATTCTGAAAGTCTTTCTTTTAGTTTAATAATATTTTTTAAATAATAATAATAGAATCAAAGTAATTAATTTTAAAATATTTGGTGGGGGATATTATTTTTTTATACTAAGATTCAATCATGTAATACTAATAAATAGGCAAAAATAATTCTTAACTAATTTTCTATTATACTTTAGTGAAGTTAAAGCAACACAAAATATAAACACACGCACACATATGCATAAGGTAGGTCGCCAACATACATTAAAAAGCATCATAAAGTTATATGTATATAATACTATATATCTCGTCATCATAAGTAAAGTTTTTCAAAATATAACCCTGCCAACTGACGTCAAAAGTATATACAAACAGATGATCCCGACCTACCCCATATATATACATCCAAAATTAAAAGGGGTCCTGCATCAGAAGAGTCAACTACCTACCCTTTACCCATCCACCTATAACCACCATCACTAAGGCTTTACAGAGATCCCATAGATGGATCTTCTCTAGCATCCTCTATAACACCCTAGGGGGTATCACCCATAGCTTTACCTTTATACCATCAGAGTACGGATAAAGATAACACATATGTGATGTCATTAATCAAGAAATTCAATGTTCAATGTAGTACCCCAAATTTCAGGTACTAGAAAGAAACTACGAGGTAGCTCTTAGTAGGACCATTCCTATGTAGTATTAGACAAAAGACGTCTTAAGAGTTATTGTTATAAGATTACTTATTATTATTATTATTATTGTTCCTATCATTGTTATTATATTTATTGTTGTTGTTGTTGTTGTTATTATTATTATTATTATTATTAATTCTTTGTTATGGTGTTGTTATTATATTATTATTATTGTTATTATTAGCGTTATTGTTATCGACACCTTAGTATTAGAAATTAGTATGAATGTTACCATAGAACCCAAAAGAGCATCTAGGGCCCAATAAGAGACTAAAGCCCACTAAGCCACATACTCACCCACATGTTATAAGAAGAGAATAAAGAAAGAAGGTTAGGTTTAGTCATCACAAAATAGAAGAAGAAAGAAGTTAGAAAGAATGAGGAGAAAAGGGAAGAAAAAGAGAAAGAGAAAGAAAATGAATAAAAATCGGAGAACCCAAATCCTAGAACTCAGCTTTGCGTGCTCCTAAAGGTGAGTGCTCTCTCCCATGTTCTTCCTTGTCCTTCATATTGTTCTTGTTCATTTATTTACCTTTTCCCCCTCCTTATGCCTAAGATTAGGCATTTGATAGGTTTTGAGGGGATTGTGAGGGAGTAAGGAGTTTATAGATTAGATAGTCTTTGGGCAATTTTCCTTCAAAAACTGAGTCAACGTTGGCGCTAGACGCGCGGACCTGCTGAGTGGGCTACAACACCTGTCGGGCGGATTGGTCCTGACGCGGACCCGTTGGGCGGGATTTAATATCCACTGAGTGGGTTCGTTGTTGGCGTGACCACCGGGCAGACCTCTTGTCTCGCTGGGCGGATAAGATCGTTGTTATTCTGTTTTTTGTACTTATGAACTCTTTTTGTAGTTGTTAATTCATTATTGCTTCTTTTCTTATGCCTCGTTAAGTTTATACTTGTAATTGTTATTTATCTTGAGAAAACTGAGAGTGATATGAACTTATGTCAGTGGTTCATGATAAAAGCCTATGAAAAGTTGTAAGCATTATATATAACTATACATCATAACATTTGAGTTATGTGATGAGGAAAGTATGTAGGAATTTGGCTGGTGGAGGTCGTGATGGGTTGTCTAACCCTAGCCTTGAGGGTTATCCGGTTGGGAAAACTCCAATGGTCCATGTTGATCCCATGGAGCCGGGCTGTACTGGCAAAACTAGGTGACCTTGACTAGTCGCCGGGGGATATCATACTAGTTGAGGGTGCGAGAGCCTAAGGCATCGGTACCGATGACGCTTCTTATGGCTGTGCATTTACTCCTACTTTACTTTTCGAAAAGTTTAGGTTGGTACCATATGTGTATGAGTACTGGTTTAGGAACATAGCATGCATACGCATCTTGTTATCGTGTGATATGTTGAAGTGTGCTACAATTGTAATTATGTGAAGTCTGTGTGACCTTCATGAGCAATTGATGTAATGTGAACATGTGTGAAAACGTAATTGTGTCTTGTGATGAAGTGTCGAGATTATGCATATGTGCTCATGTTATGAATGTACATTATGCTTGTTTGATGAAACAAAACGATGAGTATGTCTAGTTACTAGGCAAAAGATGTGAAATAGATGTATGCTTGTAATTAAAATTGTGTTTGCTACCTTAAGGATAAGTGAGAGGCTAGGCCCTAGGATAGTGTTATGAGGGTTCTAGTTGGATAATAATAGTTGTGAATAAGATAGAGAATAGGTGAATTCCCTCATGGTGTAATAGAAAGGTATAAGACAAGTAAGAGAGAATAACATAAGAGTATTAAGGGAGTGTCAAGAATATTTTAGAATGTCTGTGACCTTAGACTTGACCCCTAGAAAACAACTTTAAATGTCAAAAGAAAGAAGAATAAAATATAAACATGAAGAGTTTAAATACTAGAGAGGGTTTTGGGTAAGAAAGAGTTCTTAGGTTGAGAATGAGATAGTAAACTAATATAACAGTTGGGAGAATAAGAGAGTAGTTAACACAAGAAGTATTGAAGATTAAAAGGTGTAGATTAGACCATAAGTATGGAGAATTATGAGAGACCTAGTGAGTTTAAAACCATGAGAGATTAATGATGAAGGTTGTCCGAGTAGAAGAGTCTAACCCAACCGTAGAGTCCTTAGAGCACTCACTGAGACATTATGTCTCACTCCTTTAAGTTTCCACTTTTTCAGGATACAGGTGAAGACATGTGCGGATGGAGCTTGGAGTCACATGCAAGAAGACATAACCTAGTTTACGTTGTGTTTTTATATTCTTTATATTTTGTACGACACCTTCGGATGATAGATGAGTTGTATTAAGCACGTATGTGTTTTTTTATTGTATTGTTCATATATAATATCTAATTATATTTATGAGTAGTATTTGTATGTTGTTTCTACATTTTTAAGTTTGTTTTTTTTCATTCTTAGAAATCTAGACCTAATTACGGTAATACCCTTGAGGGTGTTACATTCAACATCATAATCCTTCCTAAGTAATATAATCACATACATAACAAAGGGGGATTCCCATGGTTAAGGGATCACTAAACAAAAGAATACATATAATGTTTATCAAAAGCTAGCCTAAAGATACAGAATCATCAAAACATCAATATCTTCAAGGCTCTCACATCTCCTCCTTTGTACCTGTTCAATTTAGAACATGAAAACTAAACTAATGAGACAATGTCTTAGTAAGTGCTAAAACATGCAACAACATGTATATTTATGTATAATGTAATATCCCGAGCGTTGACAAGGGTGGGGAGTGATTGTTGGTGTAAAAGAGATGAGGCACGAACAAGGAGCAGCTCCTGGCAGGCTTCCAGTAGGAGGGGTACATGAATAAATTGAATATACACCATAATAAAAAGGATCTAGAGGTTGTACAGGTATGGGACTGTACAGTTGAGGATAACTTAAAGGAATTAATAAGTGCTACCTATACCAACAAGATGCATCTACTTTTCGGTAGCCTATCACTTAAGAACTCCATAGTTAAGCGTGCTTGACCTAGAGCAATTTTTGGGATGGGTCACCTCTTAGGAAGTTTCTTAAGAAGTGTGTGAGTGAGGATAAAGCATGCTGAAATGTCTTGTGTTGGTTTGTGGGGACAGTTACTGATCCGAAAAGTGGCTAAGCGTTACATATAAGCCTTAGGAATGCTTCATGTTGTGAAACTTTGCATGAATATCTACATGATAATAACCATTAACTTAAACATATCATTCACTTTAACTTGTTTAACTTTCATCTTGAGTCTTTTTTGTCCTGCAGTAAAGTATTGAGCTCAGACCTTCAAGGAGCACCCCATTATCCTTATAATCTCTTACTTATATACCCCTCCAGCTCGAGGGGTCTAGTCACTAGCCTTTGGGAAATAGGAAGTGACAAAACCTCGCCCATATACACAATGAGGGCACCTCAATCTTACACATGTCTTTCTTTTGTTGCCTTATACACACACACACACCCACATCAAATCATGTACATCATGTCATTAAACAAACAACTATTGCATAGAAATAATGATCATAGGATTGAAATAAGAAAGAAGACAACCAATTGTTCCAAGGGTCCTTTGCTTAGCTAGTTGGACCTTATTGCTAAGCACACCCAAGGGCCGTTTAGTGAATGGGATGCATGGGTTCTAATCCTATTCTCTAGACCTCTTCCTTGCTAAGTGAAGGTAGCCTTCACTTAATAAGTTGACTCGGAACTATCAGACCTGCTCTCTATAGTTCCCCTTCAGCTCAGCTAGAACCTATCTCACTGAGCGAAGGAAAGATACCTTCTCTAAACTTCAACTTTCACTTAGCGATGCCCACCCTCATTTAGCAACCTTACATAGGACTCCCAGATTTGTTCCCTAGAGGTCCTCTAGCCTAGCTAGACCCATTCTCGCCAAGCGAAAAGAAGACCCCCTTTCTGAATTTAGACTTTTGCTTAGCGAGACTTACTCTCGCTCAACGACTTTGTGTAAGAACTGTAGACCTTATAAAAGAATTCAATTCACTAAGCGAGAGCATGGCTTGCTGACCAAGAGAGGCAATTTTGCAAATCACGATTTTTCATGAAACCAGTTCGTACCAAGCCATTAATGGCCACCCACCAGCTCCAAGCACCATATATAACCCTTAAATGATTCCCCTAAACTTATACTCATCTTATCTATCAAAACAACCTATGAATTTTATTGAATGCAATTAAATTCCTAAATTTCCAAAAGGTAGGGTTCAACAATCCCTAATCTCTAATATGACATCAATAATCCAAAATCAAAAAGGTTTATGGGGAAGAAAAAGGACAAGAAGCACTCATAATAAGGTCTTTTAACTGTGTGAATGAGTAGGGTCTCTTCCTCGTCTTCCTTTGCCACTTACTCCTTCTCCTTGGTCTCTCCTCTTTCTCTCTTTTATTTTCTAGAGAAGGTGGTGTGTGTTGTGGTGAGTAGAGTGGGTTTTGTTTCTTAAGTTGGCTTTAGGCTTCTATTGGGCCTTTAGGGCTTTTCTCCCAACTAACTCTACTCTGGCCCACTACCCTAACTTATAATTAGGCCAAACCTTATGTTATGCAAAGCACTCATAAATAAACATAAATAGTCATGTAATTTATTTAACATGAACATAGTTGTTGTTAGCCTATTTTAGGGATTTTACATCCTCCTCAACAGTAGACTTCTTATCGTCTAAATCGTAAATGTCCTCACCATCTCCACTTCATAGGTAGTCTTTAAGAGCACGTACATATGACAAGGACAAACTTTGAGACTTCTCAGGATCATAAAAACAAACAACTGGAGATACTTGATCGTCATCAATGATGTAGTCTGATGGAACAAAATCATGGGATGAAGGTGGAGAAAGTAGGTTTGTAAAGTAGTTACGAATAGTTGGAATCGTTGTGGTAAGGGCATATGTAAGACAATAGGTGGTATCCAAAAGTAGGGAATAACTGACATAAATCTAAATGTAACTATCTCCTAAAATGTGTCATCCTCGAAATATGGATTATGAATCCATTCCCCTTCCTCTTAGAATTGAAGTGAAATCGTGCCTAACATGGGTATCTCCTCCATATCGGCCAACTATCAACAACATTGTTGTATTACGTACATACACAAATAATGAAAAAGAAATAGAATGAGTGAAGTGATTTAATTTTGAAATCATAAATCACAAATATATTTGTAGGATAACCTACGCACACAAATCATAACACAACAATAAACTAGTATACTATATGCATCAGGCATGACCTAAGTTATAATGTGACACATATGTGCTCATACTTCACTTAATGCTCATCATCAAGGCATCAATAACTTTGGGAAGCGATTGGGAACTTGTATTTCTCGCCACAATAATATCATCATTTTTTGTTCTCAAGAATTAAGCTGCACCAAGGCTTTTCCATAAAGAATGCATTTAACTAATCCTGGTGATGCTAAGTAGGTGTCAGGGTTATCAAATCGGTTTATGTGATCATCCTGACTCCAGGCTACTAGCCTAGCCATTGATATTTTCACAACTTGATAACATACCCTAAAGACATTTCCATTGGTCTCTACTTTCATCTTGCTGTGTACTAAATTGTAATTTCTCAAGTTTCATCACAACTCATGCCAGCAATACATAAATCAAATTTCCATAATCAAGGCATCTAACCTAGAGTTTCATAATTTACCACATTTTTCTAAAAAATTTGATAGAGTTTCCTCTATAAATTAGTACTTTCCCATATACCTCAGAGGTGTGGCAATTAGACATCGAGATCAACATCAATAACAAAAATATACTTCATTAATCTTCACTTTATATGTTTCCAATACCATGTTACATATCAATAAAAATTAAATCATAATTTATCCCACACTTTGGTCTTAATGGCTAAATCCTCCAATTAAAAGAGAAAGTTCACATTCAATTTTATTCATCCATGGAATCATGTCTTATAATAGATTAGATGTCTCTATTCTTTCCCAAGTTATATTAGATTCATTACTAATTAACTAAAGATTACACTTACTTGACAAGTCTATTAAATTGATTACTTTATTCCTAGAGTTTTGAAATATAAAGGTACTTACTATGTTACTTTTAAGTTAATCTCAGTTATACTTATATATAGGTGTCACATTATTCATAATATTTTAAGAACTCACCTAAGTAAAGCTTATCACCTAAAGCATAATTTCTATTAGTAATTCTAAGTTCCATTGAAACTTGTCCTTATCAATTTATTAGATTATTAATTTGACTTAATCTAGTCCTTTTCTTAGTTAATCCTAGGAACTTAACTTCTGTTCCCATTTGGTGGTTAGAAGTTTTCATATTTGGGGCTAAACCCCTTCAAAGAAGCTTTTGTTGGTTAGGTGGGGGGGGGGGGGGGGGAGGGGGGAAGGAATCTATTGTGCATTTAATTTAAGGCTATATTATGCAATGTGCTTGGTTTCCAATTTTAATTTTGTGATAGTTTAATTAGGTCAAGTTCTTAGAGTAACTTTTGCTTTTAATTTACTCACAGGTTTTGATATTAGAAGGTGTGCGTGTTATTCATTGGTTTTGTAAATGTGTTTTTTATTTCACTAGGCCTATTGGGCATCTTGACTTGTATGGGTTATTACAATATTTTATTTTTCATATTTGCTAGCTTCATATAAGTCTTTTGTGTACCCTAAGATTGAGATTGACCCTTTTTCAAGGGGGTTTTGAGGCCTGGGTTGTCATTGTAATGTACTTGTGTCTCGTGACTGCAATTAACTCCTTTTAGGAGTTCTTTAGGCTTAAGTTGTAGGCCACAGATCAACTATGCAAAGTTGTGTAGGCTAAAATGGTTCTTTGAGTTTGGGATGTTGCAAACCTGAATTAACTATGTAAGGCCTTATTGTTTAAGGGGCTTCTTTAAGTCTATAACGTTAAGCCTTCCTTCATCATTAATGATCTCTTGAAAGTGTGCCACTTTTGCCTATAGTAATAGGTTCATTGGTCCTTTATGAGAAAACCTCTTGAGGATTTGGGTCGCCTCAAGTCGATGCCTTGAGAAGTTTTAAGGATAAGGTTGGTCTCGTCTTTTAAGTGGGACTTATCCCCCCTGTGGGATTAATAGTCCCCAAAGGCACTTGATGGATCAAAGCCTCAGGGTTTTTCAAGATCAAGGTGATCTTGTGTTGGCCAAGGGGGTTGGGGGACAAAATCTGTTGAAATAGTCCATGTTGTTTGTAGTTAAGAAACATGGAGCGTACCAACGAGGTTCTTAAGATACCATTGTATGTTAGGGAATGGGCACCTTAGTGGTGGGTCCTTGAGTAGGGAGCTTGCCATTCAAAGTGTCGGGTTTATTTGTGGCAATTGTTCCAGTGCGGTCACAAGGATGACCTATACTCTTTCAAGTGTTGGCTTTCATCCAACACCTATGGTGACAAGTTGCTTGATTCCATCCATTCCTATAGTGTTGGTGGAAAAGGTATGGATCCCTTAGCAAGAGGATGCAACTTGTTTTCAAGGGTGCAACAATAGCTCTTGTGCATCATGGATGTCGCCTTTCAATTAAGGTTGATGATGACCCTTTCAAAGTGTGTTTGTCTCAATGAGCAACAGTAGGAGTTCATTTACTACTTTCCATAGATGGCGCCAATGTTCACGAGCATTACTGTAGACAAATGGCCCAATAAGGAATGGGAACGCCTATGTACAACCCAATAATGAATTTGAGTTCGTGGGCAATCTATTGTTGTTGCAAGGTTAACTGGATTAATAATTTCAAAGCCTTTGGTTGTCTTAACCCATCAAAGGATTATGGAGAGTCATCTTGTTCATTGGCAGGGCCATCTACAGGAACTCAAGCACTCAAGTTAACAAAGATATAAGCAAAGTTATAAAGCAATAGGGAGGAAAAAGCATACTTGGGGTAGAGATTTCCCTTCGCATTTATATGAGTGTAATGGTGGTTCCTTTTGTCGAGGTGGATATTTACTTAGACTAGCTGGTTGGCTATTTGAAGGCTAGGATTCGATGTGAAAGTTGGAGGGTCATTGGATGACTGTAAGTCCCTATATGATCCATGGCCAGTAAGTGGTTAGGGATTTTTTTTTTTCGCAATACAATCTCTAGAGGGATGTGATAGATGAGAGACGGTGTTCTTGAGGGGAGTTGCTTTTTCACTCATGACCAAAGTTATCAAAACCAAACTGACTTGACTAATCAGACTGATTTGATCAAAAATCAAAGCCATGGTTAATCCAATTATGTATTTAGATCATTTTTGTAACTAAACTAGTAAAAATTGATCACTTCAGTTTTAAACCAATAAGAACTTAGCAAGTCCTTTTACACTTGTTGTATGCTAAAAAGTGACACCAGTTACATACTGACTATACATGCTACTTTACTACTATTGAACACTTACTTGCTATAGACTAATTGGACACACTACTTTACTATTATCGAACACTTTCCAACATACAATGGTTGGACATGATGGCAGGGAACACTTTCCAACAATATTTTCTACAAGGACAAATTCAAACGTGTAGGAAAAACGTTTGTGCCAAGTTCTGAACCCATAATTCAGCTATTTTTAGAAGAAAGTGTGCTATATATTCAGCTTAAACATCTTTTTATATTATATTAAATAATATATTATGTATGTATATTTTTAATATAAAATTTAGTAATTTAATAAATACTAATTCATGTGATTCAACCAATAACTTATTGGTTTTATTAGCGGCCTATTAATCTAGTACCCTAATTGAGTCAATAATTAGTATGAGTTAGATAATATTGGTCGTAATGAGGCACTTCTCAAAGGGCTCATTCTTGTTGCCTCCATATAACTATGGGTTGGAGAGTGTTTGAATTGATTTCAATAGTTAGTGTCCTTTGCTTTTGTATCTTAGTTTGTGGTTTGTCTATGCCAGGATGTATAGGCAAAAGATACGTAAGTAACTTTAAACTAGAAAAGTTAACAAAAGAATAATAATAATAAATGTTAACTTTAATGAAGAAAGAAAAACTTAAATTCATATTTAACAGAAAAAAGAGAGAAAATCATATGTTTTATTAAATATATATTTGGACAAATCAGGAGGAGGAGGTTGACCTTTGCAAACACCCACGCATCTTGGGCTTGGGGCTTGAGAGGCTATGGACCGTCCGAATGGAGGAGGCTGACCTCTGTAGATGACACCTACGCAAGATCACATATCACATTGTTCGACCTCACCCATCTCAGCTACAAAGGTAACCACATGACAATTGAGGTGATGGCAACCAATTATCCCTTGCATGAAATCCTTTTGCATGACACATAAGGAAAGTTCTAGAAACTTTTGATGACCCCTGACTTCTTTGACATCCCTGACATTCGATAGGGACAAGCGAAAACATATGCCACAGCCATGTTAGACAACATATCGTACCTTGACATGTCAAGGTGGGTGGTGCCGAGGTGGCAGAAGACACACTACACCTTGTCATATGTTAAGGACGTCCACCAACATTGCCACATATGAACACGTGAATGTAGTGTGCAAATGGTGATTCGACACATAGCACCCATCCAAAAAGAACCATTAGAGAACACTAAGTATAAATAAGGGTGGAGTAACACCTTCATCTATAGTGTTCACGACAACATAGGGGCTTGCTGGAGGGAAAACTCTCAGCTTTGGGAATACTCCGGCAGGTCAACTTTCTAGCGTGAACAATACTATTTAATCTTTAATTATCAAATTATATATTAAAATGTGTTAAAAGGTTTAATACACAAATTTATTAAAATCAAAGAAAAAAACAATAGGATCTAAAATAACAAAAATGGAATTTAAAATGAAAAATTGAGCATTACATAATAATCAGCTTTAATTTCTAATAAAAGATAACATCAGGACTAACCAAATAATTTATAAAATGCAAACTAATTTATTTCTATGATAAAATTTGTTCATGTCACTTGCATTAAATTCTTCGAGGGGAACAAAAACAAGGAGCACAAAGCTCACACTTGCAGCATTATTTCTTAACAACAAAATTTGGAAAGACATATACATATAGGTGTAAATGAGTTGAGCTATCTGTGAACTATTCGAACTTGACTCGTTAAATACTCAATCAAGGTTGTTTGTTTAATTAAATGAACATACTCAAGCTTGAGATGGAGCTCAATTATTTAAATGAGTCACGATCAAGTTTTACAAATTCGACACTAATGGTTTGTGAATAACTCATTTATTTAAATTGATGATGAGGATTTTGCTAACTTTTATTGTTTATATATTCATTATGGTAATATATAGAACTTTATTGAAAGCGTTAACATAATTTTGAAGATTCTATTTTTGTAGTAGTCAAGAATATAGTTATGGATTTTTTTTATTTACTAGATTAAGAAAAAGAAATAGTCTAGAATATTTGAATTTCACATACTGCATGTTAAGAACATGTTTTTATATGTAGATTATCATAATAGTATTAAAGTTTTTCTTAAATACTAAATTGATAGACTTAAAAAAATAATTTAAAAACAAATTCTTTAAAGGCAAAAATAATTAAGTTATAAATAAGCTAAACAAGCCAAGCTTGAGCTTAATTTTTTTTTTTAAACAAGACAAGTTCAAGCTTTTAATTGGGCTTATTTAAATAAATGAAGCAAACTTGAGTCACCCATTTTTTTTCGCAAATCAAGCTTAAACTTTAAATACTAAATTTGACTTGACTCGTTTACACCCTTACATATGCATATCTAGAATACAAATCTCTATCTATTATGCTTGTTGCTCTTTCTTTTCCTAAAGGTATTTATTTGGGTCATGTTGACCCATTTGCGCTAAGCTATTACGGGGTAACGTATTTTTATTTTGGGCTAAGTTGATGCATTTAAGTTACAAATTAATTATTTATTAGCTAAATCCAGTAGAATGAGTTGATCAAATATATAAGGGTGAAATAATTATAAAGATTTAAAAAAAAATCCAATCAGTTGAGTGGCTTAATTCATTTTATAATGGACTAATTGGACTAAATTATAATAATACTTAAATTTTTAAAACTCGTCTCGAGATTTTTTAAATCAATGCATCAAACTCTATTCATTTTACCACAACATTATGTTGTTCGACTGAAATTAGGCTCAAACCTCTTACATAAGGTCTCAGATTCGAGTTTTGTGAATAGAAAAACATCGTTGGAAAAAGAGATCTTATTAAAGGTGATTAGTCAGGATCTCTGATAGAAAACTAGTTAGGGCAGGCATGAGTAGTAACCTCTCGCTACCCACCCCGCCAAATAAATATTCGCCTTGTGCTCACCCTTACCCATGTGGGTATCCATTAAGTGGATACCTGTAGATTTTTTGAATATCCACAGGTATCCATAGACATTTACTAAAAAAAATAAAAAATAGCTTAAAAATATTTTCAAAATACTTTAACTATAATTTTTATTTATTTTGATAGTTTCTTTAAAAAATAGTTTAAAGGTCAAAATTAAAATTATTCAAATACTCTATACAATTACTCTGCACAATGGTATTAATCAAGCTACTTCAATTCAAAAACCAAATTTAAATGTTAAAATACTTCAATCCTATAATTCCAAACAAAAGTCAAGAAACTAAAATAATTCAAACTCATAAGTCTAAACAAAAGTTACTCCTTCCGTCTCAAATATAAACAAAAAAGAAATTCCATATGTGTTGATGTTAAATATAAGCAAATCTCAATTAATTTTCACTCTATTTAATGAACTCATCCCCAAAATATCCCTTTATTTAATTGAGATTATATTTTTAACAATCCTTTTTTTATTCTTAATACATCTTGGGCCTGCATTTCGGATTTTCGGCCATCAACTCCTATTACCATCCTACTGCACATTCTTTTTTAAAAAAAAATGGGGGAAAGTGTTTAATTATATAATAAGAAAATTATAAACATAATTTAATAAAAATAATAGATGTTGCAATGGAGGATTGCACTTTATGTAGTTCCTTCCAAAACTCTAGAGAACCCCAAATTTTTAACATTATCTTTCTCATTCACTAGTTTTGTTCTTGTCGTTAGGACATTGATTTGTGTCTTGAAGGTTGCTTTGGGGTTTCGGTTTGCTTCTCACAATGGTTGATAATTTTAAAATATAAATGTTTTCCAATTTTAGCTGGTTATTATTGATTTTAACTATTTAACAATTATTAATTATTTTAAAATTTCAAAAGCATAATACTTTTTAAAAATACAAAATGACACAACGTAAAATATGTCAATGCTTTGTTGTTAGAAAATAGATAATACAGGTGGAACTTTATTTTTTTTAAGGAATTTCAAAATTATATTTAACTTAAAGGACTTGACCTATATTTAATAAGTGATATAAGTTGAGAGTTTACGTCGATCTTCATAGTGATATTAATCAAATAAAGTCAATAATCTCCCCCACTCCCTTGTTCTTTTTCAAACAAGCAAGTTGACAATTTTATTAGAACTTATTTTCATAATGATTTTGAGAAAGATAGTTGAAGGATTTTAGTCATTATACACATCATGAGCTAATCCATTAAATTATAAAAGTGCACTAGCTAGATAAAGCTAATATTGTGTTAATAGTTATTGTTAAATGCAAGGAAAACATTTTTAATTTTTTGAATTTGGAGGTTCTTAATCAAGAAAATTAATATAAGAAAGATGAAATTAGAAAAGGAAACATCTCGTGGATGACCAAAATAGGTGTTTTCTCTATTTTTTTAATTTAAAGAAATCCATAATTTCTTTTAGCAATTTTTTTTGGGTGATTCTTCATTTAAAATAATAAAAAGTGTGAACTGTATAAAGCGTTCATATCTTGTCTATAATATGTCTCTCCATTCTATATCCATTCAACAAATTTGGATCCTCTTTTACAAGACTTTCTACAACTCCTCTCCAATATCATTGTAGGTTGTTAGATGCATTTAATGATTTAGATTAAAACTTCAAAAGTCATAGGAAAAAATAAATGCTGGCCATTAGATGAATCTGATGGATGGAGAGACAAAAAAAAGGTCACAATAACATCAATCCCCCTTTTCTCTTTACAACCGCAACACATCCCCAACAAAAATGGGCAACCACCTCTATTGATCCTTTATGGCTTTGCTGCCATCGGTGGAACACAAACAGATACCACCAAATTAAAAAATAGAAAAGTTGCACAAAGATCAATTTTGGCGCCACATTCAAGGAATTGGAAAAGCTCTATTTATGAAGCCAAGTCTTCATTGCACACTAACTGTAACATCCCGGGTGCTGACAAGGGCGGAGAGTGATTGCCGGTGCAAAAGAGATGAGGCACGGACAAGGAGCGGCTCCTGGTAGGCTTCCAGCGAGAAGGACACATGAATGAATCAAATACACACCAGAAAGAGAGGGATCCAGAGGCTGTGCAGGTATAGGATTGTACGGTTCAGGATAGCTCAAAGAAATTAATAAGTGCTACCTATACCAACAAGATGCATCTACTTTTCGGTAGCCTATCACTTAAGAACTCCACAGTTAAGTGTACTTGACTTGGAGCAATTTAGGGATGGATGACCTATTGGGAAGTTTCCTAGGAAGCGTGTGAGTGAGAACAAAGCACGCTGAAAAGTCTTATGTTGGTTTGTGGGGATAGTCGTTGATCCTGAAAGTTGCCAAACGTCACAAAGTGGTATCAGAGTAGTTCTTTCCTGTCAAGCCTTGGGTTGTGGACTTGACTATTGTTTGTTGTGTGCTCTTGCATTTTCTGTTGAAAAACAGAATTGTAAGATAAGTAGTATGATAAGATAAAGTGAAGATCGAGGGCAACAACAAATACACAAGAAGACTAACACCTAGAATTTTACTCTTATTGTTTAAGGGATTGTAAGGTAAAAAGTACAACTTTGGGAAAAGTTATGGCTAAGGAAAGACTTGGTACTTAAAAGCGTCTATTATAACCTACCTTTCTTTCCTGGGAGCTGACTTAGGGTGTACTGATTATGATCTACTATTTCTTTTCCAGTATGACGTATTATTCTAAGGAAAGACTAAGACAGGTGTTTTTCGTTTTAGGAAAGAATGGCTGGCAAACCTAGAAACGACTCTACCCAACAACTGTTGGAGAGAATGATGGTTGTTTTGGAAAACATGAACCAAGAACACAATGCCGAACCTGCCGAGTATAGGGGGCTGGAAACCTTCCGCAGAAACAATCCACCTCAGTTCAAGGGAGGTTTCGACCCCGAGGGTGCCTAGTTATGGATAGCAGAGATGGAGAAAATCTTCACCGCTTTGGCATGCACGGACGCCAATAAAGTCATCTTCGCAATCTTCATGCTGACAAGAGAGTTTGAGAATTGGTGGAGATTCACGAGGCAACAGCTAGAGGCAGAAGGAAGGCAAATCACTTGGGAGGTCTTCCGAGAGACGTTGTTGGGAAAATACTTCTCGAAGATCTCAAAAAGAAGAAGGAGATTAAGTTTCTGAACTTACGACAAGGAAGCATGACGGTAGGGGAGTATGCGGCAAAGTTTGATGAACTATTAAAATTTTGTCCTTACTTCCATGAAGGAGTAGACGAGCGTTCCCAATGCTCAAAGTTTGAGAATGGTTTGAGGCCTGATATCAAGCAAGCCATTGGCTACATGGAGATCACCTAATTTCCCACACTCACAAACCGTTATAGGATTTACGAAGATGATACTAAGTTGAGGCAGACGCAGTAGAAGTTTGGAGGTCTACTACGAAATAAAAAGAATGAGTTCTTCAACAAGAAGAAACCCTACTAACGTCCATCTTAGTTTTCTGGAAGTTCTTCGAGACAGAAGAATTTCAATTCTACCTCCACCACCTCTAGCACGAACAACCCCATTCGATGCTTTCAATGCGAAGGACCCCACTTGACAAGAAACTGCCCTGCTAAGACGGTGACTTGCTACAACTGTGGCAAGCTTGGCCACTATAGTAGCAATTGCAAGGAGCCAACGAAAGAGTATGGCAATGGAGGTGAAGGCAATAGTGGGAAGGCCCAAGGCAACGGGCAGAGTGTTTACTATGCGCGAGACTGAAGCCACTCAATCTGATAGTCTCATCCAAGGTAAATGAATCATAAATGGTCATCTTTTAAATGTACTATATGATTCAGGTGCTACTTATTCATTCATATCATTTGATTGCGTGAAAAATCTGAAATTGCCTATTTCCTTGTTACCTTACGACTTGACTGTTTCTATTCCCACAAATGTTCCTGTCATAACTTCTCTTGCATGCTTAAATTGTTCTATCTCTGTAGAAGGTAGAGATTTTTCTATAAATTTGATATGTTTACCTCGATCTTATTTGGACATTGTGTTAGGAATGGACTGGTTATCTTCCAACCATGTTCTCCTAAACTGTCATGATAAGACCTTAACTTTTAAGCCCATTCTTGATAAAACTCTTGACTCAATAGATTTAAGAGAGGTTACTGCCAACCATACAAAGGCTTCAAAAAGAGCCCAAGTTTACATGATCCTGACTTCTATGGAAGTAAAGGAAAATTTGGATGTTAGTAAGTTTCTTGTAGTCTGTGAATACCCTGATGTTTTCCTTGAAGATGTTCCAGGATTACCACCAGAAAGAGAGATAGAATTCACCATAGATTTGGTACTAGGATCAAGTCCTATATCCATAGCACCCTATAGGATGTCCCCTTTAGAATTAGCAGAGCTAAAGAAACAAATAGAAGAACTCTTAGATAAACAGCTTATCAAACCTAGTGTTTCCCCCTAGGGTGCTCCTATTTTGTTGGTCAAGAAAAAGGACGGAAGTATAAGGTTGTGTGTTGATTATCGTCAGCTTAATAAGATTACCATTAAGAATAGATACCCTCTCCCTAGGATAGATGATCTAATGGATCAATTAAAGGGTGCTTCAGTGTTTTCCAAGATTGACTTAAAATCTGATTATCATCATATTCGAGTCAAGGCGGAAGACATTCTGAAAACTGCTTTTAGAACAAGATACGGTCATTACGAGTATTTGGTTATGCCTTTTGGTGTAACCAATGCTCATGCCATATTCATGGATTACATGAACTGTATTTTTCACCAGTTTTTGGATAAGTTTGTGGTAGTTTTCATTGACGACATTCTGATATACTCCAAAAGTCATGAAGAACACGAAGAACATTTGAGGGTTGTATTGCAGATTTTGAGAGAAAGACAGTTGTATAGGAAACTCTTGAAATGTGAGTTTTGGATGGAGCAAGTATAGTTTTTGGGACATGTAATATCACAAGGAGGAATTACTGTTGAACCGACGAAGGTTGAAGCCGTGTTACGTTGGGAACAACCGACGACGATCACAGAAATACGTAGTTTTTTAGGATTGGTAGACTATTATAGGAAGTTCATTAAAGGATTTTCTAAACTAGCATTGCCTCTCACTAAGTTGACACGTAAAGGCCAATAGTTTGTGTGGAACGAAGCATGTGAAGTTAACTTCCAAGAGTTGAAAAGAAGCCTGACTTCTGTGCTAGTGTTGATTTTGCCTGACCCTACCAAAAAGTTTGACGTATACTGCGATGCCTCAAGGCAAAGGTTAGAATGTGTTCTAATGCAAGAAGGAAGAGTGGCAGCTTATGCTTCGAGGCAACTGAGGCAGCACGAAGTTAATTACCCTACACATGACTTGGACCTAACTGCAGTAGTATTTGCTTTAAAGATTTGGAGACACTATCTGTATGGTGCAAGGTTTGAAGTGTTCGGTGATCATAAGAGATTAAAGTATCTCTTTGATCAAGAGAAATTGAATATGAGGCAGCGTAGGTGGATGGAATTCCTAAAGGACTACGACTTTAAGCTATAGTATCACCCTAGCAAGGCGAACGTAGTGGCAGATGCTTTGAGTCATAAATCCTTACATTTATCAATAATGATGGTGAAAGAGTTGGAGTAGATAGAATCATTCAGAGACTTGAACTTGGCAATGGAAGTAGGGCCAAGAATTCTTTGCTTGGGTATGCTTAAGATTACTAGTGAGTTTCTGGAACAGATTAAAGAAGCATAGGAAAGGGATCTCCTGTTGCAGGAAAAATTGGGTGTAAGGGGAGGAAAAAGAGAGTCTAAATTTCATAAGGACCCTAGTGGTATTGTGAAGTTTGGAGAATGGATTTGTGTACCAATGGAAGAAAATCTGAGAAAACTAATCTTGGAAGAAGCACATAAGAGTAGGTTGAGTATTCATCCGGGTGCCACTAAGATGTATCAAGATTTGAAAAAGATGTTTTGGTGGCCTAGAATAAAGAAAGCTGTGGCAGAATTTGTGGCCTGTTGTTTGGTGTGTCAAAAGGCAAAAGTAGAACATCAGAAACCCTTTGGTGAACTACAATCTTTGGACATTCCGAAATGGAAGTGGGAGAGTATATCAATGGATTTCGTGACAGGGTTGCCTAGGACTTCATCTGGTTATGATGTTATATGGGTGATTGTGGACAGGTTCACAAAATCTGCTCATTTTCTGCCCATTAACATCAGGTTCTCTTTAGAGAAATTAGCTCAGTTGTACATAAAGGAGATTATCAGACTGCATGGTGTACCTTCTAGTATAATCTCCAATAAGGACCCTCGTTTCACCTCTAGGTTTTGGGAAAGTTTGCAAAGAGCCTTAGGAATTATGCTTAGGCTTAGCTCAACTTATCACCCTTAGACAGATGGACAGTCTGAAAGGACTATCCAACTTTAGAAGACCTGTTGAGAGCATGTGTCTTAGAACAAATAGGGAATTGGGATTAGTTCTTACCTCTGATAGAATTTACCTATAACAGTTTCTACTCCAGCATAAAGATGGCCCCATATGAAGCTCTGTACAGGAGAAAATGTAGAACCCCACTATGTTGGTTTGAGACTAGAGAACCTTTGATCTTAGGTCCTGAGATAATTCAGCAAGCTTCTGATAAAATAAAAATGATTAGGGAAAAGATGAAGGCATCACAAGACAGGTAGAAAAGTTACTATGACAAACGAAGAAAACCCCTTGAGTTCCAAGAAGGGGACCATGTTTTCTTGAAAGTTACACCGATAATTGGGGTTGGCAGAGCCCTCAAATCTTGAAAACTTTCCCCAAAATTCATTGGTCCTTACCAAATTCTTAAGCAAATTGGTTCCGTCGCTTATCAAATTGCTTTACCTCCTCACCTTTCTAAACTTCACAACGTGTTTCACGTTTCTTAGCTTCAAAAGTACATTCTTGACCCGTCTCATGTGATAGAACCTGATATGGTACAATTAAGAGAGAGCCTTACTTATGATGTATTTCTCGTAAGGATTGGGAATCGTAGGATAAAGTGACTTCGAGGAAAGGAGATACCATTAGTGAAGGTTCTATGGAGTCAACAAGGAGATGGAGATGCCACTTAGGAACTGGAAAGCAACATGCAGGAGTTGTATCCTCATCTATTTATAGGTAAGCAAATTTCTGGGACGAAATTCCTAAAAGGAGGGGAGTGATGTAACACCCTTACTTTAACTTGTTATTTTTCTAATTATTCTATGATTAACTGTGAAAAGTCAAATGGGAATCACAAGGTTATGATTCTCATGGTTATATTCATATTAGCAAGTTCTATCTAGTTTAGATTTTTATTTTATTTTATTGGGTTAAGGCTCGGAAGCGATAAAACAACCGGTTCGTCCCTAGAAACTTGCTTAATAGGATAAAATAATAAAAATTAGCTAGAGAGGTTTAAAAATTATTTTTAAACCATATTTATATTCAAAATAATTAATAATAATTTTAGAAATTTTTTGGGAATTTTTTGAGACATTTTTTGTGAATGACCGATATACTCTTAGTCGACTGTGAAAGCTAGCGGGAGACTTTTTAACCTCAAAATTTTTTAAAAACTTATATTGAGTATATTTTAATTATACCAATATTATTTTAAGGGGAAAATAGTGAAAAGTCAAAAAAATATATTTATTTGGCAAAAATTGGATTTACTGGCTTAATAAATGTCTTTTTAGTAAAAAGAATTATTATAAATAATATATACATGAGAAAAATCTGAAATTTTTTTTAAGGATCACAAAATATACTTGAAGACGTGGTATAGCTAGATTTTACAAAAACCTACCCAAAATTTCTATCTAATTTTATTGCATTAAACTAATATTTAATTATTTTTAATATCTAATAATTATATAAAATATTTTTTTTTGGTTTTTCAGGCCTTTGAATGGTCTGGAACATTGCCTCTTAACCCACATGGGGAAAGTACACATAAAATTGTTATTCTATTGTTTTTGATTCAAAAATTAAATCTAAAATACCTACTTTTTGTTCTATAAATAAACCTTATCAACCACTACACTATTACACACTTCCTTCCGAAAATCAGACCCCTCCTTCCCTCCTTGCTGCTGGAAACGTGAATCCCTTCCCCTTCCCAAGCTCTTGAAATTTTTTTCCACCTTTAAAAGCTTTCCATTAAGTTTAGGCCATTAAACCTCCAAGCCACCTCTCTTTTTCTATTCTTCCACCAACAAACCTTATTTGGAGGTAAGGGGGAGCGAGGTTTAGGCTCTATATTTGTTTCTTTATGGGTGTGTGTGTGGGTTATCCCTTAAACCCAATTAATTTACTAATCCTACTACTATTATTATGTAATAATTTATATTCTTGTTCATTTCAATTCTTGCTTTATTAAGTCATTTACTTTAATGTTCATTTATTTTCTTGCCTTGTTATTATTTCATTATCTTGCCATTTATTTTTATTTTGTGCTTTATTTATATTTTTGCCCATTTAGCTTATGTCATTTACTTTATTGTTTAATTTTTGCTATTTAAATTCTTGCCCTTTAATTTCTTGCTTTACTTATTGCAATTTATATTTTGCCCATTTAAATTATTGTCATTTATCTTATTGTTATCTTGATTATTGCCATTTATTTTTATGTTAAATTTATTTGATTGTTGGTATCATATTATAACTTAATATCTTATTATAAATAACCATTAATGAGCCTATTTTTATGCAAGCCAGCTATTTTCTAAAAAACCAATTTAAAGCCTCAAGATCACTTGGAGTAACAAATTTTGGAACCCATTTTTCTCTTAGGGGCTCTTGGCCATTTCATAAAGAAAAGAATAAGGAATATTTCTTTTATGTCAGTTAACTTATTAAAATGAGTAAGATGGTTGAGAAATAATAATAACTTATAAAATCAATTTTTGGACCACATAGAGAATTAATTCAATTTCTAGAAAGAAAAACAAAAAAAAATAGGCTTTTTCAAAAAAGGGCATTCGGCCCATTAAAAAAATGAAGTAAAGAAGAAAATGAATTTCTTTCATTTAAATTAAGCATTTTTGACAATTACTTGAATTGATTCAAATTGGTGAAAATAAATCTTAGGAAAAGTTAAAGAAAAAGGTTTTCTTGAAAAAGCAAGCTCTACTAAATTTTTTTGTGGATTAATCTAAGAAATAAAGTTTTGTCAAAATTAACTAAATGGACTTTAGGCCCAAACTAGGAAAAGTTTTTAGAAATAAAGACCTTATTGGACAAATTTTAATTTGTTACCATTCAACTATTATTTTGAACAAATTATGGCTAGTATGTAAATAAATAAATAATCTTGTCCAAATAAAGATAACAAATGTTTTGAATGCATGCAATTACAAAATTTTCTTCAAGAAATTATAAGTCTTGGTTTTGTAAGATGAACAACCCAAATTTTAGTAAAAGGAAATAACTGGAGAGAAACTATAAGTATGTTATGTGGTTGCAGCATAGTCTGACCTTCCACATCAAAAAAGAACTTCTCTTAAAATTTTATTACTACGTCCTAATCATAATTGTAGACAAAAGATTTTTCCTTTAAAATAGTCTAATTTGAAAAGTTAGAAAAGGATAAGGATAAAACAAAGTAATTAAAATAAGAACTATGATAAATGTATGAATGTATGAGAATGAATATGTATGTAACTTTGATTGTTGATATTTTCCTTCCTATGACATTCGTATTGAATTATTTCTAAGTTTTAAATAAAAGTGATGGATGAATGAAATATCTGTGATGAGTAACTCTGGAACTCTGCTAGATTATCCAGAGAATATGTCTTGAAACTTAGAAAGCAAAATGATAGGAAAACCCCGGTTGAGTTAGGACCATGCTGAGAAGCATGAGTGCCGGTGTTTGGGAAGTCATGGTATGGTACACTGTGGGATGAAAGGCAGGGACCATTGGTCGGGTCTTGAGGGTAAAGGTGCTGAGTTGTGAACATCCCAATGGCCAGGTTAGCACCCTGAGTCAGGGTAAATCACATAAACTGACTTGGCAACCCTAACACTTGCTCAGCATCACTATGATTAGTGGAGTGTATATCCCTGATGGGCGTGTGGCCTTTTCTCGAGGATGATGATTACGACATGGATGTATGTACCTTATAAAGGATTATACGAATTCCCAATCTCTTCCCAATGATTCCTGATGGTTAAGGTGAATCATCAAAGATAGGTATGGATCCATACATCATGTAAAAGTTTATAAGTGAGTGACAATAACATAGGTCGGACCTTAGGATTCCCCTAATTGCTTGTTTAATTTGTTGTTTGTAGCCTATTAAGAAACGAATGAGGCTTTTATAAAAACCTCACTCCTTTCTTATTTGTTTCTTTTCATATATGATCGTGGTACAAGTAGATGGACTCTGAGGACTGGCAGTGGCGACTACTCTACGTATGACTTTTGTAGATTTTATAGGACGGGCTAGCCTAGTATAGACCTATACTACTTTTACATAGGTTATTTTGTTGTACAACTATAAGCGAGTATTTAGGATGTACTTTTGTTGTATTTGCTGATGTATTTCTTATATATATGCTTTGATTTTGTATATAAGACTTGATGTCTATTTCACGATCATGGTTCTTTATATAATGTCTCTTGGAATTACTAAACGTTTGCGAAAAATAAGTACTTATTAGTTTTAAATCAAGCCGACGTTCTAACAAACGAATTAAGAAATAATAAAATAAAATGAATGTATGTCTTATTATAGTGGGTGTTACATTAAGTGGTATCAGAGCAAGGCCTCTCTCCCAGTACGGTGTGGTTCAAGGACGAACCAAGCAGAAGCTAGTGGGCATGTAACATCCCGGGCGCTGATGAGGGTTGGGAGTGATCGCCGGTGCAAAAGAGATAAAAGACGGACAAGGAGCGGCTCTTGGTAGGCTTCCAGCGGGAGGGGTACATTAATGAATCGAATACACACTAGAATGAGAGGGATCTAGAGGCTGTGAAGGTATGAGACTGTACAGTTGAGGATAGCTCAAAGAAATTAATAAGTGCTACCTATATCAACAAGATGCATCTACTTTTCGGTAGCCTATCACTTAAGAACTCCATAGTTAAGCGTGTCTGACTTAGAGCAATTTAGGAATGGGTGACCTCTTGGAAAGTTTCCCAGGAAGCGTGTGAGTGAGGACAAAGCATGCTGAAAAGTCTTGTGTTGGTTTGTAGGGACAGTCATAGATCCTGAAAGTGGCCAGGTGTTACACTAACATTGCCAAAATCTCTCACGTCTACCAAATACTTAAGTCTCCTTCAACAAAGTTCCAACAATTAGGGCTGTCAAAAAACCAATTTTTTCAAAAATTTGAGCTAAATTGAACCAATTTTTTTCTCAAAATAATTTGGTTTTTGCAATTTGGATTGGTTCAATGCATTTCAGTTATCCATTTCCCACCTATATATGGTTCATTTTTTCAAAGAACCAAACCAAACTACTTTACAAAAATGGTTGGTTCAAACCAAACTATTTTCATATAGTGGTTCAATATTTTCCCCCCTCAAAAACAATTTGATTTTTTTGGTCGGTTTGAATCGGTTTTAAAATGGTTTGGTTCTGTTTTTTTTTTTCACACCCCTGCTAGCAACAATACTAAGTCACTAACAACAACACTAGCAAACAAAGCTCAAGTCTGCCAAAAAGTCTCGCTTGTCAAAATTTTGTATTATTTATGTTCGTTTTGAGTGATCTACTTTTATAGTACACAATCAAGTTCAATCTTTAAGAACTCATGGGTTGAACACACCTAAATCACACAGCAACATTAATGCAACATAAAAGCAAACTAGAACCAAACACTTTACAAAGTACGTAGAATCAAACATTTGCAAAAGAAAAGGAAAACCGTAAGCACTTAGAAGAAATAAGCTCAATACTTTATTTTAAGTGATACAATGATATTAGAATAAACCATCATATTAGGATGCTATGCATGTAGTTATAATTACATAAGATAAGACTCCAACCATACTATTGTCATGATTTTAACTCGTGAGGAATTTGCAACCAAAATGCTAGCTTGGGCTAACCTGTTATTGCCATTCACTGATTGATCATACTACATTTTCAAGATATAAAAATACATAGAAGGCACTTGTAATTTTTACTAGCTTAGGTTTTTTTTTTGTCATGACATTGTGTATTTTATAAAAACTTATAATGTTTTTCTTTTGTGAAAATATTATAAATTATTTCCTTATCGTCATTAAAGAAAATTTCTAGATCAGCCACTGGACTAATGTCTCAAGTATTATGCTATATAAAACAATGACATTTATAATTTTTTATTGAGTTGGAAATATTTTGTTTTCGCAATTATCTAAATGTGAATGCTATATGTATGCAGGAATTCCCTCCAGCTAACGAGCTAGACCACTCAATCCATGGAAAAATCATCATAGCTCCTCGATCACAATGAAGCACAACTAAGTCATCAACCTTTCTACATGATGAACAGCCCTCGAAGGTGCTGGTGGTGTCACCGTTGTGTTCCACCTGCGACGGTAGATCCATAAAGGATCAATAGAGGTGGATTCAAATTTTTGTAGGAAGGGTTTGTGGTTACAGAGAAAGAAAGGGGATTGATGTTTTTGTACTTTTTTTTGTTTTTATTCCATCCATCAACAGGGAGAAGTGAGATTTGAACTCTTAACCCCTTCCTTCTCCACAATCACAAAACCACTAAGTCATTTAGCTTGTTTAGTTTATATATAAAAAATATATTATATATCCCATTTTTACATTTGTTAATTACATATTTGGTTTCTCAAGTGTATGTTAAATTTATTTTGTATATCAAAACTTAAGGTGATAAATTTTTTTATTAAATATTTTTATTTTATACAAATTTATTTATTAAATTATATAAAATTATTTATTAGTTAATATATACAATAACTTATAAATTCATTTATTAAATATTTTTATTTCCGAATAACTACCCCACAAATAAAAGGGTAGAAGATGTATAAATAAATTTTAGATAATAAATAATTCTATATAACTGAATAAATAAATTGGTACCATTAAAATTAAAATATTTAATAAATTAATTTATCATCTTAATTTTTAATTTTTTTATACAAATATAAACATACACTTAGGAAATTAAAAGTACAATTAACAAATGCAGTAATGATATATATAATATATTTTTTATATGTAAACTAAATAAGCTAAATGACTTAATGGCTTTATTAGCAATAGCGAAAGAGGAGGTCAAGGGTTAAAATTGTACCTTGAACATTTTTCTCATTTCCACATCATGGGTGACCAATTAACATTAGGATAAATTTTGCAAAATTATGTAAGTCTAGAATCTACAAGAAAAAACCTTTAGGGGTATAATTAATGAAATTTTGGAAGTTAAAGAACAAAAAATGCAATTAAGCCTTTTTAATTTTAGGGACTAATTTGATTGACCATTAGAATTCAAGGGTCCATTTTCCCATTTAATTAATTTCAATGATTGATTTGATTGTCTATTACAATTTTTAAGGACTAAATTGATTGATAATATACCATTTTAGGGATTGTTTTATCTTTTTATTAATTTCAGGGACTAATTTGACCAACCATTATAATTTCAAGACCTAAATTGGTTATTCACTCGCAAAATTAACGACATTTTTAGATGGTGGTGGTAGGGGTAATGGGGTTGGTGGTGGCAGTTGTAGTTTTAAGTGAGTCTTTTAATCTCAAATTTCTATTTTAATCTAAGGTTCAAATTAATTATTCTTATTCTCACCCAAAAAATACATTTTCATATGGTACATCCCTTTAGGGTATTATTGTATACGCGTTGAATCTCCATTGAACGTGAATCCTTCAAAATTTCTTAGGTCACGTTTCATTTCTAGGAAAGTGTGAATCGGGTTGTGAAATAGTAAAACAAACATACACATAATCACATAAAATTTGCAAAAGTAACAATTATAAAAGAACAATCAATATTTGATTACATAGATTTGTGTATTTATGATAGAAAAAAATTATAGATGTAATAACCTTTAAGTTATAAATTAAAATTTTTGTTTTTAATAGTCAAATCTCTCAATGTACACTTTTACTCCTTGTCACAAATGGTTTGATTATTAGTACTCATTTTTGTGTTTTATCTTCACTATTATTTATTTTTAGATCTTCATTTTATGTTGAAAAGTCATTTTGTGTATTTATATACTCTTTTCTTTGTGCCCAGTTTTTGAGACATCTTGTATTAATTCTGATTACACATTATTAATAATATTTATTTTACCTATAAAAAAAAATCACGTTGATTTTTTTTTTCCTTTTAAAGCTCAACTTTAATTGCTTTAAAATTTTTATATTTCAAATTTCTTTTAATTTCCTCTTAAACCTCAACTATTCATACTTAAGATTAAATCATTATTCCAAAAAGATCTCAAATTTTGTTATGAAAAGAGTATTGATACAATTCCACATAATTTTAAAACTATATGGGTAATGAAAATCGCATAAAAATTGCAAAAAGAAAATATCAAAGAACAATTTCTTAGTCATAAAAGTCTGTATGTTTGTGGTTAAAAATTTATTATAGATAAATTTCATTAAATTATGTATTCTTCATTTTGTTAAAAAAAATTACATTTTACATATTATGGGTATGACAAGAAGGTTTTAGTACGTATAAAAACATTTTACACCTTTTGAAACTAAAAAGTAAGAAATTACGTAATATTTTGAGATAACTAATTATATACTTTAAAGAAACATTAGTGGTATATGGTAAATGTATGGAATGAGGTAATAAATTATTATTTTTTCAAACAATTCTTGTGTCTCTGTATAAAATCATTAAAAAAATTAGAATAAAAAATTCAAATTAATTTCGGCATGAAAATATTATTAAAAAAAATCTAGTTGACATCAATTTGTTATACCTATAAATAGCTCTAGACAGTTAAATGCTTGATGGCTTGCATAGATTAATACCATGTTTTCTTACCAAATTTTGTCCGAACACCAACGACACCTAACAGAACCCAATAATTTTCATCTGTGTTGAATTTGCATTTAGTTATGTCAGTTATGTTATTGCAAAAACCTTCTACTATAAAACTAGCAAACAAGACCTCCATATACACACAAATTTATCTCCAAACAATTTTAAATTCTCAACAATTTAGACTTTCGGAAAAGAACAAATCTCCAACATGGGAAATCCTTCGTCTTTTTCTCATATGGTATACAATATTTATCATTCAATTTTAACACTTCATCTTTTTGAAACTTATAATCTATTTTTTAACACTATTGGTTTATGTACAAGTTCACATGAAGTTTATATCTAAAGCAATGATACTTTCATTATCAATACTACTGTTATTGCCAAGAACAACATACTCCCTTAATCAAAAGCCTAAAAACTGTATCAAAACAGCTACTTTTGTGTCTGAAAAATTTGAGGTGGGACCTGGAATAGTTGTAGCCAAAACATTAATGAATATTGAGCTTCCAAAAGGTCATATTGGGGTTAAGAGTTTCGATGCTGAACTAGTTGATGAAGAAAGGAATTCTATACCTTTGTACAAAACTTACCTTCATCATTGGTTTGCAATAAGATACTTTGAAAATATTACTAAGTCACGTAATCCTCAGCTTCGTCGTCCCAATGATCTTTCTTACAAGAGAAATGAAGGCATTGCAATCAATACATTCTTCCACATTATTGGGGCCTTGGAGTTGAATCAAGAGGAACAACCTCAAACATTCCTGATCCTTTTGCAATAGAACTAGGTAATCCTACAGAAATTCCAAATGGATATGAAGAGAAATGGTTGCTTAACATCATGGCCATAGATACACGTGGCACGCAAGATAGGAAAGGTTGCACTGAATGTAGATGTGACCTTATGAATCTTCCAAAGGACTTTTATAATGTCACAAGGGACATTCATAATCAACCATTGACTACAGATTATAAAGGAGGAATCTTTTGTTGTCAAGACAATGTACAATGCAAACTAAGAGAAGGTTTTCAAGGCCCAAAGAGAAAGCTTTCCTTAAGATACAAAATAAGTTGGGTTGATTGGGACAAATTCCAAGCACCAGTTAAGGTTTATATACTTGATTCAACTGATCGAGTTAGATCAAATGGTTCCAAAACAATTCATGATTGCCAGGTAGATAAGTTGTTCAAGGCTATACTTTATAAAAAAAAAAATTAGTCTTTTCAATTTCAGTTAAGTTGAAAAATATAATATATATCTATTTATGAGTTTAATTTATATATATTATCAATGTAAAACTTTTTTACACAAGCACCTAATAGGAATTCATCTTGTTGCCACATCATATTAATGAATAGAATGATGTGGTACATATTAATGAATAGAATGATGTGGTGATAAGGTGAATTTTTATAAGATGTGTGTGTAAAAATATTTTACACTAAATTAAATTCTTAGTTTATTGGGAGTTAGTGAGCTACAAATATTTCTCAATTCTTGTAGGCAGAGTATACTATTCCAGCAAATGGTGGTGGTGACTCTATTCATGTCCAAAAAGCAAACATCCCAATGGACAAAGGTGGTTATCTTATTTATGGCACTGCTCACATGCATACAGGTGTTGTCAACGCAACTTTATACGGGCAGGTGATGTACAATATCTATCATTATTCTTACACATTTTCCCAATTTGTTATAGATTTTTTATTTTGAACTTTATGTGCTTGATTCTAGTCATTTAAAAAAGTCAAATGCTATATTCATCTTCACTTCTAAAAATTACATTTCTTTTACTAATTTAGGATGGAGAGGCTATATGTAATTCAACACCAAAATATGGAACAGGAAAGGAGCCAGGAAACGAGGAAGGTTATCCTATTGGAATGTCTGTTTGTTACCCGCAACCAGGCTCTATCAAGATTAATGATGGTGAAACATTGACTCTTGAATCTAGATATAAAAATGGCTTTCGGACTGGAGCTATGGGACATTTTTACATCTATTTGGCAGAACAACTACCAAATGAGGAAATTTAAGATTCAATGTAAACTATTCATGTATCCTCACATAATAGCTTAATTATCTTTTGGCATAGTTGATTCATGATAATGTAAACATCATAATTCCACTCATTTTCATTTTGCATGATGTAGAGTTTAATTTTCATATATGCCATCATGTGGCATGTGAGAGAGCAAAGAACATAAGACAATATTGATGGCATAATTCTTTTTCCTTTTTGTTTAAAATTCATGCGTCTGATCCTTCGAAGATGTATTCGTTTTGCTCCAATTAAGGTTCCTTTATTTTTCTAAATTGATGGTGTACAAGCCAAAGGACTAATTCCCTTAGGTCTTATATATAAACCATGCATAGATTTTAATTAGCTTCTATTTATGATAAGAAATTATAACTTTTTCACTAGTATAGTTTTGGTCAACAACTCTCGACAACAATTTTCAAAGTGTGGTTGGCTAAGGTGTTGCCTATTCTTTCAGCAACAATTTTATTAAGTAACGATGACAACAATCTCAAAATATTGTAGTCAATTGTATGATATAGACAACAATTTTAAAAATAAGCTAAGACCATAGTTTTACGTTATTGTTAACAATGGCAATAGAGAAAGTTGTTTCCCATGAATGTCAAAAAGAACACTTTTATAATTGTTGTAATTGAGTTTAGACAACAGTTTTTTTTAACTTTGTACAACTTTTTTTACCTATAAAACTATACAACAGTAGGTTGACCCTAGTAGGTTGTTATATACAATAGTCTTTTGTTATAAGACAACAGTTTATTTGTAAATATAGAAAATAAGAAAACATTCCTATGCTTTAAATTTTCTCTAGATTGTTTTCTCTCTCTCTCTCTCTCTCTCTCTCTCTATATATATATATATCTTCCTCACCCTCTAAATTCAACAGGAATTACTCAGAGAATTGAGAAGATTTCAAGATATTTCTTTTATCAAGTGTAAAAGATAAAAGAGGATCATTTGGTCAGTTGGGAATTTGTTGTATGCCCAAAAAGGAAAGGAGATTCTTAAAAATTTAATGCCCAATAATATTGCTTTAATTAGTAGTAACAATGTCTCTCTCAAGAAACTTTCTCCTTATGGTAGCATATGGTTAATTGGTTATAAAGAGCAAGTATGGTTTACATTAAAATGTTTCCAAATTGTCAATCCAAAAATCATCACCACATAAGTCCTTCGAAATTTATTTTGAACACTTCTCATTTTGTTTGGACCGTTATCTCCCCTAAAAGTGGGTAATAGGAGGCACATTTATTTTTGGGACAACGGGTGGGTTGGCTATTTCTTATTACTCCTATCATATACTATCAAAGGCTTAAGGCCTTCAATTGGTCTATCAATTTAAATGGGTTGAAAATTTACAAATATGGGCAGACAAAAAATTTGGTCACTAAGATTATTAAGAAGAAAAAAATGTGATAACTTAAAGTGCAAAACTAAAATTGAAAAGGCAAAGCTAAGGTACCAAATTAGGTATTGTAGGAAAGAAGGCTATGGAATATATCAATTACTTATTGATACTACAATTGCATCATGCACATATATTGCCTATGCTAGTTAAAAAGGTTAAACACATTTGATATCATTTTTCACTTTAGTCTTTATATAATTAATTTTTACATAAAACTTTTTTAACAAATCAATTTCCATTATTTATTAATATTATAATAATATTTGAGTTTATGATAATATTTGAGTTTAAGGCAAAAAATGAGGAAAACTAAAAGGTAAACAATGGTTGTAGCTTACCTAATGCACTAGGAGTAGAGAAAAAATAAGCAAAACGCTTTGGAAACAAGAAGAAAAAACTACACAAGAGATAAATGAACAAAAAAAGTTTAAATGAATGAAACAATAAAAGGCTTTGAGACAAAATTTTAGGGTAAATCATAGTATTAAGATTACCCAATCTTAAAATAATTAGAAAAAAATTTGTGATTTTCAATTTCAAAACAAAATCAAATGGCAGTGAATCCTTGGAAAGAAAATTTGTACCTTTGTATTCAACCAGTTTCCATATTTTGTGGTGGAAAAAGCAAACATGAGATTTTGTTGAAGTTGCAGACGAGCAATCACTTCCGTCTCTCTAATGTTCTATCTTTTCACTAAAGTTGAAGTTGAGCGATGGCAAGCAAGAGATTTGAAGGTGTATTCATTGCAAATAAGAGATAAGGAAGATATAAGAGGGTTTTAGTTATGGGGAAGCTTTTGACAAAAATTGTGTTTGATTGATGTCATAGTGAAGGTAAGGGTAAAACAGTAAGGACAATGTTTCAAAAATGAGAAATGCTAACAACACTCTCAAATACCCTCTTTCTAACACTTTTTCTACTGTTGGCCTATTGGAAATCACAAATTTTGTGGCTCTCATTTCTAAATCAAGAGAGAGACTCATTAAATGATAAGTGAGACCTACCAAAATTTGTGATTTTCAATAAATTTCAATCAATAGTAGATAGAGTGATAGAAGGAGAATGTTTAAAAGAATGTTGCTGGCATTTCGCTTCAAAAAATTGGGAAATTTTTAGAGAGGGAAAAATAAATTTTATTTTACTTAATTTGGTTAGGATTAGGAAACAAAGTATAAAGTATGAATAAGTATAAATTTTTATTAATTAATAAATATTATAAAAAAAATAGATATATACTGCAATATATTCAAGTATCTTTGAAAAAATAAATTTTAAATGTTAATTTAAAATTATATTTAATTTTTATTTGAAATAAACATAAAGTAAAACGTAAATTATTATTTTGACAATATTTTTTAATTTATATACATATATATGATTAATTAAAGAAATTATAATTAACTTACAAATAAGATAACACACAATAAATTTTATTTAAATAAAATATTTATTAAAACTGATTATAATAATTTTTTTTTTAAATGATTGGACTAATTTAACAAATTGTTTTATTTATTTATATTGTTGTTGTTGTTGTTATGTACAATGTAAGATAATAACATAATATAATGTTATAATTATATTTTTATTAATCTTTTTTTTAATTAAAGTTATTTCGTATACTTAATTTCTTAAATAATGTGTGTGTGTGTTTAAAATTATTTAATTGTTTTATTTTTATTATTAATATTTTATTAATGTAAGATAATAATATAACATAATATATATTTTATTATCTTACATTGATGAAATATTAATAATAAAAATAAAACAATTAAATATTATATATATATATATATATATATATATATTTAACAACTTCTTTCAATTTAAAATTTGTTCATATATTTAATTTCTTAACATATGTTATTAAATATTATTTTAAATTAATTAAATACTTTTTAGCATTAATACATATAAATAATCTATAATAATATTTATATACTTTATTATTTTAAAAATACATTTAATATAAAAACAATGTATACATATATCTTAAATACATTAAAACCAAATTTGTGAGGAAATAGCGAGAGAATAATTTTTTTTACGAAATAATTTGCTTATGTATAATCGTTTTGTCAAGGAATTGTGAGTGACAAAATCTCTCACTAAATGATTAGTTTAAGCATGTGACACCCATCACATGTCTATTCTAAAACTCTTTCTTTTAGTTTAATAATATTTATTAAATAATAATAAATTGAATCAAAGCATTTAATTTTAAAATATTTGGTGAGGGATATTATTTTTTTTATACTAAGATTCAATCATGTAATACTAATTAATAGGAAAAACAATGCTTAATTAATTTTCTATTATACTTTCGTGAAGTTAAAGTAACACAAAATATAAACACACACACATATGCATAAGGTAGGTTGCCAACATACATTAAAAAGCATCATAAAGTCATTTGTATATAATACTATACATCTCGTCATCATAAGTAAAGTTTTTCAAAATATAACCCTGCCAAACTAACATCAAAAGTATATACAAATAGATGATCCCAACCTACCCCATATATATACATCCAAAATTAAAAGGGGTCCTACATTAGAGCAGTCAACTACCTTCCCTTTACACATCCACCTATAACCACCATCACTAAGGCTTTATAGAGATCCCACAAGTGGATCTTCTCTAGCATCCTCTATAACACCCTAGGGGGTATCACCTATAGCTTTACCTTTATACCATCAAAGTACGGATAAAGATAACACATATGTGATGTCATTAATCAAGAAATTCAATGTTCAACATCATACATCCTTCCTAAGTAATATAATCACATACATAACAAAGGAGGATTCCCATGGTTAAGTGATACAAAAGAATACATATAATGTTTTTCAAAAGCTAGCCTAAAGATACAGAATCATCAAAACATCAATATCTTCAAGGCTCTCATGTCTCCTCCTTTGTACCTGCTCAATTTAGAACATGAAAACTAAACTAATGAGACAATGTCTCAGTAAGTGCTAAAACATTCAACAGTATATATATTTATGTATAAGCCTCAAGAATGATTCATATTGTGAAACTTTGCATGAATATCTACATGATAATAACCATTAACTTAAACATATCATTCACTTTAACTTGCTTAACTTTCATCTTGAGTCTTTTTTGTTATGTTGTAAAGTATTGAGCTCAAATCTTCAAAGAACACCTATCACAACTAGGGTCACGACGAAATGGCGAAAATGGTATAAAAACAAAGGAGTCACCATCATAGTTTATTAAGGAAAAACATGGAAAAACCCTAAAAAATGATCTTGAATCAAAGATTGGATTCAGGAGTCAATTACGCATAGGGAAGGTGTTAGCACCCTACGACGTCCGTTATAAAAACAATTATCCTTTAACTTGATGTATGAAAATGTTAATTGCCTTATTCTTTTGCTTATAAAATTATTAATCCTATTTTTTATTTTGTTATTTATTTTCATTTGAAATTTATAAAAAAAATTATTACTACTATTTTATTTTTATTGTTTTTGAGATCGACAAGAGTGGACTCTTGCTCTTACGTATCCTTTGGTGCAATGAGAAAATCAAACTTACGTAGTTCTTTAGTTAGAAAATCGTTTTGTGGGTTGATTTTTTTTAATTATATATTTTTATTTTGATTATTTTTTTTTGTTATTTTTTTTATAAGGATCATTAAGACATTAAATCTTAAAAATTATAGAGCATTATCCACAACGATAGACAATCTAATAGATGCAAAATACTCTTGCAAAACAAAATTATATAAGATTTTGTGATATTCAAATAGGTCCTAGACCCAACATGAATAATCACTAAAAAATAAATTATTAATTAAATTTAAACTTAGATAAAGCTTTTGTGATATTCAAATGAATCCTAGACCCGACATGAATGATCTCTTAATCTACATTTTATTATTTATTTATTTTTTTTATAGAAATTCCAATTAAACAACTATTAATTAAAATTAAAATTTAGATAAAGCCCTTTGTGATATTCAAATGGATCCTAAACCCAACATGAATAATCATTAAATTCACATTTTTTGTGATATTCAAGTGGATCCTAGATCCAACATGAATAATCATTAAGTCTCATCTTTATCTTTATTTTTACTAAAACAATTTATTAATTAATCTTAAATTCTATATGATTTTTGATATTCAAGTGGGCCTTAGGCCCAATATGAAAAATTACTAAATCCACATTATTTTTATTTTTATTTTTACTTAAAAAGCTATAAATAATCTTATATTAACGTAAGGCATTGTAGCGGCAATATTAAAACTTATTTATTTCGTTTTTACTGGTTTAATTAACATTTGAAAAGAAGCTAATAAAATAAAATAATTTACGTTAATTGTTTCAAGAGTTTTTATTTAGGAAACAAGACATAATGAGGTTATAATCAAAATTTGCTCAGACCATTATATTCATTTAGTTATTTATTTTATCCCTAACTATGGACAAAAAACGATGTTCTCTTTTTTGTTTACGTTAACAATATAAACAGCCGACACGTATATCACAGCAGCAATATATCACTGCCAATATGAACAAACATGGGCCAATCCCATTTCGAAACTAAGACAGGGTGTAATGGGGTATAGCCCGTATCTAAGGGATAGGGTCCTAAGAATTCTAAAGACAACAGCCCCTACGATGCCGCTGCGAGGAATGCAAGGCCATGAAGGAAACCGACATCCGTTGTAACACCCACTATAATAAGACATACATTCATTTTATTTTATTATTTCTTAATTCGTTTGTTAGAATGTCGGCGTGATTTAAAACTAATATGTACTTATTTTTCACAACCATTTAGTAATTCCAAGAGATATTATATAAAGAACCATGATCGTGAAATAAACATCATATATATATATATATATGCGTCAAGCCTTTGTACAAGGTCAGATGTTAAGTACATACATCAAAAAGGACATAAAAGAAATACATCAAAAGAAAGCCTAGATACCTACCCGTAGCTATACAACAAAAATCTATGTCAGAGCAGTATAAACCTATATAGGCTATCCCATCCCATGCAAAAAGATCACAAGCAAAATCGTCGTCATAGCGAGTCCTCAAAATCCAACATATCAGTTTCCTCTGAATCCATCATATCGGTATCCTCGTCATCCGTAGGTATATGACCATCGGGTAACTGCCCAAGACCGTCGTAGCTGCTGACACTGCTAATCTCGGAAGAAGAGGATACCCATCCATAGTTTTCACCCGAATGATAGGAGGGACTGGATGAAGACTTAATGGTGTCGGGGTATGGTGGGATCTCGACTGGTGGCTCAAAGTACTAAAGGTATGGTGCCAGGATCGCCATGATGCCGATGTCGAGAGTAGCATCCATCTGTGGAAAGGGAGCGTCATCCATCTCATCGTCTGCAGGTGATGGTGGAAGGGCCTGTGGTCCTCTGACATAGCCATCGGGAGCGGTAGTAGATAGGGTCATAGCTAACGACAGCTACTGAATAGGTAGAAAAATGTCTGGGATAGGAGACATAAACGTAAAGGTCACCTTCCCTTGGAACGTTAAATACTGAGTAACCGGGTCATAGACCCAGAGTCCCAATGGGCAATAGGATATGTGGACGTTCGCCATCCCGTGGAATAGATCCATTTGCTCGTACCACGATCGTATATGAAAAGAAGCAAAAGAAAGGAGTGAGGTTTTTATAAAAGCCTCATTCGTTTCTTAATAGGTAACAAACAACAATTCAAACAAGCAATCGGGGGAATCCTAAGGTCTGACCTACGTTATTACAACTCAATCTCAACCTTTACCAGACGTATGGATCTAGACCTATCTCTGATGATTTATTTTAACCATCAAGAATCACTGGGAAGCGATTGGGAGTTCGTATAACCCCTCACAAGGTACAGACATCTATGTCGTAATCATCATCCTCGAGGAAAGGGCCACACGCCCATCAGGGATATACACTACACCAATCATGGTGATACTGAGCAGGTGTCAGGGTTGCCAAGTCGGTTTACGTGATTTACCCCAGCTTAGGGTGCTAACCTGGCCATTGGGATATTCACAACTCAGCACCTTTACCTTTAAGACCCGACCAATGGTCCCTGCCTTTCATCTCACAGTGTACCATATTGTGACTTCCCATACATCGGCACTCATGCTTCTAAGTATGGTCCTAACTCAATTGGGGTTTTCCTATGATTTTACTTTCTAAGTTTCAAGACATACTCTCTGGATAATCTAGCACAGTTCCAGAGTTATTCATCATAGATATTTCATTCATCCATCACTCTTACTTAAGACTTGGATATAATTTGATGTGAATGTCATAGGAAGGAAAATATCAACAATCAAAGTTACATACATATTCATTCTCATATTTATCATAGTTCTTATTTTAATTACTTTATTTTATCCTTATCCTTTTCTAACTTTTCAAATTAGACTATTTTAAAGAGAAAACTTTTGTCTACAATCATGACTAGGACGTAGTAATAAAATTTGAAGAGAAGTTCTTTTCTAATGTGGAAGGTCAGACTGTGCTGCAACCACAAAGCATACTTAGAGTTTCTGTCTAGTTGTCTCCATTTACTAAAATTTGGGGTGTTCATCTTACAAAACTAAGACTTCTAATTTCTTGAAGAAAATCATGTAATTGCATGCTTTTTACCAAAACATTTGTTAACTTTATTTGAACAAGATTATTTATTTATTCCCATACTAGCCATAATTTGTTCAAAATAATAGTTGAATGGTAACAAATTAAAATTTGTCCAATAAGGTCTTTATTTCTAAAAACTTTTCCTAGTTTGGGCCTAAAGTCCATTTAGTTAATTTTGACAAAACTTTATTTCTTAGATTAATCTACAAAAATTTAATAGAACTTGCTTTTTCAAGAAAACCTTTTTCTTTAACTTTTCCTAAGATTTATTCTCACCAATTTGAATTAATTCAAGTAATTGTCAAAAATGCTAAATCTAAATGAAAAATTCATTTTCTTCATTATTTCATTTTTCAATGGGCCGAATGCCCTTCTTTTGAAAAAGTCCAAATTTTTGTTTTTCTTTTTAGAAATTAAATTCATTTTCTATGTGGTCCAAAAATTGATTTTATAAGTAATTATTATTTCTCAATCATCTTACCCATTCTAATAAGTTAATTGACACAAAAAAAATATATTTCTTATCCTTTTTTTTAAGCATGGCCGAGAGCCTTTAAGAGGAAAATGGTTTCCAAAATTTTGTTGCTCCAAGTGATCTTGAGGCTTAAAAATTGGTTTTCAAGAAAATAACTAGCTTGCATAGAAATAGGCTCATTGAGGGTTATTTATAATAGGATATTAAGTTATACTATGGTACCAACAATAAAATAATTTAACATATAAAAAAATGATATTGACCAAGATAACAATAAGATAAATAGCAATAATTTAAATGGGCAAATATAAATTGCAATAAGTAAAGCAAAAATTAAAGGGCAAGAATTTAAATAGCAAGAACTTAAACAATAAGGTAAATGACATAATGTAAATGAGCAAAAATATAAATAAAGCACAATTAAAAAAATATGGCAGCATAATGGAATAATAACAAGGCAAGAATTAAATGAACATTAAAGTAAATGACTTAATAAAGTGAGAATTAAAATGATCAAGAATATAGATTACTACATAGCAATAGTAGTAGGATTAGTAAGTTATCTGGGTTTAAGGGATAACCCACACACACACCCATTAAGAACAAATGTAGAGCTTAAACCTCACTCCCCTTACCTCTAAATATGGTTGGTTGGTGGAGAAATAGAAGAGGAGAGGTGGCTTTAGAAGTTTAGGACCCTAAAACTTGGTGGAAAGCTTTTAATGGTGATGAAAAAATTCAAGAACTTGGGGAGAAGAGAGCTGCACAGTTTCCAGCAGCTGGGAGGCAGAGAGAGAGTTCTGAAATCTGAAGTGAGGAGTGTAATAGTGTAGTGGTTGATGAGGTTTATTTATAGGATAAAAAGTAGGTAGTTAAGATTTAATTTTTGACTCAAAAATCATATAATATCATTTTTATTTGTAGTTTCCACATGTGGGCTGAGGGAAATGTCCAGACCAGTCAAAGGTCTGCAAAAAATTTTAAAAAAATATTTTATATAATTATTAGATATTAAAAATAATTAAATATTAATTTAATGCAACAAAATTAGATAGAAATTTTGGATAGGTTTTTGGAAAATATGGCCACACCACGTTTTTAATTATATTTTGGTAAGCCTTACAAAAAATTTTCAGAATTTTCTCATGTATATATTATTTATAATATTTTTTTCACTAAAAAAGGCATTTATTAAGCCAGTAAATCCAATTTTGCCAAATAAATATATTTTTCGGAATTTTCACTATTTTTCCCTTAAAATAATATTGGTATAATTAAAATATAGTTAATATAAATTATTCATAATTTTTTGAGGTTAAAAAGTCTCTTGCTGACTTTCACAGTCGGCTAAGGGTATACCAGTTATTTCACAAAAACTGTCTCAGAAAATTTCCAAAAATTTCTAAAATTATTATTAATTATTTTGAATATAAATATGGTTTAAAATAATTTTTAAACCTCTCTAGCTAATTTTTACTATTTTATCCCTTTAAGTAGGTTTTTAAGGACAAACCAGTTGTTTTATTGCTCCTATGCCCTAATCCAAAAAAATATTAAAAATCTAAACTAGATAGAGCTCACTAATATGAATATAACTGTGAGAATTATACCCTTGAGATTCCCATTTGATTTTTCACAGTTAATCATAGAATAATTAGAAAAACAAATAAGCAGGTTAAAGTTGGGGTGTTACATCACTCCCTTCCTTTTAGGAATTTCACCCCCGAAATTCGCTAACCTGTAAATAGATGAGGATACAACTCCTATATGTTGCTTTCTAGTTCCTAAGTGGCATCTCCATCTCCTTGTTGACTCCATAAAATCTTCACTAGTGGTATCTCTTTTCCTCGAAGTCACTTTATCCTACGATCCTCAATCCTTACGGGAAATACATCATAAGTAAGGTTCTCTCTTAAGTGTACTATATCAAGTTCTATCACATGAAAGGGATTAGGAATGTATTTTCGAAGCTGAGAAACATGAAACACGTTGTAAATATTAGAAAGGTGAGGAGGTAAAGCAATCTGATAAGCGATGAAACCAATTCGCTTAAGGATTTGGTAAGGACCAATGGATTTTGGAGAAATTTTTCGAGATTTGAGGGCTCTGCCAACCCCAATTATCGGTGTAACTTTCAAGAAAACATGGTCCCCTTCTTGGAACTCAAGGGGTTTTCTTCGTTTGTCATAGTAACTTTTCTGCCTATCTTGTGATGCCTTTATCTTTTCCCTAATCATTTTTATTTTGTTAGAAGCTTGCTGAATTATCTTAGGACCTAAGATCAAAGGTTCCCCAGTCTCAGACCAACATAGTGGGGTTCTACATTTTCTCCCATATAGAGCCTCATATGGGGCCATCCCTATGCTGGAGTGGAAACTGTTGTTATACGTAAATTCTATCAAAGGTAAGAACTGATCCCAGTTCCCTGTTTGTTCTAAGACACAAGCTCTCAACAGGTCTTCTAAAGATTGGATAGTCCTTTCAAACTGTCCATCTGTCTAGGATGATAGGTTGAGCTAAGCCTAAGCCTAGTTCCTAAGGCTATTTGCAAACTTTCCTAAAACCTAGAGCTGAAACGAGGGTCATTATCAAAGATTATACTAGAAGGTACACCATGCAGTCTGATAATCTCCTTTATGTATAACTAGGCTAACTTTTCTAAAGAGAACCTGATGTTAATGGCTAGAAAATGAGCAGATTTTGTCAACCTGTCCACAATCACCCATATAGCATCATAACTAGATGAAGTCCTAGGCAACCCTATCACGAAATCCATTGATATGCTCTCCCACTTCCATTTTGGAATGTCCAAAGATTGTAGTTCACCAGAGGGTTTCTGATGTTCTACCTTTGCCTTTTGACACACCAAACAACAGGCCACAAATTCTGCGACAGCTTTTTTCATTCCAGGCCACCAAAACATCTTTCTCAAATCTTGATACATCTTAATGGCACCCGGATGAATACTCATCCTACTCTTATGAGCTTCTTCCAGGATTAGTTTTCTCATATTTTCCTTTATTGGTACACAGATCCTTCCTCCAAATTTCACAATACCACTAGGATCCTTGTGCCTTTGTACCTAATTTTTCTTGCAACAGAAGACCCCTTTCTTGTGCCTCCTTAATCTGTTCCAAAAACTCACTCGTAATCTTAAGCATTCCAAAGTGAAGACTCTTAGGCCCTACTTCCACTACCAAGTTCAAATCTTTGAATGATTCTATCAAATCCAACTCCTTCACCATCATCATTGATAAATGCAAGGATTTACGACTCAAAGCATCTGCCACTACATTTGCCTTGCCAGGGTGATACTATAACTCAAAGTTGTAATCCTTTAGGAATTCCATCCACCTACGCTGCCTCATATTCAATTCCTTTTGATCAAAGAGATACTTTAAAATCTTATGATCACTGAACACTTCAAGCCTTGCACCATACAGATAGTGTCTCCAAATCTTTAAAGCAAATACTACTACAGCTAGCTCCAAGTCGTGTGTAGGGTACTTGACTTCATGCTGTCTCAGTTGTCTTGAAGCATAAGCTACCACCCTTCCTTCTTACATTAGAACACATCCTAACCCTTGCCCTGAGGCGTTGCAGTATACGTCAAACTTCTTGGTAGGGTCAGGCAAAATCAACACTGCTGCAGAAGTCAACCTTCTTTTCAACTCTTGGAAGCTAACTTCACATGCCTCGTTCCACACAAACGGTTGGCCTGTACGTGTCAACTTAGTGAAAGGCAATGCTAGTTTAGAAAATCCTTCAATGAACTTCCTATAATAGCCTGCCAATCCTAAGAAACTACGTATTTTTGTGATTGTCGTCGGTTGTTCCCAACGTAACACGGCTTCAACCTTCGTCGGTTCAACAATAATTCCTCCTTGTGATATTACATGTCCCAGAAACTGTACTTGTTCCATCCAGAACTCACATTTCGAGAGTTTCCCATACAATTGTCTTTCTCTCAAAATTTGCAATACAACCCTCAGATGTTGTTCGTGTTCTTCATGACTTTTGGAGTATATTATAATGTCGTCAATGAAGACTACCACAAACTTATCCAAAAACTGGTGAAAAATACGATTCATGTAATCCATGAATATGGCAGGAGCATTGGTTACACCAAAAGGGATAACCAAATACTTGTAATGACCGTATCTTGTTCTAAAAGCAGTTTTCGGAATGTCTTCCGCCTTGACTCAAATCTGATGATAACCAGATTTTAAGTCAATCTTGGCGAATACTGAAGCACCCCTTAATTGATCCATCTGATCGTCTATCCTAGGGAGAAGGTACCTATTCTTAATGGTAATCTTATTAAGCTGACGATAATCAACACACAACTTCATACTTCTGTCCTTTCTTGACTAACAAAACAGGAACACCCCAGGGAGAAACACTAGGTCTGATAAGTTGTTTATCTAAGAGTTCTTCTATTTATTTCTTCAGCTCTGCTAATTCTAGAAGGGACATCCTATAGGGAGCTATGGATATAGGACTTGATCCTGGTACCAAATCTATGGTGAATTCTATCTCTCTTTCTAGTGGTAATCCAGGAACATTTTCAGGGAAAACATCAAGGTATTCACAGACTACAAGAAACTTACTAACATCCAAATTTTCCTTTACTTCCATAGAAGTCAGGATCACGTAAACTTGGGCTCTTTTTGAAGCCTTTGTATAGTTGGTAGTAACCTCTCTTAAATCTCTTGAGTTAATAGTTTTATCAAGAATGGGCTCAAAAGTTAAGGTCTTATCATGACAGTTTAGGAGAACATGGTTGGAAGATAACCAGTCCATTCCTAACACAATGTCCAAATGAGATAGAGGTAGACATATCAGATTTACCAAAAAATCTCTACCTTCTATAGAGATAGAATAGTTTAAGCATGCAAGAGAAGTTATGACAGGAACATTTGTGGGAGTAGAAATAGTCAAGTCGTAAAGTAACAAGGAAATAGGCAATTTCAAATTTTTCACGCAATCATGTGATATGAATGAGTAGCACTTAAATCATATAGTACATTTAAAAGATGACTGTTTATGATGCACTTACCTTGGATAAGACTGTCAGATTGAGCGGCTTTGGTCCCGCTCATAGTAAACACTCTACCCGTTGCCTTAGGCCTTCCCACTATTGCCTCTACCTCTATTGCCATACTCCTTCTTTGGCTCCTTGCAATTGTTGCTGTAGTGGCCAAGCTTGCCACAGTTGTAGCAGGTCACCATCTTAGCAGGGCATTTTCTTACCAAGTGGGGTCCTTCACATTAAAAACATCAAATGGGGTTGTTCGTGCCAGAGGTGGTGGAGGTAGAATTGAAATTCTTCTGTCCCGAAGAACTTCCAGAAAACTGAGATGGACGCTGATAGGGTTTCTTCTTGTTGAAGAATTCCTTCCTCTGGTTTCGTTGTGGACCGCCAGGTCTCCATTGTGTTTGCCTTGCTTTAGTGTCATCCTCGTAAATCCTACAACGATTTATGAGTGTGGGAAAAGAGATAATCTTTAAGTAGCCAATGGCCTGTTTGATATCAGACCTCAAACCATTCTCAAATTTTGAGCATCAGGAACGTTCGTCCATGCCTTCATGGAAATAAGGGCAAATTTTCGATAGTTCATCGAACTTTGCCGCATACTCCCCTACAGTGATGCTTCCTTGCCATAGGTTTAGAAACTCAGTCTCCTTCTTTCTTCTACGATCTTCAGGGAAATATTTTCCCAACAATGTCTCTTAGAAAACCACCCAAGTGATTTCCCTTCCTTCTGCCTCTAGCTGTTGCCTTGCGAATCTCCACCGATTCTCGGACTCTCCTGTCAGCAAAAAGGTTGCGAAGGTGACTTTATTGGCGTCCATGCATGCCATAGCAGTGAAGATTTTCTCCATCTCTGCTATCCATGACTGGGCACCCTCGGGGTCGAAACCTCCCTTAAACTGAGGTGGATTTTTTCTATGGAAGATTTCCAACCCCCTATACTCGGCAAGTTCAGCATTATGTTCTTGGTTCATGTTTTCCAAAACAGTCGTCATTCTCTTTAACAGTCGTTGGGTAGCATTGTTTCTAGGTCTGCCAACCATTCTTGCCTGAAATGAAAAACATCTGCCTTAGTCTTTCCTTAGAATAATATGTCATATTGGAAAAGAAATAGTAAATTGTAATCAGTACACTATTAGTCAGCTCCCAAGAAAGAGAGGTGGGTCACAGTGGACGTTCTTAAGTACCAAGTCTTTCCTTAGCCAGAACTTTTCCTAGATTTGTACTTTTTACTTACTATCCTTTAACCAATAAGAGTAAAATCCTAATTGTTAGTCTCCTTATGCATTTGTTGTTGACCTCTGCCTTTGCTTTATCCCATCATACTACTTATCTTACACTTCCGTTTTTCAACAGAAAATGCAAAAGCACACAGCAAATAATAGTCAAGTCCATAACCCAAGGCTTAACAAAAAGGAACTGCTCTGATACCACTTAATGCAACACCCACTATAATAAGACATACATTCATTTTATTTTATTATTTCTTAATTCGTTTGTTAGAACGTTAGATTGATTTAAAACTAATACGTACTTATTTTTCACAACTGTTTAGTAATTCCAAGAGACATTATATAAAGAACCATGATCGTGAAATAAACACACACACACACACACACACACACACACACACACACACACATATATATATACATGCGTTAAGCCTTTGTACAAACCTATACCAACAAGATGCACCTACTTTTCGGTAGCCTATCACATAAGAACTCTACAGTTAAGCGTGCTTGACTTGGAACAATTCTGGGATGGATGACCTCCTTAGAAGTTTCCCAAGAAGCGTGTGAGTGAGGACAAAGCATGCTGAAAAGTCTTGTGTTGGTTTGTGGGGACAATCATTGATTTAGGGATGGGTGACCTGCTGGGAAGTTTCTCAGGAAGTGTGAGTGAGGACAAAGCACACTGAGAAGTCTTGTGTTGGTTTGTGGGGACAGTCACAGATCCTGAAAGTGACCAGGCGTTACATAGGCCACTTGTGATATATTCATTATATTGCAACAATACTTCTATGGTGCTTTTCTCTCAAAATAATAAGAGCTCTTCTTAACAATGCACTTTGTTTTCATTCGAGAGAAAATCCTAGAGTCCTGGACTCGAATTAAGCACATTACTATAGAGTGCATATTGGTAATTCCACTAACCAAAGACTTAACTTTTGGAGCTTTTAAGAATTTTGTAGCTCACATGTGTTCGGTTAAATCTTTTGATGTTTTGGTTTAGTGAGAGTTTGAGATTGCACATTTGTTTATTGATGAGATATGAAATTTGATGACGTCACTTTTGTTATCATATCTCTTATGGCATCATAAGGATACTTGGACCATTTTGTTAGGATTGCATATTTGTCTTATCTAATTATGCTTTCCTTTATCCATCTTAAATATGAAATGTGAGTTATTAACATGTATGATGTTTGTTCTTATCAGATATAATTTTCTGCATTGTTAATAACTTATTATTTCTTTAGACATAATTGATATTTTGTTTTAATAATCTTTTTGTCTCCAATAATTAAACTAATGTTATCTAAGTGGGAGATTGTTGCAATTTTGTGGATTAACATTGTTTAATTATTGGATTAAATTTTACATTATTAACATCAATTATGAAAAATAAAATTTATAATATTTTAATTGATGGATATTAGTTATTTGGGCTTATTATGTGAGCGTGCCTATGATAGGTTGGGCCTTCACTTGGTGCCCAAATGAGGGGTCCCTATAACACCCTCATTTTTGCTTATCATTTTTCTATTTATTCAATAATTGTTTTAAGCATCTAGGTAGGAATTAAAAAATTTTAAGTACGTAGTTGCGTTCAAAATAACAAATATACTTTAGTTTAGATTTTAATAATTTTTTCGGATTGGAGCTTGGAAAGTTATAAAATGTCTGTTACGTCCTTAAAAACTAGTAAAACGCTAATAAGGTAGAAAATTAATAAAAATAGATAGAAAGACTTAAACTTAATTTTTAATTTAGAAATATGCTTAAAATAATAAAATATAATTTTAGAAATTATTTGGAAATTATTTGATATAAAAATGATTTATTAAGCAATTATTTAGCATTTCTTTACATAAAATAATTATAAATAACTATATAATAAATAAAAATTTATAAAAATAAAATAAAATAAAATATGCATGTATATATATTATAAAAATCTGTTATTTTTACTGGGCAGCACGTTGAAGCCTTATGGAAAACCCAAAACTTTATTTTACCAAGCCCAAATTAAATTAACATAATTAATTATTAATTAACCTATTTTACACCTAATATTTATTTAAAATAATAATAAAATCTTGGATAAATTCTGCTTACAATTCACGTCAGTTTTGGTGGTGCTGATAGCCTAGAATTTCCATTAGATAATAACAAAATTTTTCTTTTAACAAAAATTATTTTTACACATGTTTATAAAAATCCTTTCTTATCTTTTTCACCACACTTATCCTCCATTTCCCTCTACTATAAAGCTGTTATTCCTCTCTCGCTCTCTCATTTTCATTTTTTTTTACTCACTTAAACACTCACTTAGTAACTATACAAAATCCAAAGGTGGTTTATCTTGGTGTTGTGGATCAAGTTGTCTTCTCCAACTTCCTCCTCTCTTCTATCAAAGCTTCTATTAAGGTAAAGGGGGGAGTGAGGGAATAACCTTGTTTTCATTTGATCAATGGGTTATGGGAGGGATTTGCCCCTAAATCCCTATTTGTTTTAATTAATCCTTCTATTTAAAGTTTTAATCCATTTTATTGTTTTGTTTTATGTTATTGAATAGTTAAAAATTTTGATTGGTTAATTCTTGAATGGTTGATGCTTATATATGTTTGATCTTGAATATTAATCATATTTTATTGTGGTGTATTTTGATTAATAATGATTGATTATTGAATTGAGTAGTGTTTTAAGTATAAATTTTTTTGGATGTGGTGATGAAAGGTACACGCCCGTTCTGTTTTGTGTTGGAGAAAGAAGAATTTTTTTATTATTAATATTATTATCATAAATCAAAAAAAATATTTAGATGAAAAATAAGTGATAAAAAATAAAATAAATTTGAAACTATGCTTTATGCACCAAGGGCTCTCGGTCCTGTTATTTTTTATGTGAAAGAGAAATATTATTTTCCTGTTATTATCATTATTTTAATATTTAATTTTGAATATCATTTTATTTGTGTTTGTATATATGTTCGGCAATTTGAATGAAAAGAATGGAAAAATTTGTATTTATATATATATAATTATTAAGAGATAAATTAAAAAATAATAATAATAAAATTTAGTTACACGTGTTTAAATAGGATTTAAATATAAATAGGTAATTTTATCAATTTGAATATAAGAAATTTAATAATATAATAAAAATAATTATATATATGTATGTGTAATATTTATATACGGTTGATACATATAAACGTGAGATGTTTATAATAGTAACTGTAATGACCTTCTGTCGCCACAGTACTACAAACAACCCCTGTATATACACATATACATACATATATACATATATACATATATGTACATACTTACTAATAATCAATCCACAAGTTCGTCTTTATAATATATAACATATGAAAGAATGACTGTATACAGGCCCATTTATATACAATACCAAGGAAAAATCCAAATACAAAACTCCCTATAGCTGGTCACTTTATACATCATTTTGAAAGAAATAAACAACAATAAGAAATATCAATTCCTTTAAGGAAAGGAACAAAAAGATAATTCTCTATCCTTGTTCAATTTCACCACTGGCTGAAACAAAGCTTCATCACCAATTAAATGTAGCTAAACCTGCCAAAAACTCAACATCTGCTCCCACGCCAAAGATGTGATCATCACAGGCATGAACCACACGTGCAAACAACGCAAGGGTAAGCTTACTTAAAATAATAACGATAACACTAGTACAACCATTACAACAACAACCTTTAACACAATAACAGCAACAAGATTAACAACACCTCTATCGCCACCATCACCAATCATAACAATTACAAACAACCATAATAATCAAGTAACAACAACAATACTACCCTCGCTACCAACACATAACACAACCATAATAACAATTATCAAGTAATCATAGCAACAACGACAACACTACCACCAGCAACAACCACATCGAGTAACAATAATAACAATTTCATTAACATACAAATTTGGAATCCCATTTCATCAGAGAATGAGTTTACATACATACAACACAACACATCGTGCCTTCAACCCAAAAAATGTCAATGTATGAATGACACGACTCTCGAGAGATTTCTACATATCGGGCAATTAGCCAAATCTCACCCCCTACTGTGGCCTATCTAAGCACCATTCAGGGATTGCCAAACTTTGATATGCAAATAAGCTTAGTGGTTTGTCAAGATAAGTGTATGTGGGTGGTGGCTTATCACGACACAAGGCTTGCGTCACCTTGGCCTCCTGCAGTCGCCCATCCACTCATCCTCGAAGGCCTATCGCCAGCTGCCCTACGTCTTATCCAGCACTAGGTTGGAGGCCCATCTGAGTTCCAACTTTGGTCACCATCCAACTTACGTGCCTACCCGCACCATGGCATGAGGTCCATCATCAGCTACCTCAGCCGCTAACTATGCATGAATGCATGTATTACACACCATCAACCACTCAACCACAACCAATAAACATAAAACATATATATGTATATCAATACAACCAGTGGCAACGAGGTCCATTGTCAGCCACCTCCCATGACCACTCACACCATCAACCACTCAACCACAACCAATAAACATACATCATATATATGTATATCAATACAACCAGTGGCAAAGAGGTCCATCGTCAGCTACCTCCCATAACCACTCACACCATCAACATTCAACCACAACCAATAAACACACAACATATATACATATATCAATACAACCAGTGGCAAAGAGGTCCATCGTCAGCTAACTCCCATGACCACTTACACCATCAACACCATACTGGCCCCAATCTGGCCTCAATCAAAATCAATAGGTAAGGCCCTATCTAAGCAACCCACCTTGTGAGGAACAATATTATACATAACAAGCGGAGGTCCTATCTAAGCAACCTTTCACCTCAATGACATATCCAACAATCAACTACAATTTGAAAACCAAAACTTTCTTTGAAAACCATTTGGAAGATTGGCAAATCTTGAAATTCACAAAACCTTCGATACATTTCATTTCTTTAGTTTAAAGAAAATCATATCTCAACTAGACAACTCTCCATCATTCTCAAATAGAACCTTTGAAAATGTATAATAGCCTTTTTATATATGTATATACAAAATACTTCACGTTTTGAAAAGAAAATTGTGAATCTTAAATGGTACATGCAGTTCTGAAATAACAGATTATGTACTGTAGTAACAGATTATGTATTGTAGTAAAAATGCATTAGAATTCATTTTTCAGCAGGGATAATAGATTATGGGTTTTCATAATCGATTATTTCCGAACCAAAACCAGAAGAAATTTTTCTGAAACCCAGATAATTGATTATTAAAGTACATAATCGATTATTCCCGAAACAAAATCATGAAAACAACTTCTGGAACTCCAGATAATCGATCATGTGATCCCCATAATCAATTATCTGTGACGATTTTCGAAAAAACGCAATTTTCTATAGAAAATCTCAAGTTTTTCAACCAAATAACATAGATTATGGGTTTCCATAATCGATTATTTCCGAACCAAAACCAGAAGAAATTTTTCTGAAACCCAGATAATTGATTATTAAAGTACATAATCGATTATTCCCGAAACAAAATCATGAAAACAACTTCTGGAACTCCAGATAATCGATCATGTGATCCCCATAATCAATTATCTGCGACGATTTTCAAAAAAACGCAATTTTCTATAGAAAATCTCAAGTTTTTCAACCAAATAACATAGATTTTCGAATCAATGGTGTTCCAACAACATTAATCCACCTCAACCAAGTTCATACACATCAGATTACACAACAATTTCAATATTTCATCACAAAATCATCAATTTCTCATCCAAATCTTAAAATTTTCCCCCAAAACCCATTTTCAACCAAAATCAATGAAAATGACAACATCCACAAAGATTCAACTGATTACAAAGCGAGAAATCAACATACCAATAGTTATTAACACAAAACAACCGATTTGTAAGCTTCCCTTACCTCTAAAAGTCTCTAAATTTGAATTTTGGTTCTTAAAGAAACTTGTGTCTTGAACCAAAATCTTTCGCAGATTTGTTCTTTCTCTCACCACAATCACTAAGTCGGGCTTGGAAATCCTCTAACACACTTATCAACTTCATATTTCTAGAGAGAGATTGAGAGAGAAAATGTAGAGAGAGAAAGAGAATGGGAGAATCAGGGGAAATCCCTCCCCTTCCCTTATATATTCGATCTCTCTAGAGCTCTCACACGAACTTTTGCCCAATTGAGGCCTAAGCCTCACCAAGCTACTTCCTTTATCTCAAAACTGGTCTAACTTAACCATTTTTTTTCAAAAACCCAAAATCATTCTCACAACATATCCAAATTGGCTTAAGCACATATATCAAATTTCCTAAATTCAAACCATAATTTCAAACCAACAACTCACAACCATCATCACATACAATATACCATACATAGCAACAATTCATTTGTTTCTTTTAATCACCTAGATTACATATCAAATTTCCATTTTTTTGTTATTAAACCACTAAATCATACATTAAGAAAATCATAGCGTTATAACAACTAGATTTTATTTTATAAATAAACAATTATTTTGTTGTAACTTCATAAAAAGAATTATATATGTCTGTGTAATATATATAGACGACTACATATATATACATATACGATTATTTAATTAAAACAAGAAAAAGAAAGTTATTTCGCATAAAAAATTATTTTATGGCAATCTTACCTATTGTTAGAAATTTTTTGATAATAAGACTTATTAAAATTAATTTTATTCAAAGAAATTATTCTTTATGTGTGTGTGTGTGTGTGTGTATTTTCGATTTTAATTAAAAGGAGAAAGATAAATTATATTTTTTTAATTACTAAATAATAGAAGAAAAATAAGTTAAAAGGTTTTATGGAAAGATTTAAAAATAAATATATGTTTGTGCTTTGTTTTAATTACTATATTTAATTTATTGAATATTGTATTTGGAAGCAGAGATAAGATATTATCTCTGTGACTGATATTATTTGTGTATGAGGAAATTCTACTAGAATTTTTGGAGAGTATGTATCATAACTTAGTATCCAATTCATGAGTAAAGTTTGTTTATGTGAGGATCACGCTGTGAGAGCATGTGTGCCTATGGAATGGGAAGTTATAGTTTGGTACACTGTGAGATGAAGGTAGGGACCACTGATAAGGTCTAGAAGGTACTGGTATTGAGTTATGAGAGTCCTATGGTCAGGGTAGCATCCTGGATGTCGAGACAATCACGTAACCAACTTGATAACCCTGACACCTGCTCAGCATCACCAGAATTGGTGTAGTGTATACCCCTAAGGAGCTATGCGCTCATCTCTAGAGAAAAATGATGATGTTGGTACCATGATGAAGGGATACAAGCTCCCAGTCACTTCCCAGGATAGATGATGATTGATGATAATCATCAGCAGAGGTATGGATCCATACGTATTGTGAAGGTTTAGGTTGTTTCATGATAACTTAGGTCAGATCCTAAGTTCCCCATTGCATTTGTTTGCCAACAACTTGTTTGCTTTATAGGCTGTAGGTTGGTCCTACAAACCTTTGGTGAAAATGATTTGAGGTTATATATATCCCCATTCCTTTACTTTGTTTCTTTCTTTCTGTGTCTTTGCTCTGTATATGTGCTCGTGACATATTATGAAGATAAAGGATGCTGACGTTGACGATGCGGAGACTGGGAAGAATTCAAAGGAAGGTGACACCATAAAAGAATTATCATAACTATTGTATATACACTTTATGTTCTGTCATAGGATAAGTGTAACGACCCTCTGTCGCCACAGTACTACAAACGATCCTGCTAAAATACACCTTATCCACATATATGGTGAATTAAATCAGATTATAACATATCAACTGAGAGATCCACCTATCTTTCCTAGTATACTATATATCTGTTCAACTCAAATCATCATACATACATACATATGGGATAATACCAGCCCATACAAACAATATCAAAATATATATATATATATATATATATATATCCAGGGAAGAGGGATACAAAACTCACTCTCTATAGCTGGTCATTCTATACAATCCCATCAACAGAATATAATACAAAACAACACATCTAAGAGGAAACAAAAGGAGCTTTTAGAAAGCTCCACCTAAAAAGGACAACCAAAAGTCTCCACCTAAGACCTCCTCCATTAGCTTTGAGACGTTGGATCTGTAGATGTCCCTCCCTCTACTCCCACGCCAAGATGACGTGATCATCACAGTCATAGCAACACAACAACAACAACAAGACATCTAACCAACAACAATACAAGGCAAGGGTAAGCTTACGAAACAAGGATCAACATATAATATTTAATTCCAACATAATCATCAAATAAATGGGTCTATATACATTACAGTATATCACGCACAACATCACATATGATTATGGAAATCATCAACAATTCACAATATTCCATCACAAGTATATGGCACACCATCATCTATCCAGAGATCTCAACATCTACATACAGATGTACATGTATAAAGCATTCATTTACATGGCAAAGAGTTATCAATCTAGAACTCCATATCACCACCAGTCCGTGACAACTATGTCAATGCATGATGACACGACTCTCGAGAGATTTTCTACATTTCGGGCGATCAGCCAGGTCTTATCCCCTACCATGGCCATCTAGCACCATTCAAGGATTGCCAAAACTCTAATTTGTTGGATAAGCTTATGGTTGTCAGGATAAGTGTATGTGGGTAATAGTATTACCATGACACAAGGCCTGCATTGCCTTAGCCCCCTACAGGATTACTCATCCACTTATCCCTAAGGTCTAGCTTTAAAATCACATTTCTCATCTAGGCACTAGGTTGGAGACCTATCTGAGTACCAACTCTAGTCATCATCCACCTTACATGCCTGCTCGCACACAGCTTGAGACCTATACAACCTCAGCCCACAACATATGCATGTCAATGCATGTATCACCACAACAATCAATTCAACCAAAATCATTCATTAATATCCATGCATATATGTAGCAACATATCAACATAACTATTAACTCAACCATAACAGTCATCATATCATATATATATGTATCAACATATTACCACATGGCCTACTCAGCACCATATGTGGTCCAACATTCACCATCAACCACAAATCAACCCCATGCATGCCTAAACTGGCCTCTTGCATGGTCAACAGGTAAGGCCCTATATAAGCAGCCCACCTTATGAGAAACCTCATACAATAATATCATACACCACAAGTGAAGGTCCTATCTAAGCAACCTTCCACTTTACAACCAAATCCAAAAATCAATTAAAGTTTGAAAACCAAACCTTTTTGAAAACCATTTGGAAGATTAGCAAATCTTGAAATTCATAAAATTTCACATTTTGAGATGAAAATTTTAAAATCTTCTTTTTTTTAACAGTAGATAATCGATTGTCCCACTGGATAATTGATTATTTTCGAAACCGGGTTACGAAAATAGTTCTCTAGAACAATGCATAATCGATTGTCGGAGGCTGATAATCGATTATTTCTGCAGCGTTTACAGGACAGCTTTTCTGAAACATCAAATAATCAATTATTAGATGTTATAATCGATTATCTGCGAAGTTTTTCAAGAAAAACGCAATTTTTCCAAGGAGAAACTCAAAATTTTCAATCCAATACCACAAATTTTTGAATTAATAGTGTTCCAACAACCTCAATCCACCTCAACCAAGTTCATACACATCAAATTTCACAATAAATTCAATATTTCATCACAAAATCATAAAGTTCTCATCCAAATCTCAAATTTTCTCCTTCAAACCCCAATTTCATCCAAAGCCAACAAAATATCAATATCCACAAAGATTCAACCGATCATAAGGTAATAAATAAGCATACCAAGAGTTATCAACGCAAAACAATCAATTTGTAAGCTTCCCTTACCTCTAAAAGTCTCTGAATCAATTTTGGGTTCTTTGACAAATAGGTTCCTTAAGCCAAAACCTTCCATAGATTTGTTCCTTCCTTCGCCACAATTACTAAGTCAGGCTTGGAAGTCCTCTAACTCACTAATCAACTGCAGATTTGTAGAGAGAATTGAAGAGAGAGAAAGTTTAGAGAGAGGGAGAGAATGGAAGAATGAAGGAGAAACCCTCCTTCCTTCCTTATATACTCGACTCCCTAGAACTATCACACGGACTTTTGGCCAACCGAGGCCTAAACCTCACCAAGCCACTTCCCTTATCTTAAAACTAGTCTAACTTAACTGTTTTCTCTCAAAACCCAACATCACACTCATAGTATGCCCACATTGGCTCAAGCACCTATCTCTAGTTTCCTAAATTTGAACCTAAATTTCAAACCAACAACTCACAACCATCATCACATACAACATACTGTACATAGCAACAATTCATTCATGTCTTTTAAACACCATAATCACATATTAATTTTCACTTTTTAGTTATTAAACCACATAATCACCCATTAAGAAAATCACAGCGTTACAATAAGGGTGGGATTGTGTATAATCACTGCTCTGACTTAGGTCCTTTTTGAAGGGTAATTATTTATTTCTCTAGTCATGTATTTATTCTATAATGACGCTTAAAGTAATCATATTGGTAACAATGATGTATGTTTATCGTTGGAATGTATGATGTTTACATCTCCCTTGAACATATGTTGTTTTATAATTCTGGAATTACTTCGATTTTTTTTATAATTAAAGTTAAAAAAAAAATCTCTTACAATTTAACTAAAATAAATCTAATAAAGTGTAGGAATAAGTGTCAATGTGATTGGCTGTTACAATCTCTGCTCTCGTCTGGTGGTTATAAAATTGTTGCCCCATTAGACAATTTTAATGTGGCACAACATTGTGTGGGAAGCCCTAGCTGCCAGACAAAGAGGATTATCTCCCTTATTCCACGTTCATGATTCAAGGTAATAGGCATGAATCATATTTTCTCTTCAGGTACACGTTTCTATCCCTTTTATAATTATTATTTTATGTTATCAACATGCTATAATTGTGCATCATTCATCCTTAAATTTTCATCATAATTATCAAATTATATATTAAAATGTGTTAAAAGGGTTAATACTCGAATTTGTTAAAATCAAATCATAAAACAATGGGATCTAAAATAACAAAAATGGAATTTAAAATGAAAAATTGAGCATTACATAATAATCAGCTTTAATTTCTAATGAAAGATAACATCAGGACTAACAAAATAGTTTATAAAATGAAAACTAATTAATTTCTATGATAAAAATTTGTTCATGTTGCTTGCATTAAATTCTTTGAGGGGAACAAAACGAGGAGCACAAAGATCACGCTTGCAGCACTATTTCTGAACGACAAAATTTGGAAAGACATATACATAAAGGTGTAAATGAGTTGAGCTATTTGTGAACTATTTGAGCTTGACTCGTTAAATACTCGATCAAGCTTGTTTGTTTAATTAAATAAACAAACTCAAGCTTGAGATTGAGCTCAATTATTTAAATGACTCATGATCAAGTTTTACAAGCTCGACACTAACGGTTTGTGAATAACTCACTTATTTAAATTGATATTGAAGATTTTTCTAACTTTTGTTGTTTATATATTCATTATGGTAACATATAGAACTTCGTTGAAAGCGTTAACATTAATTTTTAAGATTCTATTTTTGTAGTAGTCAAGAATATAGTTATGGATTTTTTTTATTTACTAGATTAAGAAAATGTAATAGTCTAGAATATTTGAATTTCACATACTGCATGTTAAGAATATATTTTTATATGTAGATTATCATAATAGTATTAAAATATTTCTTCAATACTAAATTGATAGAGTTAAAAAAATAATTTAAGAAAAATTTCTATAAAGGCAAAATTAATTAAGTTATAAATAAGCTAAATAAGCCAAGCTTGAGCTTCATTTTTTTTTTTTAAAACAAGACAAGTTCAAGCTTTTAATTAGGCTCATTTAAATAAATGAACCAAGCTTGAGTCACCCATTTTTTTCGTAAATCAAGCTTAAACTTTAAATACTCGATTTGACTTGACTCGTTTACACCTTTACATATACATATCTAGAATACAAATATCTATCCATTACGCTTGTTGCTCTTTCTTTTCCTAGAGGCATTTATTTGGGTCAGGTTGACCCATTTGCGCTAAGTTTTTACCAGGTAACGTCTTTTTAGTTTGGGCTAAGTTGATCCATTTAAGTTACAAATTAATTATTTATTAGTTCAATCCAGCAAAATAAGTTGATTAAATATATAAGAGTGAAATAATTATAAAGATTTTAAAACAAATCCAATCAGTTGAGTGGCTCAATTCATTTTATAATGGACTAATTGGACTAAATTATAATAATACTTAAATTTTTAAAACTCCTCTCAAGATTTTTTAAATCAACGCATCAAGCTCTGTTCATTTTATGACAACATTATGTTGTTCGAGTGAAATTAGTCTCAAACCTCTTACATAAGGTCTCAAATTCTAGTTCTGTGAACAAAAAAATGTCATTAGAAAACGAGATCTTATTAAAGGTGATTAATCGGGATCTCCAATAGAAAACTAGTTAGGGTGGGCACAACTAGTAACCTCCTGCTAGCTGCCCTGCCAAATAAATATTCGCCTTGTGCTCACCCCTATACCCATGTAGGTATCCATTAAGTGGATACTTGTAGATTTTTTGAATCTCTATAGGCATCCGTAGACATCTACTAAAAAAAATAAAAATAGCTTAAAAATATTTTCAAAATACTTTAACTATAATTTTTATTTATTGTGACAGTTTTTTTAAAAAATAGTTTAAAGGTCAAAATTAAAATTATTCAAATATTCTATACAATTACTCTGCACAATGATATTAATCAAGATACTTCAATTCAAAAACCAAATTTAAATGTTAAAATACTTCAATCCTATAATTCCAAACAAAAGTCAACAAACTAAAATAAAACTAAAATAATTCAAACTCATAAGTCTAAATAAAAGTTACTTCTTCCATCTTAAATATAAACAAAGAAAAAAAAAAAAAACCTCCATATGTGTTGATGTTAAATATAAGCAAATCTCAATTAATTTTCACTCTATTTAATGAACCCATCCCCAAAATATCCCTTTATTTAATTGAGATTATATTTTTAATAATCCTTTTTTATTCTTAATACCTCTAGGGCCTGCATTTCGAATTTTCGACCATCAACTCCTGTTACCATCCTACTACACATTCTTTTTTTAAAAAAAATTGGGGAAAGTGTTTAATTATATAATAAGAAAATTATAAACATAATTTAATAAAAATAATAGATGGTGGAATGAAGGATTGCACTTTATGTAGTTCCTTCCAAAACTCTAGAGAACCCCAAATCTTTAACATTATCTTTCTCATTCACTAGTTTTGTTCTTGTCGTTGGGATATTGATTTGTGTCTTGAAGGTTGCTTAGGGTTTCGGTTTGCTTCTCACAATGATTAATAATTTTAAAATATAAATGTTTTCAAATTTTAGCTTGTTATTATGGATTTCAACTATTTAACAATTATTAATTATTTTAAAATTTCAAAAGCATATAATGTTTTAAAAATACAAAATGACACAAAGTAAAATATGTTAATGCTTTGTTGTCAAAAAATGGATAATAAAGGTGCAACTTTATTTTTTTAAGGAATTTCAAATTTATATTTAACTTAAAGGACTCGACCTATATTTAATAAGTGATATGAGTTGAGAGTTTACGTCGATCTTCATAGTGATATTGATCCAATAAAGTCAATAATCTCTCCCACTCCCTTGTTCTTTTTCAAACGAGCAAGTTGACAATTTTAGTAGAACTTATTTTCATAAAGATTTTGAGGAACATAGTTCAAGGATTTTAGTCATTATACGTGTAACACCCAATATAATAACACATACATTCATTTTATTTTATTATTTCTTAATTCGTTTGTTAGAACATCGGCTTGATTTAAAACTAATATGTACTTATTTTTCGCAAACATTTAGTAATTCCAAGAGACATTATATAAAGAACCATAATTGTGAAATAGACGTCAAGTCTTACGTACAAAATCAAAGTACATTTGTAAGAAATACATCAGCAAATACAACAAAAATACATCCTAAATACTTGCCCGTAGCTGTACAACAAAATAACCTATGTCAAAGCAGTATAGGTCTATACTAGGCTAGCCCATCCTATAAAATCTACAAAAGTCATACGTAGAGTAGTCGTCACTTGCCAGTCCTCAAAGTCCATTTGCTTGTACCACAATTGTATATGAAAAGAAAAAAACAAGAAAGGAGTGAGGCTTTTATAAAAGCCTCATTCATTTCTTAATAGGCTACAACCAACAAATTAAACAAGCAATCAAGGGAAATCCTAAGGTTTGACCTACGTTATTACGACTTAATCTCAATCTTTACAAGACGTATGGATCCACACCTATCTCTGATGATTTACTTTAATCATCAGGAATCACTAGGAAGCGATTGGGAGTTCGTATAATCCCTCACAAGATACAGACATCCATGTCATAATCATCATCCTCGAGGAAAGGGCCACATGCCCATCAAGGATATACACTACACTAATCATGGTGATGCTAAGTAGGCGTCAGGGTTGCCAAGTCAGTTTACGTGATTTACCTCGGCTCAGGGTGCTAACCTGACCATTGGGATGTTCACAACTCAACACTTTCACCCTCAAGACCCGAACAATGGTCCTTACCTTTCATCCCACAGTGTACCAACTGTTACTTCTCAGACACCAAAACTCATGCTTCTCAACATGGTCTTATCTCAACCGGGGGTTTCCTATGACTTTGTTTCTAAGTTTCCAAGCATACTCTCTAAGTAATCTAGCAGAGTTTCAGAATCACTCTTCACAAAGATATTCATCCATCATTCATAATAACTTAGAAACAATTCAACTAAGAAATGTAATAGAAAATGTCATCACTTAAAGTTGCATACAAAAATTCATTTTCACACATACATATTTTTAAAATAAGTTTTCAATTTAATTTCTTTGATTTGTCCTTATCCTTTTCTAATTTTTTAAATTAGACTATTTTAAAGGAAAATATTTTCAATCTACCATTATAACTAGGACATGATAAATAAATTTGAGAAGTTTTTTTCTGATGTGGAAGGTCAGACTGTGCTGCAACCACAGAGCATACTTAGAGTTTCTCTCTAGTTGTTTCCATTTACTAAAATTTGGGGTGTTCATCTTATAAAACCAAGACTTCTAATTTCTTGAAGAAAATCATGTAATTGCATGCATTTTACCAAAACATTTGTTAACTTTATTTGAACAAGATTATTTATTTATTTCCATACTAGCCATAATTTGTTCAAATAATAGTTGAATGGTAACAATTTAAAATTTATCCAATAAGGTCTTTATTTCTAAAAAATATTTCTAGTTTGGGCCTAAAGTCCACTTAGTTATTTTTGACAAAACTTTATTTCTTAAATTAATCCACAAAGATTTAGTAGAACTTGCTTTTTTAAGAAAACCTTTTCTTCAACTTTTCCTAAGATTTATTTTACCAATTTGAACCAATTCAAGTAATTATCAAAAATGCTTAATTTTAATAAAAGAAATTCATTTTCTTCTTTACTTTTTTTTAAAAGAGCCGTGAGCCCATTTTGTATACAAAGAGAATTTTTACCTTGTCACTTAGATTTTTAGTATATTATAAAAAGCTAAACTTTGTATAGATAATTTTTAAAAGAATTTTCTTCTTACTTCATTTTTAATGGGCCAAATGCCCTTTTTAGAAAAAGCCCAAATTATTTGTTTGTCTTTCTAGAAATTGAATCCATTCTCTATGTGGTCCAAAATTTATTTTATAATTTATTATTATTTCCCAACCATCTTACTCATTCTAATATGTTAATTGACATAAAAAAAAATTCTTATTCTTTTCTTTCATGAAGTGGGCCGAGAACCCCTAAGAGAAAATGGGTTCCAAAATTTGTTATTCCAAGTGATCGTAAGGCTTTAAATTGGTTTTTAAGAAAATAGCTAGTGTGCATAAAAATAGGCTCATTGATGGTTATTCATAATAGGATACTAAGTTATAATATGATACCAACAATAAGAATAAAATTAACATAAACATAAATGACAATAATCAAGATAACAATAAAATAAAACTTAAGTAAATAACAATAGAATAGAAATAACAATTTTAAGACAACTATAAAATAAATGGCAATAATTTAAATGGGCAAAATATAAATGGCAATAAGTAAAGCAAGAAATTAATGGGCAAGAATTTAAATAGCAAAAATTAAACAATAAAGTAAATGACATAAGGTAAATGGGAAAAAATATAAATAAAGCACAAAATAAAAATAAATGGCAACATAATGGAAATAATAACAAGGCAAGAAAATAAATGGATATTAAAGTAAATGACTTAATAAAGCAAGAATTTAAATGAACAAGAATATAAATTATTACATAGTAGTAGTAGTAGGATTAGTAAGCTAATTGGGTTTAAGGGATAACCCACACACACACGCCCATTAAGAAACAAATTTAGAGCCTAAACCTCACTCCCCCTTACCTCCAAATAAGGTTTGTTGGTGGAAGAATAGAAGAGGAGAGGTGGCTTGGAGGTTTAGGAGCCTAAACTTAATGGAAGAGCTTTTAATGGAGAGTTTAAAAAAATCAAGAGTTTGGGAAGGGGATAGCTCACATTTCTAGCAACAAGGAGGGAAGGTCTGATTTTCTAAAGTGAAGAGTGTAATAGTGTAGTGGTTGATGGGGTTTATTTATAGGAGAAAAGTAGGTATATTTAGATTTAAATTTTGAACCAAAATTTATAGAATATCATTTTTATGTGTAGTTTTCCCATGTTGGCTGAGGGGTGACACCCCAGACCAGTCAAAGGTCTGAAAAATAAAAAAATTATTTTATATAATTATTAGATATTAAAAATAATTAAATATTAATTTATTGCAACAAAATTAGATAGGAATTTTGGGTAGGTTTTTCAAAAATATGGCCACACCACATTTTCAAGTATATTTTTTTTAGCCTTAAAAAAAATTTCATATTTTTCTCATGTATATCTTATTTATAATAATTTTTTCACTAAAAAGACATTTATTAAGCTAGTAAATCCAATTTTTGCCAAATAAATATATTTTTCAGAATTTTCACTATTCTTACCTTAAAATAATATTGGCATAATTAAAATATACTCAATATAAATTTTTCAAAATTTTTTAGAGGTTAAAAAGTCTCCTGCTGGCTTTCACAATCGCCCAAGGGTACACCGGTCATTTCACAAAAACTATCTCAAAAAAATTCCCAAAAATTTATAAAATTATTATTAATTATTTTGAATATAAATATGGTTTAAAAATAATTTTTAAACCTCTCTATCTAATTTTTATTATTTTATCTTATTAAGCAAGTTTTTAGGGACGAACCGATTGTTTTATCACTTTCGGTCCTTAACCCAAATAAAATTTTTAAAATCTAAACTAGATAGAACTTACTAATATAAATATAATCATGAGAATTATACCCTTGTGATTTCCATTTGATTTTCCACGATTAATCATAGAATAATTAGAAAAAACAAACGAGTAAGTTAAAGTGGGGGTGTTACAATACGCATCATGAGCTAAACCATTAAATTATAAAAGTGCACTAGCTAAATAAAGCTAATATTGTGTTAATAGTTATTATTAAATGCATGGAAAACATTTTAAAAAATTTCAATTTGGAGGTTCTTAATCAGGAAAATTAATATAAGAAAGATCAAATTAGAAAAGGAAACATCTCATGGATAACCAAAATAGGTGTTTTCTCTATTTTTCTTAATTTAGAGAAATCCATAATTTCCTTTAGCAATTTTTTTTGGGTTATTCTTCACTTAAAATAATTAAAAGTGTGAACTGTATAAAGTGTTCATATCCTATCTATAACATGTCTCTCCATTCTCTATCCATTCAACAAATTTGGATCCTTTCCTGTAAGACTTTCTACGGCTCCCCTCCAATAGCATTGTAGGCCATTAGATGCATTTGATGATTCAGATTAAAACTAAAAAAAAAAGTCATAACAAAAAATAAATGTTGGCTATTAGATGAATCTAATAGACAGAGAGATACAAAATAAAAATCACAATAACATCAATCCCCCTTCTCTCTTTGCAACCACAACACATCCCCAGCAAAAATGGGCAACCACCTCCATTGATCCTTTGTGGCTATGCTGCCACCGGTGGAACACAACAGACACCACTAAATTAAACAATAGAAAAGTTGCACAAAGATCAATTTTGGCGCCACATTCAAGGAATTGGAAAAGCTCTGTTTATGAAGCCAAGTCTTTGTTGCACACTAACACTGCCAAAATCTCTCATGTTTGCCAAATACTTAAGTCTCCTCCAACAAAGTTCTAGCAAATAGGGCCATGCAAAAACTAATTTTTTCAAAAATCTGAGCCAAACTGATACCACTTAGTGCGTGCTTGGATTTCAGTTGGGAGAGTTCAAAAGTATTTTTGCTTTTAAAGCAATAATTTTTTCCTTCTTTATTTTGTACATTAGAATTCGGTTTTGTGCATTGGAATTCGCAAAAGTACTTTTCCAACCGCTATCCAAACATAGCCTTAATAATCAAAAACGATTTGGTTCAAACTGAACTGTTTTTATAAAGTGGTTTGGTTCGAATTTTTTTCTCAAAATAATTCATTTTTGCAATTTGGATCGATTCGGTGTGGTTTAGTTATCCTTTTCCCACCCATATATGGTTCAGTTTTTTCATAGAACTAAACCAAACTACTTTATAAAAACGGTTTGGTTCAAACCAAACTATTTTCATAAAGTGGTTCAATTTGTTTGTTTTTTCTCAAAAACAGTTCAATTGTTTTGGTTTAGTTTGAATCAATTTTAAAATGGTTTGGTTCGGGGGGGTTTTTTTTTTTATACCCCTACCAGCAACAACACTAAGTCACTAACAACAATACTAGCAAACAAAGCTCAAGTCTGCCAAAAACTCCCACTTTTCAAAGTCTTGTATTATTTATGTTCGTGTTGAGTGATCTAGCTTTATGGTACATAGTCAAGTTCAATCCATAAGAACTCATGGGTTGAACACACCTAAATCACACAGCAACAGTAATGCATCATAAAAGCAAACTAGAACCCAAGACTTTACAAAGTATGTAGAATTAAACATTTGCAAAAGAAAAGGGAAACCGTAAGCACTTAGAAGAAATAGGCTCAATACTTTATTTTAAGTGATTCAATGATATTAGAATAAACGATCATATTAGGATGTTGTGCATATAGTTATAATTGCATAAGATAAGACTCCAAGCATACTATTGTCATGATTTTAACTTATGAGGAATTCGCAACCAAAATGCTAGCTTGGGTTAACTTGTTATTGTCATTCACTGACTGATCATACTACATTTTCAAGATATAAAAATGCATAGAAGGCACTTATAATTTGTAGAAGCTTAGGTATTGTTTTTTTTCTTTGGTCATTATAACACCTATTATAATAAGACAAGTATTTAATTAATTTAATTATTAAAAATGTCAGCTGTGCTTAATTCTTTACCACACTATATATATATATATATATATATATATATATATTTACTGAGTTATGGAATAAGTAAAGAGACATCATATAAAGAACCATAACTATGAAATAAACATCATATATATATATATATATATATATATATATATATATATATATATATGTATGTATGTGTCAAGCCTTTGTACAAGGTCAGATGTCAAGTACATACATAGAAAATACATCAAAAGAAAGCCTAGATACCCGCTCGTAGCTATACAGCAAAAAATCTATGTTAGAGAAGTATAAACCTATACTAGGCTACCCCATCCTATGCAAAAGATCACAAGCAGAACCGTCGTCACAGCGAGTCCTCGAAGTCCATCATATTGGTGTCCTCTGAATCCACCATATCCTCGTCCTCGTCATCAAAGGATACATGACCATTGGGCAACTGCCCAAGGCTGTCGTAGCTACCGACATTGCTAACCTCGGAAGAAAAAGAGATCCATTTATAGTTCTTACTTAGATGATAGAAGGGACCGGATGAAGACTCAGTGGTGTTAGGATACGGTAGGATCTCGACTGGTGGCTCATAGTACTAAAGGTATGGTGCAGGGATCGCCATGATGTTGATGTCTGGAGCAGCATCCATTTGTGGAAATGGAGCATCATCCATCTCAACGTCTATAGGTGATGGTGGAAGGGCCTGTGGTCCTCTGACAAAACTGTCGGGAGCAGTAGTAGATAGGGTCATAAGTAACGTAAGCTGTTGTATAGGTAAGAAAACGTTCGGGATGGAGGACATAAATGTGAAGGTCACCCGCCCCTTGAAAGTTGACTACTGAGTAACCAGTTCATAGACCTAGAGTCCTAATAGGCAATATGATATGTGGATGTTTACCATCCCATGGAAGAGGTCCATCTGTTCATACCACGATCGTATATGAAAAAAAAGCAAAAGAAAAGAGTGATGTTTTTATAAAAGCCTTATTTGTTTCTTAATAGGCTACAAACAACAAATTAAACAAGTAATCGGGGGAAATCCTAAGGTCTGACCTACGTTATTATCACTCACTTACAAACTTTTACTTGACATATGGATCTATACCTATATCTGATGATTCACCTTAACCATCAGGAATTATTGGGAAGCAATTGGGAGTTCGTATAATCCTTCATAAGGTACAGACATCCATGTCGTAATCATCATCCTCGAGAAAAGGCCACACGACCATTAGGGATATACACTCCACCAATCCTGGTGATGCTGAGCAAGCATCAAGGTTACCACGTCAGTTTACGTGATTTACCCCGGCTCAGAGTGCTAACCTGACCATTGGGATGTTCACAAATCAACATCTTTACCCTTAAGACCCGAACAATGGTCTCTGCCTTTCATCCCACAGTGTACCAAACTATGAATTCCCAAACATAGGCATTCATGCTTCTTAGCATGGTCCTAACTCAATTGGAATTTTCCTATGACTTTGTTTTCTAAGTTTCAAGACATACTCTCTGGATAATCCAGCAGAGTTCTAGCGTTACTCATTGCAGAGATTTCATTCATCCATCATATTTACATAAAACTTATAATTAATTCAATACGAATATCATAGGGAAGGAGATATCAACAATCAAAGTTACATATATATTCATTCTCACATGTTCATGCATTTATTATGGTTCTTATTTTAATTACTTATCCTTCTCCTTTTCTAACTTTTCAAATTAGACCATTTTAAAGGAAAATTTTCAATCTACCATTATAACTAGGACGTGGTAAATAAATTTGAGAGAAGTTCTTTTCTGATGTGGAAGGTCAGACTGTGTTGCAACCACAAAGCATACTTAGAGTTTCTCTCTAGTTGTTTCCTTTTACTAAAATTTGGGGTGTTCATCTTATAAAACCAAGACTTCTAATTTCTTGAAGAAAATCATGTAATTGCATGCATTTTACCAAAACATTTGTTAACTTTATTTGAACAAGATTATTTATTTATTTCTATACTAGCCATGATTTGTTCAAAACAATAGTTGAATGGTAACAAATTTAAAATTCGTCCAAGTAAGTCTTTATTTAAAAAAATACTTTTCCTAGTTTGGGCTTAAAATCCATTTAATTTTTTTTTTATTAAAAGAAAAAGACCATGAAGCGCAATTAAAAATTCGAAGTCTAAAAATTTGTTGTTATTATTATTATGTTCAACATCTTTGTCTAATGTTCCTTATGTGAAGTTCCAATCTCCTACAGTAGATAAAGTTTCAATGCTTATATATATATTCAAACGTACATTAGAATATAGGAAATATTATATTCACCTACTTATAATTGCTTTAAAACTTGAATTTTGTAACACCCCCACTTTAACTTACTCGTTTGTTTTTCTAATTATTCTATGATTAATTGTGAAAAATTAAATGGAAATCTCATGGGTATGTTTCTCACGGTTATATTCATATTAGTAAGTTCTATCTAGTTTATATTTTTAATATTTTATTTGGGTTAAGGTCCAGAAGCGATAAAACAACGGGTTCGTCCCTAAAAACTTGCTTAATAGGATAAAATAATAAAAATTAGCTAGAGAGGTTTAAAATTATTTTTAAACTATATTTATATTCAAAATAATTAATAATAATTTAATAAATTTTTGGGAATTTTTTTGAGACAATTTTTTGTGAAATGACTGGTATACCCTTAACCAGGTGTGAAAGTCAGGAGCAGATTTTTTAACCTCAAAAAATTTTGAAAAATTTATATTGAGTATATTTTAATTATACCAATATTATTTTAAGGGGAAAATAGTGAAAATTCCGAAAAATATATTTATTTGGCAAAATTGGATTTACTGGCTTAATAAATGCCTTTTTTAGTGAAAAATTATTATAAATAATATATACATGAGAAAATTCTGAAAAAAATTTTTAAGCCTCACAAAAATATACTTGAAAACTTGGTGTGGCCAGATTTTCCAAAAGCCTACCCAAAATTTCTATCCAATTTTATTGCATTAAATTAATATTTAATTATTTTTAATATCTAATAATTATATAAAATAAATTTTTTATTTTTTTTATACCTTTGAATGGTCTGGGACGTTGCCTCTCAGCCCACATGGGGAAAGTACACGTAAAATTGTTATTCTATGGTTTTTGACTCAAAAATTAAATCTAAAATACCTACTTTTTGTCCTATAAATAAACCTCATCAACCACTACACTATTACACACTCTCCCTTCAGAAATCAGAGCCCCCTCTCTTCCTCCCAGCTACTGAACGTGCAGCTCCTCTCAGCTCCTCTCTTCTCCCCCAAGCTCTTGAATTTTTACTCTCCATTTAGAAACTCTCCACTAAGTTTAAGCTCCTAAACCTCCAAGCCACCTCTCCTATTCTATTATTCCACCAACAAACCATATTTAGAGGTAAGGGAGAGTCAGGTTTAGTCCTCTAATCTTGTTTCTTAATGGGTGCGTGTGTGTTGGTTATCCCTTAAACCCAATTAGCTTACTAATCCTACTACTACTACTATGTAATAATTTATATTCTTGTTTATTTAAATTCTTGCTTTATTATGTTATTTAATTTAATGTCCATTTATTTTCTTGCCTTGTTATTATTTCCATTATGTTGCCATTTATTTTTATTTTGTGCTCTATTTATATTTTTGTCCATTTACCTTATGTCATTTACTTTATTGTTTAATTTTTTTGCTATTTAAATTCTTGCCCTTTAATTTCTTGCTTTACCTATTGCAATTTATATTTTGCCCATTTAAATTTTGTCATTTACCTTATTGTTGTCTTAAAATTGTTATGTCTATTCTATTGTTACTTACTTAAGCTTTATTTTATTGTCATCTTAATTATTGTTATTTATTTTATGTTAATTTTATTTTTATTGTTGGTATCATATGATAACTTAATATCCTATTATAAATAACCATCAATGAGCCTATTTTTATGCAAGCTAGCTATTTTCTTAAAAACCAATTTAAAGCCTTAATTAAGATCACTTGGAGTAATAAATTTTGGAACCCATTTTTCTCTTAGGGGCTCTCGGCCACTTCATAAAGAAAAGAATAAGAATTTTTTTTTATGTCAATTAACCTATTACAATAAGTAAGATGGTTGAAAAATAATAATAACTTATAAAATCAATTTTGGACTACATAAAGAATGGATTCAATTTCTAGAAAGTAAATAAATAATTTGGGCTTTTTCTAAAAACGGCATTCAGCCCATTAAAAATGAAGTGAGAAGAAAATTCTTTTAAAAATCATCTATACAAAGTTTAAATTTTTATAATGTAGTAAAAATCTAAGTGAAAAGGTAAAAATTCTCTTTTGTATACTAAATGGTGGCCTTCTGTGGAGGGCGTGCCCATGGCAACAGAGGGAGGTGCGTTAGATCGGCGTTTTGTGGAGGTCGTGGCCGTGGCATCATCACAGGCAAGCGGAGGAGTGGCGGTTAGCAGGTGGCAATGCGGATCACACACCCGTGTGGTGGAGAGAGAAAGCGGAAGAGAAAGAAGAAAGAAAAGGGGCAGGGAAGAGAAGAGCCGCCACCGAAATCGCCTCCGGTGGTGGCAAACGACGAGTTCACAGCAGTAGGGGGAAAGGTTACTTTTCCTCCCCTTTTTTGTTCTATTTTTCAATTTTTGCTTATTTTAGTGGTATTGAAAAGATTAAGCTTGATGTTGCTAGGAACAAATTTGATTCACAGATAGCAAATTGTGTATTGTGTGAGCAGTGAACATTGAGCGTTGTATTTTTATTTTGGTTATTTTAGTTGCATAATTATTTGAAACAATCATCAAATCAATGAGACAAGCATTTGGAAGATAATGAAATCAGAATAGCAAAAATGATGTTCAAAAAGTTGAATACCCAATTGTGACTCTAGTTGTGCAGCTCTGATCTTCCTTTATCCCTATCTGAGGCCTCTCTTTTTTTTTTCTTTCAATGGTCACTTAGGCTTTTAGCAGGATTTTTTCTAAAAATTTTTCAACCGCCGAATCTCTCTTCCTTCAGTTTATTCATAGACCCCAAAAAGTGTCTATGGTTGCTTGAATGATTCAAAAATATGGTTGATTGGAATACAATTTGCAGCTATAATTAAGGGAATTGGATGATTGTAGAAGCAATAGGACAATTTGCATCATGAGCTCGGGAATTTGATAAAATCTGTAGGGCATGGGGAAGGTAACATGCAACAAAAGGAGTGGAAAGGTATAAGAAGGTGACCGTTGCTACAGAGAAAAAGAAGAAAAGAAAGAAACAGAAAAGGAAAAAAGAAAAAGAAAGAAAGAAAAAAAATCTTTTTTTGTGTGTGTTCTGATTATGAAAAGAAAGGCCCAACGGAAGCAATCAAGAAACAGATAAAAGAATGGGCCAACATTACCCAATCCACGAAAATAAATAAATACATAAATGAATAATTTTTTTGAATTAAATCAAAAATAAAAATAGAAAAAGAGAAAATAACAGGAATCATAGTAAAAAAAGATTTTTAATTAAGCTTTACTATTAGTAAAATAAATAAATAAACAATGTAAAAGAAATTGAGTTATTGAACAGGTATTAATTTAAAGTGTTTAGATTATATGTACAAGGTAACAACATAAATAAAAAGAAACAAATAAAATACACAACAAGAATGGTGGACAAAATTAGGTGTTCACAGTATGCAACTTTAAGTGATGACATTTTCTGTTATAGTTCTTAGTTGAATTATTTCTAAGTTGTTATGAATGATTGATGAATATCTCTGTGATGAGTAATACTGAAACTTTGATGGATTACCCAGAGAGTATGCTTGGAAACATAAAAACAAAGTCATAGGAAACCCCCGATTGAGATAGGACCATGTTGAGAAGCATGAGTTCTGGTGTTTGGGAAGTAACAGTTGGTACACTGTGGGATGAAAGGTAGGGACCATTGTTCGGATCTTGAGGATAAAGGTGCTGAGTTGTGAACATCCCAATGGTCAGGTTAGCACCCTGAGTCGAGGTAAATCACGTAAATCGACCTGGTAACCTTGACACTTGCTCAGCATCACCATGATTGGCGTAGTGTATATCCCTGATGGGTGTGTGGCACTTTCCTCGAGGATGATGATTACGACACAGATGTTTGTACCTTGTGAGGGATTATAACAAATCCCAATCACTTCCCGGTGATTCCTGATGATTAAAGTAAATCATTAGAGATAGGTATGGATCCATATGTCTGGTAAAGGTTGAGATTGAGTCATAATAATGTAGGTTAGACCTTAGGATTTCCCCCGATTGCTTATTTAATTTGTTGTTTGTAGCCTATTAAGAAACGAATGAGGCTTTTATAAAATCCTCACTCCTTTTTTGTTTGTTTCTTTTCATATACGATCGTGATACAAGCATATGGACTTTGAGGACTAGCAATGACAACTACTCTATGTATGACTTTTGTAGATTTTATAGGATGGGCTAGCCTAGTATAGACCTATACTGCTCTAACATAGGTCATTTTGTTGTATAGCTACAGGCGGGTATTTAGGATGTACTTTTGTTGTATTTGCTGATATATTTCTTATATATGTACTCTGATTTTGTATGTAAGACTTGATGTCTACTTCAAAAATCATGATTCTTTATATAATGTCTCTTGGAATTACTAAACGTTTGCGAAAAATAAATACGTATTAGTTTTAAATCAAGCCGACGTTCTAATAAACGAATTAAGAAATAATAAAATAAAATGAATGTATGTGTTATTATAGTGGGTGTCACAAGTTTCAAGAGCTATATTTTTATATTACTTAACATTTTAAAACATAAATTAGAATAGATGAAATATGTAACTACAATTTATATTCATTTTGTTATATAAGTTACGGTACCTATTATTATTATTATTATTATTATTATTATTATTATTATTATTATGTTTTACTTTAATCCAATAAAAAAAATTCATTCTTGTGTGTGTAGTGGAACCATTTTAAAGTTTCCATCTAGATATTAAAAGAATTTGCCGAGAGCCAACTAGGAGATTTGTCCCTCTTAATTAAACCTCCTTTACTTACTCTACCGTTATTAAATTAATTAACCATTTACTAATTTCATCAAATAAAATTTTGTTCCTTTCTCTTAGTATTAGTAGGCCGAGCCCAACTATTGTCCCAAAAGAAAAAGAAAGTTTTTGAATGTAAACATACTGAACTTCACAAATAATTTAATGAGTGATTAAGTTAAATATTAGCTTAAACAACACACGAAAAAGAAAATGAGTGTCATATCATTATCAATGCCACCACAACAACAAATACTAGAGCCCAAGTAATTATAAATGGCAAGTAAATATGAGGATAAAATATAACAACATAATAACTTAAAGGTAACATAAGTCGGATGGTAAGAATTAAATAAACAATAAAGTAAATGACATAAAATAATTGGTCAAAAATATAAATGAAGCACAAAAATTAAATAAATGGTAACATAATGTAAACAATAACAAAGGCAAGAAAATAAATGGACATTAAAGTAAATGACTTAAGTAAATCAAGAAATTAGATGAACAAGAATATAAATTATTACATAGTAGTAGTAGCAGGATTAGTAAGCTAATTGGGTTTAAGGGATAACCCACATACACACACCCATTAAGAAACAAATTTAGAGGCCTAAACCTCACTCCCCCTTACTTCCAAATATGGTTTGTTGGTGGAAGAATAGAAGAGGAGAGGTGGCTTGGAGGTTTAGGAGCCTAAACTTAGTGGAGAGCTTTTAATGGAGAGTAAAAAAAAAAAAAAAAGAGTTTGGGAAGGGCAAATAGCTCACATTCCAGCAGCTGGGAGGCAGAGAGAGAGCTTTGATTTTCTGAAGGGAAGAGAGTAATAATATAGTGGTTGAAGGGGTTCTATTTATAAAACAAAATTAGGTACTTTTAGATTTAAATTTTGAACTAAAAATAATAGAATATCATTTTTGTGTGTACTTTCCCCATGTGGCCTGAGAGGTGATGCCCCAAACCAGTCAAATGTCTGAAAAATCAAAAAAAACTATTTTATATAATTATTTGGTATTAAAAATAATTAAATATTAATTTATTGCAACAAAATTAGATAGGAATTTTGGATAGGTTTTTGGAAAATCTGACCACACCACATTTTCAAGCATATTTTAGTGAGCCTTACAAAATTTTTTCAGAATTTTCTCATGTAAATATTATTTGTAATAATTTTTCACTAAAAAAGACATTTATTAAGTTAGTAAATCTAATTTTTGTCAAATAAATTTTTTTTCAGACTTTTCACTATTTTTCCTTTAAAATAATATTGGTATAATTAAAATATGCTCAATAAAATTTTTTCAAAATATTTTGAGATTAAAAGTCTCTTGCTGGCTTTTATAGTTGACTAAAGGTATACTAGTCATTTCACAAAAACTGTCTCAATAAATTTCCAATTTTTTTTAAAATTATTATGAATTATTTTGAATTTAAATATGATATAAAAATAATTTTTAAACCTCTCTAGCTAATTTTTACTATTTTTTTTCCTATTAAGAAAGTTTTTAGTGATGAACCAGTTGTTTTATCACTTCTAGACCCTAACCCAATTAAAATATTAAAAAAATAAACTAGATAGAACTTACTAATATTAATATAATCGTGAGAATTATACCTTTGAGATTCCCACTTGATTTTTCATAGTTAATTGTAGAATAATTAGAAAAACAAACAAGTAAGTTAAAGTGGGGGTGTTACAGTCATGACATTATGTATTTTATAAAAACTTATAATATTTTTTTCTATGAAAATATTATAAATTAACTCCTTGTCGCCGCTAAAGAAAATTTCTAGATCAGCCATTGGACTGATGTCTTAAGTATTATGCTATATAAAACAATGACATTTATAATTTTTTATTGAATTGGAAATAGTTTGTTTCAGTAATTATCTAAATGTGAATGCTATATATATGCAGGAATTCCCTCTAGCTAGCAAGCTAGACCACTTAGTCCATGGAAAAATCATCATAGCTCATTGATCACAATGAAGCACAACTAAGCCATCAACCTCTCCATGTGACGAGCATCCCTCGAAGGTGCTAATGGTGTCACCGTTGTGTTCCACTGGCAGCAACAGATCCATAAAGGATCAATAAAGGTGGATTCAGATTTTTGCAAGAAAGGTTTGTGGTTATAGAGAAAGAAAGGGGATTGATGTTTTAGTAAATTTTTTGTTTTTTATTGCATCCATCAACAAGGATAAGTGAGATTTAAACTCTTGACCCCTTCCTTTTCCACAATCACAAAACTACTAAGTCATTTAACTTGTTTAGTTTATATATAAAAATATTATATATACCATTTTTACATATGTTAATTACAGTTTTGGTTTCTCAAATATATGTTTAAATTTATTGTATATATCAAAATTTAAGGTGATAATTTTTTTTATTAAATATTTTTATTTTAATTATTTAAATTTATAAATTAGACAAATTTATTTGTTAAATTATATAAAATTATTTATTAGTTAAATTATACAATAATTTATAAATTTATTTATTAAATATTTTTATTTCTAAATAACTACCCTACAAATAAAAGGGTAGAAATGTATAAATAAATTTTAGATAATAAATAATTCTATATAACTAAATAAATAAATTTGTACAATTAAAATTAAAATATTTAATAAATAAATTTATCATCTTAACTTTTAATATTTTTTTATACAAATATAAACATACACTTAGGAAATTAAAAGTATAATTAACAATGCAGTAATTAATGATATATATAATTTTTTTTTTATATGTAAACTAAATAAGCTAAATGACTTAATGACTTTATTAGCAATGGAGAAAGAGGAGGTCAAGGGTTCAAATTCTACCTTTAACATTTTATCATTTCCACATCATGGATGACCAATTAAAGTTAGGATAAAATTTGCAAAATTATGTAAGTTTAGAGTCTACGAGAAAAAAACTTTAGGGGTATAATTAATAAAATTTGAAAGTTAAAGAACAAAAAATGCAATTAAGCCTTTTTAATTTTAGAGACTAATTTGACTGACCATTAAAATTCAAAGGTCCATTTTCCCATTTAATTAATTTCAATAACTGATTTGATTGTCTATTACAATTTTCAAGGACTAAATTGATTGATAATATACAATTTCAGGGACTATTTTGCTTTTTTTTTTATTAATTTTAGGGACTAATTTGACCAAACATTATAATTTCAAGGACTAAATTAGTGATTCACTTGCAAAATTAACGACACGTGTAGATGGTGGTGGTAGTGGAAATGGGGTTGGTGGTGGTAGTTGTAGTTTTAAGTGAGTCCTCTAATCTCAGCCTTCTATTTTAATCTAAGGTTCAGATTGATCATTCTTATTCTCACCCCAAAAAGACATTTTCATATGGCACATCCCTTTAGGATGTGATTGTATACGCATTGAATCTCCATTGAACGTGAATCCTTCAAATTTCTTCAGTCACGTTTCATTTTTAGGAAAGTGTGAATCAGTTGTTGAAACGATAAAACAAACATACACTTAATCACATAAAATTTGCAAAAGTAACAATTATCAAAGAACAATCAATATTTGATTACATAGATCTGTGTATTTATGATAAACAAAAATATAGATGTAATAACCTTTAAGATATAAATTAAAATTTTCATTTTTAATAGTCACATCTCTCGATGTACACTTTTACTCCTTGTCACAAATGGTTTCATTATTAGCACTCATTTTTATGTTTTTTCTTCACTATTACTTATTTTTACATTTTCATTTTATGTTGAAAAGTCATTTTGTGTATTTATATATTCTATCCTTTGTGCCTAGTTATTGAGACATCTTGTATTAATTCTGATTACACATTATTAATAATATTTATTTTACCTATCAAAAAAAAAAAATACATTGATTTTTTTCCTTTTAAAGCTCAACTTTAATTGCTTTAAAATTTTTATATTTCAAATTTCTTTTAATTTCATCTTAAACCTCAACTATTCATACTTGAGATTAATTCCTTTCAAAATTTTATGTTTTTCTCTTTTATCTTTGAATACTGGCTATTTATAATTTTTCCTAATTTATTTTAATTAATTAAGTATTTTTATAATTTTAAATATTTTTAATTTATGTTTTTAAATTTTATGTAAACCAAAATCTATTTATACAATGTACAAGGTACTAGTTGGTTACATTGAATTATGTGATGCTATTTTATTTTTAGATTTTGACATATTACATTGTTGTAATTATAAAAAAGTGAAGCCTTAAGGATTAAATCATTATTCCAAAAAGATCTCAAATTTTGTTATGAAAAGAGTATTGATATAATTCCACATGATTTTAAAACATTTGGCATAACGAAAATCGCATAAAAATTGCAAAAGAAATATCAAAGAACAATTTCTTAGTCATAAAAGTCTATATGTTTGTGGTAAAAAATATATTATAGATATATTTTATTAAATACTGTATTCTTCATTTTATTAAATTTTTTTTACATTTTACATATTATTGGTATGACAAGGTTTTAGTATGTATAAAAACATTTTATACCTTTTGAAACTAAAACGTAAGAAATTACATAATATTTGAGATTACTAATTATATACTTTAAAGCAACTTTAGTGGTATATGGTAAAATATGAGGTAAAATTTCTTGTTTTCATACAATTCTTGTGTCTCTGTACAAAATCATTAAAAAAATAGAATAAAAAATTATAATTAATTTGGGATGTAAAAAACATTAAAAAAAATCTAGTTGACATCAATTTGTTATACCTATAAATAGCTCTAGATAGTTAAATGCTTGATGGCTTGCATAGATTAATACCATGTTTTCTTACCAAATTTGTCCAAAAACCAACGATGCCTAACAAAACCCAATAATTTTTATTTGTGTTGAATTTGCATCTAGTTATGTCAGTTATATTGTTGCAAAAACCTTCTACTATAAAACTAGCAAACAAGACCTCCATATACACACAAATTTATCTCCAAACAATTTTAAATTCTCAACAATTAGACTTTCAGGAAAGAACAAATCTCCAGCATGGGAAATCCTTCGTCTTTTTCTCATATGGTATACAATATTTATCATCCAATTTTAACACTTCATCTTTTTCAAACTTATAATCTATTTTTTAACACTATTGGTTTATGTTCAAGTTCACATGAAGTTTATATCTAAAGCAATGATACTTTCATTATCAATACTGCTGTTATTGCCAAGAACAACATACTCCCTTAATCAAAAGCCTAAAAACTGTATCAAAGTAGCTACTTTTGTGTCTGAAAAATTTGAGGTGGGACCTGGAATAGTTGTAGCCAAAACATTAATGAATATTGAGTTTCCAAAAGGTCATATTGGGGTCAAGAGTTTCGATGTTGAACTAGTTGATGAAGAAGGAAATTCTATACCTTTGTACGAAACTTACCTTCATCATTGGTTTGCAATAAGATACTTTGAAAATATTACTATGTCATGCAATCCTCAGCTTCGTCGTCCTAATGATCTTTCTTACAAGAGGAACGAAGGCATATGCAATCAATACATTCTTCCACTTTATTAAGGCCTTGGAGTTGAATCAAAAGGAACAACCTCAAACATTCCTAATCCTTTTGCAATCGAACTAGGTAATCCTGCAGAAATTCCAAATGGATATGAAGAGAAATGGTTGCTCAACATCATGGCCATAGATACACGTGGCACGCAAGATAGGAAAGGTTGCACTGAATGTAGATGTGACCTTATGAATCTTCCAATGGACTTTTATAATGTCACAAGGGACATTCATAATCAACCATTGACTACAGATTATAAAGGAGGAATCTTTTGTTGTCAAGACAATGTACAATGCAAACTAAGAGAAGGTTTTCAAGGCCTAAAGAGAAAGCTTTCCTTAAGATACAAAATAAGTTGGGTTGATTAGGACAAATTCCAAGCACCAGTTAAGGTTTATATACTTGATTCAACTGATCAAGTGAGATCAAATGGTTCCAAAACAATTTATGATTGCCAGGTAGATAAGTTGTTCAAGGTAGTACTTTATAAAAAAAAAAAAATAGGCTTTTCAATTTCAGTTAAGTTGAAAAATACAATATATGTCTATTTATGAGTTTAATTTATATATATTCTCAATGTAAAAAATTTTTACACAAGCACCTAATAGGAATTCATCTTGCTGCCACATCATATTAAGGAATAGGATGATGTGGCGATAAGGTGAATTTTTATAAGCTATATGTGTAAAAATATTTTACACAAAATAAAATTCTTAGTTTATTGGGAGTTAGTGAGCTACAAATATTTCTCAATTCTTGTAGGCAGAGTATACTATTCTAGCAAATAGTGGTGGTGACTCTACTCATGTCCAAAAAACAAACATCCTAATGGACAAAGGTGGTTATCTTATTTATGGCACTGCTCACATGCATACAGGTGTTGTCAACACAACTTTATACGGGCAGGTGATGTACAATATCTATCATTATTCTCATATATTTTCCCAATTTGTTATAGATTTTTTATTTTGAACTTTATGTGCTTGATTCCAATTATTTAAAAAAGTCAAATGCTATATTCATCTTCACTTCTAAAAATCACATTTTTTTTTACTAATTTAGGATGGAAAGGCTATATGTACTTCAACACCAAAATATGGAACAGGAAAGGAACTAGGAAACGAGGAAGTTTATCCTATTGGAATGTCTGTTTGTTACCCGCAACCAGGCTCTATCAAGATTAATGATGGTGAAACATTGACTCTTGAATCTAGATATAAAAGTGGCTTTCGCACTGGAGCTATGGGACATTTTTACATCTATTTGGCCGAACAACTACCAAATGAGGAAATTTAAGATTCAATGTAAACTATTCATGTATCCTCACATAATAGCTTAACATGATGATGTAAACATCGTAATTCCATCTTCGTCTTGCATGATGTAGAGTTTAATTTTCGTATATGCCATCATGTGGCATGTGAGAACGCAAAGAACACAAGACAATATTGATGGCATAATTCTTTTCCTTTTTGTTTAACATTTGTCTAATCCTTCGAAGATGTATTCATTTTGCTCCAGTTAAGGTTCCTTTATTTTTCTAAATAGATGGAGTACAAACCATAGGACTAATTCTTTTAGGTCTTTATATATAAACCATGCATAGATTTTAATTAGCTTCTATTTATGATAAGAAATGATAACTTTTTCACTAGTACATTTTGGTTAGTAACTTTCGACAACAATTTTCAAAGTGTGGTTGTCTAAGGTGTTGCCTAGTATTTCAGCAACAATTTTATTAAGTAATGATGACAACAATCTCAAAACATTGTTGTCAATTGTCTGATATAGACAACAATTTTAAAAAAATGCTAAGACAATATTTTTACGTTCTTGTTAACAATGGCAATAGAGAAAATTGTTTCCTATGGATGTCAAAAAGAATACTTTTATAATTGTAGCAATTGAGTTTAGACAACAATTTTTTAACTTTGTACAACTTTTTTACCTATTAAACTATATAACAGTTTTTTTTTGTGTGTGTATAACGGTCGCACTGAGGTTAGAACCTATAGCCTCATGCATACTATCCCAACTCCCCACCACTCCACTAGACTGACCCTAGTGAGTTTTTATATACAACAGTCTTTTGTTATAAGACAGCAGTTTATTTGTAAGTATAGAAAATAAGAAAACATTCCAATTCTTTAAATTCTCTCTTGATTGTTTTCTCTCTATATATATCTCCCTTCCTCACCCTCTAAATTCAACAAGAATTACTTAGAGAACTAAGAAGATTTCAAGATATTTCTTTTGTTAGGTGTAGGAGATAAAAAGAGGATCAGTTGGTTAGCTGGAAATTTGTTGTATGCCCAAAAAGGAAAGGAGATTCTTAAAAATTTAATGCCCAATAATATTGCTTCAATTAGTAGCTACAATGTCTCCCTCAAGAAACTTTCTCCTTATGGTACCATATGGTTAATTGGTTAAAAAGAGCAAGCATAGTTTACATTAAAATGTTTCCAAATTGTCAATCCAAAAATCATCACCACATAAGTTCAAAATTTATTTTGAACATTTCTCATTTTGTTTGGACCGTTATCTCCCCTAAAAGTAGGTAATAGGAGGCACATTTATTTTTGGGACAATGAGTGGGTTGGCTATTTCTTATTACTCTTAAACTATCAAAGGCTTAAGGCCTTCAATTGGTTTATCAATTTAAATGGGTTAAAAATTTACAAAAATGGGCAGACAAAATTTGGTCACTGAGATTATTAAGAAGGAAAAAATGTGATAACTTAAAGTGTAAAACTAAAATTGAAAAGGAAAAGCTAAGGTACCAAATTAGGTTTGTAGGAAAAAATGCTATTGAATATATCAATTACATATTGATACTACAATTGCATCATCCACATATATTGCCTATGCTAGTTAAAAAGGTTAAACACACTTGATATCATTTTTCACTTTAGTCTGTATATAAGAAAAAAGTTTACATTTTGATTTTTACTTAAAACTTTTTTTCCAAATTAGTTTCCATTATTTATCAATATTATAATAATATATTTGAGTTTAAGGCAAAAAGTGAGGAAAACTAAAAGGTAAACAATGGTTGTAGCTTACCTAACATAGTAGGAGTAGAGAAAAAATAGGCAAAGTGCTTTGGAAACAAGAAGAAAAAACTACAAAAGAGATAAATGAAAAAAAAAGTTTAAATGAATGAAACAATAAAAAGGCTTTGAGACAAATTTTTAGGGCAAATCGTAGTATTAAGATTACTCAATCCTAAATAATTAGAAAAAGAAATTGTGATTAGGGAGGTCAATGGGGCGGGCCGAGCATAGGTAGTAGCTACCCGCTAGTCACCCCGTTACCTGTGTAGGTACCCGTTAAGCGGATACCAGCGGATATTTTTAATATCTGCAAGTATTTGTGGATATCCGCAAATACTTCCTAAAAAATAAAAAAATAAAAAAATAACAAATTTATTTTGTGTATTGTGAACAATCATAAAGTGCTGCAAATATCACTTTGAATTTATAAATTAAAGAATTATTGTTTAAAATAATTACTTTGAACATAGATTTTAATTATTCTAACAAATTTTCTAAAAAATATAGTTTAAAAGTCAATAAATTTATGTTCCTTTTCTCTCGTGTATAATTGTATAAGATTTCTCCCGTAATAAACAATCTTTTGAAAAATTTGGATTAATTTTATATAATTTTATCTATATTAATATAAGGCTATTTAAGTAAATATATAATTATGCGTAGCAAATATCTGTGGGTATGGATACAATGATACCCGTACTCACCCCGTTAATAAACGAGTAGCGGATATACTCATTAGAGTATCCGCAAATACCCATTTAAAGTATCCATTTTCTACTCGTGGCCGATTTTATCCGTTGACATCCACAAGCGCGATTTTTTTTGCCATCCCTAATTGTGATTGTCAATTTCAAAACAAAATTAGATGGCAATGAATCCTTGGAAAGAAGATTTGTACCTTTGATTTCAACCAATTTCCATATTTTGTGGTGGAAAAAGCAACATGAGGTTTTGTTGAAGTTGCAGATGAGTAATCACCTCTGTCTCTCTAATTTTCTATCTTTTCACTGAAGTTGAAGATGAGTGATGGCAAGTAAGAGATTTGAAGATGTATGCATTTTGAATAAAGGATTTGGAAGATATAAAAAGGTTTTAGTTATGGAAAAGCTTTTGACAAAAATTGTGTTTAATTGATGTCATAGTGAAGGTAAAGGTAACACGATAAGGGCAATGTTTCAAAAAATGAGAAATGCTAGCAACACTATCTTAAATACCCTTTTTCTAACACTTTTTCTATTATTGGCCTATTAGAAATTACAAATTTTGTGGCTTTCATTTTTAAATCAGGAGTGAGACTCATTAAATGAGAAATGAGACCTACCAAAATTTGTGATTTTCAATAAATTTCAATGAATAATAGAGAGTGTAATACCATAAGGAGTAGTACATTTTGCCTGCTTATATTACTAAAACACAGGAGTTTAGAATATAAGAATATCAAAGAAACTATGCAGAAACTAAAACTTAAACATTGATTACTTAATCATACTTAATACAACAATTATAAATCTCTTGGCACTTATGTGCCATACAACACGTGAACAAAAAAAAACACAACACAAACTAACTCTCGACTATTGGGAGGTCCAAAGTTATAAACCCTTCCTCTTAAAGTGGCTCCAAACTCTATGCTCCAAGCTACTCCTAAGAAGACTTCACCTACTCAACCTGTAACAACAAGAAACATAAAAGGGATGAGACATATTGTCTCAGTGAGTGCTCTAAGGACTCTAGGCTGACCCTCTATTATAGAGATCCTTTGCTTATATTCTCATGGTTTTACCTCTTACTAAAACCCTCAGTCCCTTACCTTTTTAATTCTTATTCTTATAGCAATGCCCAACTTAGGGCTTGTTAACCTTTAGTGGGCTTGAGCCGTAGGTCTTATAACCCATACTACTTCTTACACTACACAATTATCTTTCCATCGCTTTGATGGGGACTTCACACTCTGGATTACTTGCTCAAGACCTTTTGCATTCCATAATACTAAGTGAGGACTGACTTTTCCTTACCTTTCTCTTTTCTTGCCCTTTTTGGGACTTATACATAAATTTCCTTCGGGGTAAACCTCTCGTATACCCTCTAGGTAGCATTTATCATAAATCGTGTCCTCATTAAGCACATAGGTTCCCTAGTTAGACTTAACTAGACTCACCTATGACTAGGCATACACATCATCATATACCCCACAGGGCAACATACATGCCTCACAAAGGCATTCACATCAATCATATCCCACTTCTGTTCTCTTTATCTTTATTATTAAGTTTCACTTGCATACCGTCTTTTCTTTTGGCTGAGCTTTAGCCATTAAGAGGCATCCCTCTTGCTCAACCTCTTATTACCACCGGTCCAAGTGGCTAAACCACTTCAGTTATTGAAGCAATTCCCTCAACATTCTTCCCGTATTGAAGAATGACTATGTCCTTCTCTTACCAAAGGACCCATCTTTCCCTTATCGAAGGATATTGTTTTTCCCCTAGCATCTGAAAGATGACGGTCCCTTCCTTTGACGCAGAGGGCCTCCTAGCCCTTTTTTTTTCTTTTACAACTCATCTTAAAGTTGCATAAAACCTCATTTCTCCTTGGTAACCTCGAAATCCTCACTACGGTTTGCACACCGTAGTATGCCGAGGGTGCAACTCAGACGTGACCGGTACTAGGAAGATTCTAACGTTACTAAAAAGGTACTTTTCTTTGAAAGTGTAGCTTTCCTTTTAAAACTATCTTTCTATGAAAACATAGGCTTTTCTCAAAAATGTGTTCCTTTCTTAAAACCTTTCCTTTCATGAAAACCTTTCATAAACTTAGGGGAAAATCCCCACCTTTTGCTAAGGAGGCATCTGATGGTGTATTAAGTATCTTAAATGTCTTGTTACATGGGGTTTATCGTTGCATACAAACTATCTCAGGCAAATGCACCAGTCATATGAATGTAATATATTACAACTACTCAAGCAATCATCATCAAACATTGCAACACAATATAACAACCAAATGGAAAACATACAAGAACAAATGCCCAACGACATTATTTTTGCTCAGCAACAACCTTGTTGCCTGGCAGCATAATACTGCCGCCCAACGATATATTACTAAAGTCCCATTTTGGGCTTTGGGTGAATGCCGCCCGGCAGGATAATACTGTTGCCCAATGGCCCTGTCACTCAGCGACAAGTTACCAGAATCCCATGTTGGGTTCTGGTTGGTGGTCACCCAACAACATGACGCTAGCGCTCGACGCCAACCTTGATGCGAAAATGGGTATAAGGGATGCGATTTTCAATCACTTGGCTATTAATTGCTATACAACCATTCCAAAGCAATATAATAAACTCATAAATACTTATACACATTATTTAATCATGAAATCTATCATAATAACTCATCAATCAGACAAATCACCTAAAAACCCAAATTTCTATTATAGGGTTCAAGAACCCTTAAACCTTTAATCCATCAATCCTAACTCCAAATCAAGTGAGATAATGGAAAAAAGATGGATTAGAAGCATTCACTTCGAGGATACACGAAGATGAGTTTCGAGGCTTGGAGATCTCTGCTCCTATTCTCTTCTTCCTCTTCTCCTTCTCCTCCTTCTCTCTTCTTTTCTCTTTCTCTCTCTAACTTTCCCTTCCTCTTTCTCTCTTCTTTTCTATTTCTCTCTCTAACTCTCCCTTCCTTCTCCTATATAAACCGTGTGTGTGTGGGTGGGCTTGGTGGGCTTTGGCTCGCTTTGGGTCTCAAAGTCCCGTTTAGGATCCTATTATCTTATCCCTATAACATTCTAATATAAAGGTTACTATTATTATTGACATTTAAGGCATCTATGACCATTTATCATAAAAGCTATTACCATAAAAGTAATATCTACATGACTTTATTTCCAATGTCCATATTTAGGGATGTTACAGAGAGAGTGATAGAAGGAGAATGTTTGAAAGAGTATTGCTAGCATTTCTCTTCAAAAATTTAGGAAATTTTTAGAAAGGGAAAAATAAATTTTGTTTTACTAAATTTGGTTAGGATTAGGAAACAAAATATAAAGGTACGGATAAGTATAAATTTTTATTAATTAATAAATATTATAAATATAAAAAATAGATATATAATATAATATATTCAAGTATCTTTGAAAAAATAAATTTTAAATGTTAATTTAAACTTATTTAAATTATATTTATTTTTTATCTGAAATAAACATAAAATAAAACATAAATTATTATTTTGACAATATTTTTTAATTTATATACACATATATGATTAATTAAAGAAATTATAATTAACTTACAAATCAAATAACACACAATAAATTTTATTTAAATAAAATATTTATTAAAACTAATTATAATAAATTGATTTTTTTCAAATGATTGGATTAATTTAACAAATTGTTTTATTTATTTATCTTATTGTTGTTGTTATATACAATGTAAGATAATAAGATAATATAATGTTATAATTATATTTTTATTAAATCACTTTTTTCAAATAAAGTTATTTCATATACTTAATTTCTTAAATAATATATATATATATATATGTATATATATATATATATACATATATGTATATGTGTGTGTGTGTGTGTGTGTGTGTGTGTGTGTGTGTGTGTATGTGTATTTAAAAACAATTTAATTGTTTTATTTTTATTATTAATATTTTATTAATGTAAGATAATAATATAACGTAATATATATCTTATTATCTTACATTGATAAAATATTAATAATAAAAATAAAACAATTAAATATTATATTGATATATATATATATATATATTTAACAACTTTTTTCAATTTTAAATTTGTTCATATATTTAATTTCTTAACTTATGTTGTTAAATATTATTTTAAATTAATAAAATAATTTTTAGCATTAGTACATATAGATAATCGTTAATAATATTTATATACTTTTTCTTATTTTAAAAAATACATTTAATTTAAAAATAATGTATACGTATTTCCTAAATTCATTAAAACCAAGTTTGTGAGGAAATAGTGAGAGAATAATTTTTTTTGCTAATTAATTAGCTTATTTATAATAGTTTTGTAAAGGAATTGTGAGTGACAAAATCTCTTGCTAAATAATTAATTTAAGCATGTGAGGTTTTTCGAAAGTAAAGTTTTTCAAAATGTAACCCTACCCCATATATATACATCCAAAATTAAAATGGGTCCTACATCAGAGGATCCAACTACCTACCCTTTACCCATTCATCTATAACCACCATCACTAAGGCTGTACAGAGATCCCACATGTAACACCCCTATTTTTGTATACTAAATTATTTTGTATGGTTTTAAGTCATCAATGTATTTAGAACAACTAATAATAATTTTAGAAAATTTTATGGAATTTATTGAGGTAATTTTTGTTAAATGACTAAAATACCCCTGGTTAACTACGAGAGCAGACCAGAGACTTTTTGACTTTAAAGTATTTTGAAAATTTTATACTAGGTATGTTTTAATTATAAAAATTTTATTTTGAAAGAGAAATAGTGAAAAATGTAACACTCTTATTTTAGCTTTTCAACTATTATTCTAATAATTGATTAGTTAATTCTAAAAAATCGAGAAGAAATTTCAAAATTCTGATTCCCACCCTTATGCTCAAGATTTCAAGAACTATCAAGTCGTGATTTTTAACAATTTCTCTAAGCCGAAGTCCCGAAAAAATTAGAAAATGACGATTGTCCCTACTTCTCAACAGTAAAGGCTGACATGAGAAAAAGATTAAACTGACATTAAAATGTCAGTTTGAGCTTAAAATCATGTTATATATATTAAAATATAATTTGGAATTTTTTTGGGAATTTTCTGGAATTCCTGTGTAAAATGACTAAAATGCCCCTAGGTGTTTAATAAGCCAGCCAGTATTGGTTTAACATCAAAAATTCGTGAAAATGGTAATTTCAATTTATTTATAGGTGAAATATTTAATTTTATAATTTTCATAAAAATTTTGGTATTTATTGAATTAAAATATATTTTTTATGAATTTTCTAGCTTAAAAATACAAAATAAATACATATAATTCGAAATAAATTAATAAAAATTAAAATTAATTATCAGAATTTTATTTTTGATAAAAAATAATGTATTTGTAAAGTTTTACATTTAATTTCATTTTTTTGATATTAAAAGTCAATTTTTTTAAGTTTAGGCAATTTTATCGGTACCGGTTAATTTACCGATAGACAAAATTAACATCTAGAAGGTGGACAGCTAAGGGAGCACGTCCTCAACATAGGAATAGCTGATTCACCACCCTAAATGGTGTATGTGTCCCTAAATTGGATTAAAAATAAATAAAAATTAGATTTATGACATAATAATGACATAATGGATGATGTAATGGTGGGACACCTAAGCCCCCCTCTTCCACTATAAATACCACCATCCATGAACAAGATTTTCACCATTCCTCTCCTCCATAAGCTAGAGAGCCTCTCTCTCTAAAATCTTCTCTCTCTAGAAATTTTTCTTATTTTGTTTTTATGTTAAAATTTTACTAGTTTTCCAACAACTATTAAAGTTCTCTTTCTAGGAGTTCTGCATCAGCAATTTCATCATCTCTATCAATTATCTTAGAGGTAATGGGGGGAGTGGGGTTAGTTCTAAATTACTGTCACTTTGCATGTTGGTAGGAAGGGTTTTCCCCTAAACCCGTTTAGGCTTAAGTTTTATTATTGTTATTATTGTTTAATGTTAAACTTTAATTTTTTCTAAGTTGTTACTCTGCCCAAATTTATATTATTAAATCATAATTACTAAGTTGTTACTTTTCTCAAATTTAGATTATTAAATCATGATTACTAAGTTGTTACTTTTCCCAAATTTAGATTATTAAATCATGATTACTAAGTTGTTACTCTGCTCAAATTTAAATTATGAAATTATATTTGCTAAGCTGTTACTCTGTTCAATTTTAGAATATTAAAATGCATTTGCTAAGCTGTTATTCTGCTCAAATTTAGAAAATTAAAATACATTTATTTAGTTGTTATTCTGCCAAAATTTTAGTAATTAAATTATAATTACTATGTCGTTATTCTGTTAAAATTTTGGTATAGTGCAATTTCTGCAAAATAAGTCAAAAATGTTGTGCTGGTGCTCAAATTAAATGAGACCAGGGAAACCTTTGTTTGAGAAATTAAGAAGTGATAAATTAGTGAGTAATGTAAAGCAAGAGACATGTAGTGGCATGGCACCCTGTTAGGAAAGTTACAGTTTGGTACGCTGAGGAATGAAAGGCAGGGACCCACTTGCGGAGGTCTTGGGGTTGGCATCGAGTGGGGAAGGTCCTAATGGCCAGGGTAGCGCCCTTGAGTCAGGATATTCACTTGACCAAACTCGATAATCCTGACAACTACTTAGCATTCTAGGATTGGTTTGAGAGTATACCTCTATAAATGAATATCCTAAATTGTTATTTTGTTCCTCAATGATGACGAAGACTGTACCATGTGATGGTGTTGAGAGAGGTATATGTACTCCCAGTCACTTCCCAAGTTCTGTTGAGAACTATTACCCACTAATGGGAAGTATGGATCCATACCTAGTCAAGGATAGTCAGATACAACTTAAAATGAACCTTAGAATCCATTGTATTGTCAGCTGTGTTTTATCTTTGCTTTATGGTAGATTTCCTACCGTACATGTAAAAGTGATTTTAGAACAAAACACCTCACTCCATTATTTTCTTTTGTGTATGATTGATCGTGATTATTGAAGATGATATTAACACCCCGTGATGCTGAGTACGAGTTAGAAGACACGTCAACGGGGGAGGACCTGAAGACTTATAGTATTTTTTTCTCTTTATATAAGAGATAGGGTAGATGAACACTACTCTGTATAGGATCTTCTGATGTATTTTTTTTTTAGTTTTTTTTTATTATCAAACCATGGTGTACAGTTTTATAATATATATGCATATACAGTTTTATCTTTCATCTTTTACTGTCGTTTTCGAATTCTGTTAAGTTTGGAATTGATTTTAGTGGAAAAAAAAAAGATACGCGCATTTTCATTTACTTAAACTTAATAACTAAATTAATATGAATTGTATTAAATACGAATGGGTGTTATACCACATATGGATCTTCTCTAGCGTCCTCTATAACACATTAAGGGGTATCACCCATAGCTTTACATTTATACTATCAGAGTACGGATAAAGATAAAACATATATGATGTCATTAGTCAAGAAATCCAATGTTCAACATCATACATCCTTCCTAAGTAATATAATCACATACATAACAAAGGGGGATCCCCATGGTTAAGGGATCACTATACCAAAGAATACATATAATGTTTTTCAAAAGCTAGCCTAAAGATACAGAATCATCAAAACATTAATATCTTCAAGGCTCTCACATCTCCTCCTTTGCACCTGATCAATCTGGAACATGAAAACTAAACTAATGAGACTATGTCTCAATAAGTGCTAAAACATGCAACAATATGTATATTTATGTATAAGCCTCAAGAATGCTTCATGTTGTGAAACTTTGCGTGAAACTTAAACATATCATTCACTTTCATCTTGAATCTTTTTCATGCTGCAGTAAAATATTGAGCTCAAACTTTCAAGGAGCACCCCATTATCCTTATGACCTCTTACTTATATACCCCTCCAGCCCGAGGGTCTAGTCACTAGCCTCTGAGAAATGGGAAGTGACGGAACCTCGCCCATTTACCCAAAGAGGGTACCTCATTCTTACCCATGTCTTTCTTTTGTTGCATATATATATATATATATATATATGAGAATTTGCTAACGTATACCTACTTGTTTTTTAGTTGGAGTACGTTAGCAAGTTACACCATTGGTGTATTTTAAGAATAATTCTAGTTATAACTTGCAAACGTACTTCAACTAAAAACAAGTGAGTGTACGTTAGCAAACCCTACAAGCATTTGCTAACATACACCTACTTATTTTTTAGTTGAAATGCGTTAATAAGCTACACCATTGATGTATTTTAAGAATAATCCTAATTATAAATTGCTAATGTTCTCCAACTAAAAATCAAGTAGACGTATGTTAGCAAATTCTAGTGTGTGTGTGTGTGTGTGTGTGTGTGTATATATATATATCACTAACAATTATCGAAACTGTTAAACGTTTAAATTTTATTTAACATCATATGGTAATGTGTGTGTATATACAAAGATTAATGATATGCAATCCTTCCAAATTACTAATCCTTTGTTATTTTGCTCCATTCTTTCAAGGTCTCTACTTTAGGCTATGTTTAAAATATATGCTTAAATATCTATAATTTGAAAATAAATAATTTAGATTTTAGAAATTTTGTTATGTTTCAAATTTTAGGATGATGTTTAGATAAAAATAAGGATATTTATCCTTATTATTTAAATTTAGGATGTTATTAGTTTGATTTTAAGATTA